>JAQGDQ010001528.1:23891-36017 GCA_030141605.1 Tubiluchus corallicola | reverse complement strand
TTTTCATAGTACCAAACTTTTCGAGTCTAAACTTTCATAGTACCAAACCTTCCGAGTCTAAACTTTCCTAGTACCAAACTTTTCGAGTCTAAACTTTCCTAGTACCAAACCTTCCGAGTCTAAATTTTCATAGTACCAAACTTTTCGAGTCTAAACTTTCATAGTACCAAACCTTCCGAGTCTAAACTTTCCTAGTACCAAACTTTTCGAGTCTAAACTTTCCTAGTACCAAACCTTCCGAGTCTAAATTTTCATAGTACCAAACTTTTCGAGTCTAAACTTTCATAGTACCAAACCTTCCGAGTCTAAACTTTCCTAGTACCAAACTTTTCGAGTCTAAACTTTCCTAGTACCAAACCTTCCGAGTCTAAATTTTCATAGTACCAAACTTTTCGAGTCTAAACTTTCATAGTACCAAACCTTCCGAGTCTAAACTTTCCTAGTACCAAACTTTTCGAGTCTAAACTTTCCTAGTACCAAACCTTCCGAGTCTAAATTTTCATAGTACCAAACTTTTCGAGTACTAAACTTTCCTAGTACCAAACTTTCCGAGTCTAAACTTTCCAAGTACCAAACTTTCCGAGTCTAAACTTTCCTAGTACCAAACTTTCCGAGTCTAAACTTTCCTAGTATCAAACTTTCCGAGTCTAAACTTTCTTAGTACCAAACTTTCCGAGTATTGAACTTTCTTAGTACCAAACTTTCCGAGTCTAAATTTTCATAGTACCAAACTTTCCGAGTACTAAACTTTCCTAGTACCAAACTTTCCGAGTCTAAACTTTCTTAGTACCAAACTTTCCGAGTCTAAACTTTCTTAGTACCAAACCTTCCGAGTCTAAACTTTCATAGTACCAAACTTTCCGAGTACTAAACTTTCCTAGTACCAAACTTTCCGAGTACTAAACTTTCCTAGTGTCAAACTTGTTCCGTATCATTTTTACCTGTACCATATTTATTTGTACCAAAAATATCTGAAAAAACTTCGTTAGTAGCATATTTTCGCTGTACCAAAATTACCAGTTCCAAACTCACCTGTATCGAACTTACTTGTACCAAACTTATCGTGCGCCCCTAGGCCTATATTAGTGTTTTGCACTAAACTGTGAATTCATGTGCATTTTCGTAACGATGCAGATTATTAAGCAATGTTCATATTATTATGTCATCATAATCAATTTCGATGTGCTGTGCGCTTGATTAATTACTTTAAGTTGTTGTTTTAATACTAATTTATGATTCGTTAAGCCAAAGTGAATAACTGATGATGAAACAATTGTCAATCGTTTCCGGTTTCCGCTTTGCATTTGAAATTCAGACATTAATTTAGAGCTCTACATTTACAGTTGCAAAATTTAACGTTGCAAAATTTAAATTTAACATTTAATTCAATGTTGCTGTTAACTGTAGAATTTTTGATGTCATTCAAAATTACATTAGGAGCCCAAAACGTTTTGATGTGATCAGAACTTAGGTCCCTTTTACGTATTTATGGAAAATTTTAAGACAGCTGCAGTTGTTATTTAATTGTTATATTATTCATTGTATCACAGCTGCTAACTTTCAATGTATAATTGTATACGTCTTTGTTTATTATTAACATCATTTATTTTCGAACAAACATCTACAGTTAAGTTACATAAGTGGTTCAATTAAAAAAATTAGTAGACTGGTAGTAAAAGTAAAAATAAATATTAAACACTGACAACAACAACAACAACAACAACAACAACAACAACAACAACAACAACAACAACAACAACAACAACAACAACAACAACAACATGCACGAATATTATTTACATAGAAGAAGACAAAGCAATTAATTTAAAAAGATACCACATATTCTAACATCTTTCTCAATTGATACTTTGATAAAAAATTAAAATTCCTGTTGTCAATATAATTTACACAATCCTTTGATAAGTTTATTCTCGCTAACTGACTGGAACTTAACTCGCATCTTTTTACAATTTTACGAGAAAATACATGAAAATTTGTAATTACATCTTCTAGAGTAACATTATTTTCTATAACAATTTTATGCAAATTGAAACACATTATTGAGTTTACGTCAAATAATGTATGTTTGGCAGTAAAGTTATAAATCGAGTTACTACTATTTTTACATGCTACATAGAATTCAAGAAACCGTTTTGCAAAATGCTTATCGGGGCTGAACGGTACCAGCAGTATGGGGTAAAACGTAAGTGTGAGCTCTATACAGTAGTTTCCATAATTTTAATGATAGCTATATTCCAAGCTGTATCAAGAAAATGTATTTTCGAGTTATTTAACCTTCAACTCTGGCAACCGTAATATCCTAGACAATATGTTTGAAGTAGTTAAGTCAGTATTTATATCTAGTTGAGTTTATTAGTATCTATATCACTTTATTTTTTCTGCACTTCTGCTTGTACTTATATTTGCACGGTGACGATTCGTGTATCAGTTTTAAAAGCTGTCTATTCCAAAATAAATAAACCATGTTTAAAATAAAATTTAATGTAAAATAAATAATGCAAAGAACGAACGATTATCAAGCAGACAATTCTAAAATTCGCTAAACAACCTCCAGGCAAAACAAAAACAACTTGGATATCAAGAATTAAAGATTTACAGCACCTGGAACCGAACTTAACAATGGCATCACAGGAACTGAAAATTTTAGCTGCAAACAGGAAACAGTGGAGTGTTCTAATAAAGGATAGAGGCTCCATGTCTACAATAGATGTTTAGAGCAGCTGAAGAAGAAGAAGAAGAAGAATTCTAAAATTCATGTGAGTGATGTGTTCGAAAAGTTGGATTCTAAATTACTAACAATTCAACTGTGTTAGTTTTTGTGTTATTAATTTGGAATTAAAAATTCGATTGTTTTGGAATGAATAATGTAGTTGCGACATTGTACAAACTGAGCAACAAGACCAAAGTTGTTTTTCATATTTTATAGTTTCGCAATTATGACTTTTTATACATACAAAGGACCAAAACCTGAAAAGGGCGTATTTAAATATTTCGATCATGTTACCTTCTGGGTTGGAAACGCAAAACAAGCAGCCAATTATTACTGCATTCGTGCTGGTTTCGAACCCATAGCCTACAAGGGATTAGAAACCGGCAGCAGACGAATAGCGACGCACGTTATTCGACAAAATCGAATCATTTTCCAGTTTCAATCTGCTCTCAATCCCGGTGATAAAGAATTTGGAGAACATCTCGTCAAACATGGAGATGGTGTGAAAGACGTAGCGTTTGCCGTGGAAGATCTACCATCCATTCTTCAGCGAGCACGAGAACGCGGGGCAACTGTTGTCAAGGACATCTGGGAAGAAAAGGACGCAGACGGCTCTGTCAAGATGGCCGTTATTCAAACTTACGGAGATACGACACATACGCTTGTCGATCGAAGCAAATTTACAGGAAAATTCCTGCCGGGTTACGGAAAACCGATTTTTGAAGATACTCTTCTAACGTACCTGCCACCTACCGGCTTGAACTTCGTGGACCACGTAGTTGGCAACCAGCCAAAAGATTGTATGATTAACGTTGCTGAGTGGTACGAGAAGACATTCCTTTTTCATCGATTCTGGTCAGTAGATGATAAGCAACTCCACACTCGCTACTCAGCGCTGCGCTCGATAGTTATGGCCAATTATGACGAAACCATCAAGATGCCCATCAATGAACCAGCTCCAAGAAAGAAAATCAGCCAGATTCAAGAGTTCGTGGATTATTATGGCGGTGCGGGAGTACAGCACGTTGCCCTTACTACGGACAACATCATCAAGAGCATGTTGAGCTTGAAGAGTCGAGGTCTGCAGTTTCTTGAAGTTCCCGAGACATATTACGATGCGCTGAGCAAGCGACTGCAGGCAGCCAATGTCAAGCTCACTGAGGACGTCGTCCAGTTGAAAGAGTTGAGGATCTTAGTGGACTTCGACGAGAAAGGTTACTTATTGCAGGTGTTCACAAAACCCATGCAGGATAGGCCCACGTTATTTTTGGAGGTAATTCAGCGCAAAAATCACCAAGGTTTTGGCGCCGGAAATTTCAAGTCTTTGTTTGAGGCGATAGAGCGAGAGCAAGAATTGAGAGGAAATCTGGACAAATACGAGATGCCAACAAAAACTTAGCAAAAATAACCTCTAGTTTTGAAAAAAGTCAAAGTAATCGATGTTCTTGTGTTTGTCGTTTTTATATTGTACATTGTACAAGTTTCCATTTGACTCCTCCTAAGTTGCCAAGGCGTTGCTATTCACAACGGTTGTTTCATACAGAACGGTTGTTCGGAAATCTAAGGGCGCGTTCAGACTAGCGAGTTTTCTCACCAAGTAATTTAGCCAGATAACTCGCAGGCATGTTCATACTGCAGGGTAACACTTGCGGCGAGTTGCTCTCCGACAGTAAGCGCAACCCGACACTCACTCCTGTATTCATTGAGAAGTGTTGAGAGTAACTCGCCAAGGCGTTCACACTAGACAGTAACTCGCCAAGGCGTTCACACTAGACAGTAACTCGCCAAGGCGTCCAAACTAGACAGTAAATCGACTCGCCGCAACTGTCGGAAAGTTTGCAATAACTTGCCGTCAGGAATACATAAAACAGTTCACGCTTACAAGTTTGCTTTACTGTTAGAGAGAAAACTTGCGCTAGTTTGAACGCGCCGTTATAATACACAGCCGCATCAAAGAAATGGCGCAAAGCTTATGACGCATTATGTTGGTTTGTATGGTGGCCTGTGATTGGCTAGCAAAGATGACTTCCTAATTACATAATGTTAAACTTGAACTAGTTTCAGATGTTTAAATTCACTTCATGGCTTTTTCTGTTGTTTGTCTATTGAAAGAAAATTTTGCACTGGGTCAGAAAACTCCTTGTTATGAAATACTTGTTAATTTTACACTTTCTTATTTGTTTAAGCAATGGTGCCAGTCTAGTTAGTTTGAAATTAAATTGTTTGCTTTATAAGCTTTAACTTAGTCATTTCTCGTTATATCAGCTTTTAATGAAGTGATAATTTACTTTACACATGAAATATTTTCTGGTTAATGCTCCTGATAGTCGTTTTAAAATTTTAAGGCACAAGAAAACTACAGAATGACCTGCCGTCACGTCGTGATTTGGGAAGCGAGACAATTTTTTGTCGTAAAATATTACATGATTTCTTCGATCCTGCTGTGTTGCTTTACGTCTTATGACTGAGACTAATAGATCTCATAGATTAATTTATGACTGCCAGTAACAATGTTCACCCAGGCCTGTAGATAAACTTATGACTGCCAGTAACAATGTTCACCCAGGCCTGTAGATAAACTTATGACTGCCAGTAACAATGTTCACACACTCCTATAGATAAACTTATGACTGCCGGTAACAATGTTCAAACACACACGCCTGTAGATAAACTTATGACTGCCAGTAACAATGTTCACACACTCCTATAGATAAACTTATGACTGCCAGTAACAATGTCACACACTCCTATAGATAAACTTATGACTGCCGTTAACAATGTTCAAACATACACGCCTGTAGATAAACTTATGACTGCCAGTAACAATGTTCACACACTCCTATAGATAAACTTATGACTGCCAGTAACAATGTTCACACACTCCTATAGATTAACTTATGACTGCCAGTAACAATGTTCACACACTCCTATAGATAAACCTAAGACTGCCAGTAACAATTTTCACACACTCCTATAGATAAACCTAAGACTGCCGGTAACAATGTTCAAACACACACGCCTATAGATTACCTTATGACTGCCAGTAACAATGTTCACACACGCCTGTAGATAAACTCATGACTGCCAGTTAACAATGTTCACACACGCCTATAGATTAACTTATGACTGCCAGTAACAATGTTCACACACTCCTATAGATAAACTTATGACTGCCAGTAACAATGTTCACACAGGCCTGTAGATAAACTTATGACTGCCAGTAACAATGTTCACACACGCACTCCTATAGATAAACTTATTACTGCCAGTAACAATGTTCAAACACGCACTCCTATAGATAAACTTATGACTGCCAGTAACAATGTTCACACACACCTATAGGCAAACTTATGACTGCCAGTAACAATGTTCACAGCACGAACTCCTATAGATAAACTTATTACTGCCAGTAACAATGTTCACACACACCTATAGATAAACTTATGACTGCCAGTAACAATGTTCACACACACCTATAGGCAAACTTATGACTGCCAGTAACAATGTTCAAACACGCACTCCTATAGATAAACTTATTACTGCCAGTAACAATGTTCAAGGCCAACACACCTATAGGCAAACTTATGACTGCCAGTAACAATGTTCAAACACGCACTCCTATAGATAAACTTATTACTGCCAGTAACAATGTTCAAACACGCACTCCTATAGATAAACTTATTACTGCCAGTAACAATGTTCACACACACCTATAGATAAACTTATTACTGCCAGTAACAATGTTCAAACACGCACTCCTATAGATAAACTTATTACTGCCAGTAACAATGTTCAAACACGCACTCCTACAGATAAACTTATGACTGTCAGTTTGTGACGAGCTTACACGAAGCACTCGTTGACAGTATGGACACTTAACTAGCAGAAATCCTGTGATATTCGCTGAGTATTATATCAGTTTTATTCTCATGTTTCTGTAAGTGAAAGTGACATTTGGAATAAGCAGAAACGATTTATCTAGAGTTTGATGTCGAATAACAACGGAATTGAATTTTAAAGGTTAACGCCATTACGAAAACTCACTTTTAGTAACGGGTTTGAGCTGCCGGGATTGAATTTGGGAAACAATTTGTCTTCAGTAATGCTGGGATTTCTTTTGCATTACAGCACAGTGCATCTGTTCCAGCCATCAGAACTGCTAAAAGCAGTTGGCTAATGGTCAAACTTTACATCGAGCGTAGATATTGAACAGATAAAAGACACATTTTCTCTGTTTCAAAACAGCCGTGTTAATTTAAAGGAAGACAGGATGGTTTTTCAAATACTTCCCTATTTTCAAGTCCAATAAAAAGTAGACCTTTTAACACAATTAATGCTGCAAAACGTTTCTGATAATTAAATAATAGATTAAAAACTTAATTAAAGTCGGGCTAGGCCAACTATTCATGACATCACAAACTAACATAATTTTCAACAGCAAAAGTATTTTGCGAGCGTGTAGTGCGTGTTTATAAAAGTGAAAATTAAAGTACAGTGCTACTGTAAGATATTCAGTGTGTTGCATTAAAACTAGGCAAGTTTTAAGATAAAGTTTCACATTTACCGCTGTTCTCACGCAATTGCTGTCGAACGTGTACAGTTCGTCACAAACCAACACATTTGAACTGAGAGGTACAGCATCTGTTTTTTGTGCAATGCGTTTCCCAAATTATTTCGCTAGTACCCATCTAACAATCGAATGGCGAAATGCATGTAACAGAGAAGAACTAATGGTGCGAACGTGAAATCGTGTTTGTGTGGTAATAATTCTTTCACGTAAACCATTTTTGAAAAAAGTGGTATGTTTACTTTCAATATTTTAAAGAGTAGATTGTTTTGACCTGCAATTTAAGATTGGGTTCGGTTTTGCTTTAAACGTAGCATTTCTTCTGATTCTGCATCGTTAGTTACTTCGCTACTAAATTTTGTTTTAGCTAAAATGCTTTCAAGTAGTTTAATGCGAGGCCAATACTCATGTTGTTACAGCATTCGCATTGCCACTGAAGTTAAGCAACACATACCCTGGTCAGTGAATGGATAGATGATTGCTGGGTTAAATTTTCGTGCTTTCAACTGCTATATTGACCATGAGTATTTATCTATAAGAAGAAAGATGAAATGCAGATCCAAATGCGACGGAAACGTTTCTGCTATCCAACGTTTTATTTTGAAATTTTATAATTGAAAATAAGAAATAAGATAGATACCAGTCCTTCCACAACTATTCAAAACGACATGGCACCACCGGTGAATGCTGGCTATGAAGTTGTGAACGATTTAAAACAGCATGGAATTAACAACACCGCGATATTTGAATGAAGTTTATATGCATTTCATCAAAACAAGTATTAATTAAACCTGAGGTGATTTTTTTTGTTATCACACAAACGATTTGCGTAACTGAGACAAAATAGAGAAAATAAAATAAAGAAGAAAACAATAATAAATGAGACAAGTCAAGCCAATAGAGATAAATAGATAATTTGTACATCTCTTGTTAAGTAATCAACTATTTCGCTAAGCATTGATCAAATAACAGACCAACTCCTTAATAATTTTGATATGACATTACTGTTTCAATTAGTATGTTTAGTACTTTTATATTGAACATCTTTAAACGGAATACTACAACTCATAACTCTAGGTTTTTCTTCGGACTTCTTATCTGTGTAATTCCTCATTAGATTTTTTCTCCCTTAGTACAACTTCACTCGATTCAAGATGAACGTTAATAGATACGTCCTTGTACTAGAAGGTTAGTTATAAAAATTTGATATTTTGGACCTCTTTCTATGTTTCTACCACCCCATTTGAGACCAATTGTTCCCACAATTTGGGCAATCTGTATAAAAATGAACTTTTTAATCACAAGAAAACACTCTTTTTAAATAAAGTTGGTATTACTTGCTTGCTGCCTTATTTCATACAGAGCTTGCGTAAGCAGTAATGCTGTAGAAAATTTGTAAATTGAAAATCCCGCGAAGACCGCTAGGCGCAGCCATTTTAACGGTAAGTCCTTTGAAATAAGTTTAGATAAGATTGTGTAAAGTTTGAAAAAGAAACAGATCATTCGTAGCACAATCTTAGCTAGCTAAGCAAAAGTTTAAATTACTTTATGTTGTTAATCAGCTCAATAATGTGTTTATTTGTCAGTCAGTGGTGCACACTGGGATTGCGATGCGGTGCCGTCTTGGCAGGGATTATTAAAAAGTTTTTTTTCAATTACACGAGTTTTTCAAACAAATAAACGTAATGCTAAGTAATGTAACTTTGTATGAAAAATTCGTTGATATGTACTTTTTCATACCCCTTTCTTGTCCTTTAAATTAAAGAAGTTAAAACAGAACAAATAACCATGTACTGGAAATCTAGCATTAGCATACTTAGCAGCCTTCGCTTGTTGTCGGCCTTGGCCACCTTGTGGCGATCTCTGGCCTAATCACGTGATCAATTTGACCTGGGTTAGAGGCCTACTGTGAAGTGAAGAGTTTTGGAGAATAAAGAGCAAAGAAAGAGCAAAATTTAATCAAGGCTTTGAATTTACATTTGGTTTTTGAAAGCCCAAACAAGCCATCTCTTCATTTAAACTCGATTTGGATGAATTTTCTTTGCCAATTTAGTAAATTTTTCAAAATGTTAGCGTAATGGTAAGTAATGTGACTTTGTACGAAAAGTGCATTGAGCTGTACTTTAAAATACCTTTTTCCCATTTTAAACTAAGCAACGTAAAACAGAATATGTACATCCTCTACTTTGCTGTAATCTCACGCATGCGCACGCATCAGTCTTTATCACCAATTAGCATTCGCTATTTCACAGTGACCGTGACTTTAGTATGTTACAGGCTATTCATTTAGTCCAGTCATGTCAAACAAGGAATGTCAACAAATACTTAGCGCGTACGATGAAGTAAGATACTGGATCTGGGTCTGTTTTGCTTTATGGCTCAAAAGCTAGCGGTAGATAAACGCAACAGCATGGACAGCAGTAATGCATCGGTAGAACGAACGGATGCATGCCCAGTAGCAATAGGCTGAAATAATAAAATTCTTAAGTGTAAGAGAAGTACAGTGATTACAGTGAGATAGTAGAGAGAGAGAGAGAGAGAGAGAGAGAGAGAGAGAGAGAGAGAGAGCTTTGATTTATTTTCATTTACTTTTGTATTAATACAAGTAAATACACACATTAGCAGATAAACAAAACAACATTACAAAAAATGATTTGTTTGGCTTCAAGCACTGTATCAATGACTAACAACAAAAATAAAAAATTAAGTATACAATATCTTTCTCCAAATCTTTCTTACAGTGGAAGCAAATAAAGCATCACTACCGAATATCATTCTACACAACAGGAGAGAGAGGGGGGGGGTAGAGAGAGATTTGTGAAACAAAAAGAGAAAGTGAGTGGGAGAGTCGAACTGCTGTAATGATAATTAGAGCGGCACGCTTTGAAGTGCTGCGTTTTCTCAATGCAAACTCGTCTAAACGATTAGAATACGGATTCTCTTGACGAAATTCAGTATTAGAAGAATTCTTTGAAGTCTTGAGTTGTGTCACTGAGCATAGAAATTATTCACAAATGGTTCTACACAATACAGTCTAGAAACAAAATGTCTTCCATTTTGACTGTTTCCTCTCTAATTTAGTGACCCCTTCTCATATACAATTGGCTAGCCTATAGTAATTACTGTAAGTGCCTCACAGATATACAAACGCCTGAACACTTAGTATTTGACTGCTCTTTTGTTTCTAACAACGCTAAATCTTCTATGCAAAACGTTTTACCTTCACTAAATTTAGAACACCTGTATATTTTCCGCGATGTATCTGCATGTGCAGCCATCATTGATATTGTACGTGTATAATATTGTACATAGTATCTATCGTACATCATGCAGCCATCATTGATATTGTACACGAAATATCAGTTAAAAATAGTGAAAAATAGTAACATACATGTAGCTACCTTTGCAATAGTGTCAAATTGCCAGATAAAAATCTTAAAAATTCATACAATATTCATTAATCTATTCATTGTATATTAATTCACTGTAATATATATATATATATATATATATATATATATATACATATATATATATATATATATATATATATATATATATGTATGTATGTATATGTATGTATGTATATGTATGTGCGTGTATATGTATGTGCGTGTATCTGTAGTGACCTTTAATATTTAGTATGTAGTGTACTTTTTATTTGTATTGTACAACCTTACCCTGCAAATGGAATGAATTGTATTTATTTTATTTTGAAATAAATGAAATTTAATTAATAATAATAATATCTGCATCATAAACGAAATATATCACTGCTGTACTTCTCAATGGTTCAGCAGACAGCACTCTTTCTTAAACACGACTGACTATTGCTATAAAAACATAAAACGCCATAGAACCATTCTAGATAACAGTGTGTCAGTGTGGAAGGTCATTCAAGACTAACTGCCCACAAGGGAGACAGGCAGTTACTGGCCAGCAGAATCGGTATTCGTGCCTTGTGGTGTGAGGTCTTATTTGTGGTTAACTTATGCTATATTAAATATTGTATTAAATATTTTCCATAGCACTTTGTTAATTGTCGTAACTAGAAATGTTAAAATTTATGCGAAAGTTAGCAATAAACGTTGAAGCCCTAAAAACAGGTGCTGTACCTCTCAGTTCAGATGTGTTCGTTTCTTATCTTTATTATCTTAAAACTTAAGATAACACACTGAATATCTTACAGTAGCACTATACTCCAATTTTCGCTTTCGCAAACACGTGCAACACGCTCATGGTATGTATTTACTGTTGAAAAATTATGTTAGTTTGTGATGTCATCAATAGTTGGGCTCGCCCGCCGTTAATTAAGTTTCCAATCTACTCTTCTTTAATTACCAGAAACGCTTATGCAGTATTAATCGTGTTAAAATGTATACGTTTTATCGGACTTGAAAAGTCTATAGTATATGGAAAGTGGTCCTGTCTTCCTTTAACTGAAACAACAAGCCTTTTCACTGTTTCGTTGAGCGCACGCGCATTTGCTGTAGGTCAAAAGTTAAGTGTATCACAGCAACGCGTCTCAACAAAACCGCAAGTGATATATATGGGTAAAACAAAGCCGTCTACCCCATCCGTTCAGTAACTTCAGTTGTTTAAGCTAACTTGAGCTCACTAGATATCAAGGCCCCACGATGCAAATGTAATATAACGTGTTACTAGTAAAGTATTACTGTAATGAATGAGGATTATATAATTGGGATATATATTGCTAATAGAAAAGCACCTGTTATGGCAGCAAATAGATCAAAGTTTGTTGTGTACAAATCGCTTAACCCTGATTTAATTGTATTTAATATGTATGTCAATCTTTCCTTAGATGTAA
>JAQGDQ010001528.1:0-18847 GCA_030141605.1 Tubiluchus corallicola | reverse complement strand
ATATGCTATGTTAGTTTATAGCTAGCTAGTTTATAGTTATTTGATAGCATCAAGTAGCAACAATAGTTGTTTAGCCTAAAATGGAGTTACAATCAATTTTACTATACTCTTATAAATGTTAAAAATTCACACTATCGTTTAAAGTAGCACTATGCTGTGTTAGTTTATAGCTCTCGACAGTTTACTTAAGAAATTAATTGGCCTGTCGGCTATGCGTCAACAAGTCTTTTCAAAGTCTCAGTGATTGACGATGATCGTGAAACGGTCAAAGGTTAAGTGTACCACACAGCGCATTTGTGTACATTTGACAAGGTTTCATAGCCTAAGCTATTGTAATAGTAACAGTTTTAACAGCTAACTAGAACCTTACATAGTTCACTTTTTCTTATTTCCCAGCAAGATCCTGCTAGCAAATCCCTCTACATCACACATACTAATGCATAATTAAAGTCCGTGTAAAACAACTGAAGTTACTGAACGGATGTGGTAGACGGCTTTGCTTTACCCACATATATCACTTGACGCGTCTTGTTAAGACAAGTTGCTGTGATGCACTTAACTTTTGACCTACAGCAAATGCGCGTGCGCACAACGAAACTATGAAAAGGCTTAATGTTTGAGTTAAAGGAAGACCGGATGATTTTTCATATACTACCCCATTTTCAAGTCCGATAAAAACTATACATTTTAACACAATTAATACTGCAAAAGTGTTTCTGACAGCTAATAGATTAAAAACTTTATAAACGGCGGGCGAGCCCAACTATTGATGACATCACAAACGAACATAATTTTCAACATCAAAAATATTCCACGAGCGCGTTACAGGTGTTTGTGAAAACGAAAATTGAAGTACAGTGCTACTGTAAGATATTCAGTGCGTTGTACTAAAACTAGGCAGGTTTTAAGATAAAAATTCAAATTTCAAATTTACCGCTGTGTTCACGCATGAACTGCCGAACGTGTGTTGTTCGTCACAAACTAACACATCTGAACTGAGAGGTACAGCACCTATTCTTTGTGCAATGCGTTTCCGAAATGCAGGCGCTAGTGGCCGTCTAACTAGCGAATGGCGAAATGCGTGTAACAGCGAAGAACTAGTGGCGCGAATGTGAAATTGTGTTTGTGTGATAATAATTGTTTCACGTAAGTCGTTTTTGAAAAAAAATGCATGTTTTCTTTCAACATTTTGAAGAGTATATTGTTTTGACCTACAGTTTAAGATTGGGTCCGGTTTTGCTTTAAATGTTTGTAAAGAATTCAGTGAAATGAATTTTTGATAATTCTATTTTAGGTTACACAGTTAATGATACTAGTTGGTGCTAACGAAAATTCCCCGTTCAGATAAACAAATTCTTTTACAACTGCTTCAAAGAGCTAATAAAAAATCAAAATTACCATATTTTGTGCAATGATGTACATGCAAACCAGCATCCAGCTTGTTGTGGCAGTACCGGTAAATTAAACATGTCTCTTAAGAAGCGACACCTTATTGACTATTGAGCGTACCTTAAAGCAGCAATAAAAGGCAGCAAGAGATTTTCGACAAAAATTGCAGTGTTGAACATGAGTCATGAGTCAGATATGACTCTTGTAATACGTGAATAATGCTTATTAACACTGAAATTTAAAAGTTCACTGTCATTCTCAGGATGCATGTGCCAACTATCCAACTAGAAAGGATTTAACAAACACAGCGGTTATCATTTTGTCAGTATCAGTATTATTACCATCATCATTACCATCATCATCGACATCATCATCGACATCATCATCATCGCTATCGTCGGCAACGTCATTATCATCGTCGTCGTCACCATCATCATCATCATCATCATCATCATCATCATCATCATCATCATTTTCATCATGCTGTTCTTTGTTATTGTCCTCATTATCATCATCATCATCATCATCATCATCATCATCATCATCATCATCATCATCATCATCATCATCATCATCATCATCATTTTCATCATGCTGCTCTTTGTTATTGTCCTCATTATCATCATCATCATCATCATCATCATCATCATCATCATCATCATCGTCGTCGTCGTCGTCATCGTTGTCGTCGTCATTGTCATCATCAACATCATCATCACTTTCATCATGCTGTTCTTTGTTATTGTCCTCATTGTCCTCATTGTCATCGCCGTCATCATTTTCATCATCATCATCATCATCATCAACATCATCATCACCACCACCACCACCACCACCACCATCATCGTCGTCGTCGTCGTCGTCATCGTCGTCATGATCATCAACACCATCAGACCCGATTTGTCGTTACAGCTGTCGTTAATTTATATGAGATGTTTTATTATAAAATAATCAATGAACAGTAAAATACGATCAACTGAAAATGTTCATTTGAATAAAAATGTAGAAGATAAAACGATTTTTGTTCCTAACGATAATTGTGCACATTTTGCTGTTTGACATGTTTTTAACAGAACCGCTTTCAAGCTTTCCGACAAAAATACTTGTGCTATTGCACTGATATTGTCCAGGCTTAACTGCAACCATTATTTTCTCTCAATTGTAGTTACGGTAACAGCGGAAATAGTTTAGCTGTAATAGCATCCGAATTACTAGACGGTGAGATTGAATCATTACATCTGATCATAGTACATCAGCCTCGTAGATGGTTTAGATTTAGAGACTTCGATGACGTATTTCGTGCTGACGTCACAGACGCCTCGAAGCTGTAGCGTTTCTGGAATGATATCCGTTACCTACTTAATCACATAAATTCATGCAAGTAATTCAAGATGAGAAAGTCTGAAACGCTTTAGTAACGCCATTGGGATTCGAGCTCAAGACCTTCTGCTTGGCAGATAGCTATGCTATCTATTACACCACACAGGCACCTGATGTTTGCAGACTTAATAAATTTAATTACAAGCTACTACCAGAGGTCTATCAAAGGGGAATGACAGTGCACACTGTATCAAAACATTGTACAAAAACCAAACCTATAAATGCACGAAAGCAATGTTAAATTGGAAAGCCTGAAAAATTTTGCGCATCTAGTGGGTATGGAACTCAAGACTTCTGCTTTCTGGCGAGCTATGCTAACCATTACACCATACAGGCAATCTCACTTTTCACACTCATCAAGCCTGCATCAAGATACAACACTAAACGAGTTTCATAAACGCAACAAAAGCAAAACTAAATTCGAAAAAATGTGCACTTCCGCTGGGAGTCGAACCCAAGACCTTCACCTTCTATGTTCCGGGCAACTATGTTAACCAGAGGTGCTCTGTAGAGTCTTTTCCACGTGGGCAGACGGCGCAGACATTCTGAGGGATGATAATCGTGATTGATTTTGTGAGGAAAAACGAAATCAGAAATTCCCAGCGCGATATTCAATTCTAAATTATTTATTTGTCATCGATGCGTAAATAAATTTCCATTATCCATTGACTGCGTCTTCGCCATTTTTATCTTTCTCGCCCAATCCTTGCGGAAAAGACGTCCACCAAACGAGATTACGGAGACAGACATAAAAGAAAAATTTGATTTGTCGGAAATGGCAGAAAATATTCTCCAGATTTTTAACGTAAAAGCATTACATACATATTATGGGGAAACTGTAAAAATATTTGATGCCCATTAGTAGCTTTAGTGAGTGTAAGGCAGAAATAGGTGAACTTTTTGCAGTATTTGACATTTTGGATTCTTTTTCACGTGCTGTATGTGGCTGAACGACTTTTGTGTTAAAGTTAGTTAACAAAACTCTGTCAAAGAAGTTTTCTTTAAAGTAAAACAGAATGATTATTTCGAAACTTATCTCACTGCTACCCACAATATAATCTAATTAATTTAACTTAATCGATTAAAAATCTAAATAGGTTCTTGGTGGTACAGAATTTCAATAATGCTTTGAACAATACTAAGACCATGATGGTAAAGTTTCAGCATTTATTCCACAGTGCACAGGTATATGCAGTCATACAGTAACTAAATGAAAAACATAAGTCTTCTCAGCAGAGCTCTTCAGTGTCTACTTCTGCAATTATAGGAAAATGTTAGGTCAAAGCACAAAACTAAAACTATTGCTGAGAGCAGCCATGTTTGTTACTGAATAAAATTAGTACTAGATTCTGTAACTAAAACAGAGACAAGTTAGTAACATGTTCTTTTTGTCTACATAAAATGGGATCTTTAAAATTTATGAATATTACCAAGATAAAGCCCACAATGTTAGTAATGTTGTTTACGAATTTACTTGCAATTGTGGAGACACGAATGTGGGCAGAACATCTCAAAAACTGATTGACGGAGTGGAACAACACATACTGGTATGGAAAAGAACAAAATCCACAGCCACTAGACAAAGCAAAAGTAAGTTAGCTACAAACCAAGACGACGCCACATTTGCTATAGCCCAGTATTTACACAACAATCAGTCATGTCCAGATAATTACAATACTTCGAATTTCAAAAATTTCAAAGTTATATTCAAGTGCAGATCAGATCGGTATCTTGAAATTTTTGAAGCAATAGCATAAATTTTAAAGATCCAATTCTATGTAGATAAAAAGAACATGTTACTAACTTGTCTCTGTTTTGAGTTCCTGAATCTAGCAGTAATTTTATTCAGTAACAAACATGGCTGCTTTCAGCAACAATTTTAGTTTTGTGCTTTGATATTTTGATATAATTGTAGAAACAGACACTTAAGAGCTCTGCTGAAAAGTCTTATGTCTTTCATTTTAGCTACTGTATGACTGCATATACCCGTGCACTGTGGAATAAATGCTGAAACTTTACCATCATGGTCTTAGTATTATTTAAAGCATAATTTCAAATTTATAACAGTGTACAAACACATAACAATGCAACAGTGTACATTATAACACAAAAAAATATTACAAAAAAATAAATTACATTAAATGTGCCTTTTGCATTTGAGAAAATTATCAAAGTCGACCTGAACACAATCTTTTGTGGAATAATTTTAAATTTGCTGCCGTGACAAGATGAGATAAATGTTAAATTTTAGAATATAGAAATATTGTTTTATCTTTAACTTACATTTAAATACTGTTTCAATAATTACGACGATTATACCCAAGTGTTGATATGCTTCGTATGTTGTGAGATTTTTTATATACTGTATTATATATTGTATTGTGTATTGTATTGTATATTGTATTGTATATTGTTTTGTGCTGTTCGTCAGTAAACTATGATATTTAGAATGATCTGTATGTTCCTAATATGTAGATATTAGCTAGAAATTTAGTTGATGGCATGACGTCACTGCTTTGGGAAAATTTTTCATTGGCAGAAACCTCCCATTTTTCCAAAAGCGAAAACTGCAATACGGTGCTAGAGTGTGACATTAACAAGAAAGGACAAAAGCAAAACAAACTTACATTTAAAATTTAAAATGTAAAATCCACAACGCGTGATTTCTCGAGGATGTAATGACGTCATAACTGGTTTGATCGTTTGGTACAACACGTATTTTTGCGTTTCCGAGAAGCTGTTGCTCTGCTGCCCGTTCATATATATACCCGTAACTGCTTTAAGAATAATGACAGCATGTTCTTGCTTTAATGTGATGTAATTTGCCTCTTTAATGTAAACAATATTAATTTTCCGTTTCTTAGAACATTGACTTTTGATTTATGGTCTAAAAATGACACCATGACAAATAATTGTTAAGCTTAATAGTATCTAGGGTAGACAAATAATCGTAAAACTTGGGCTCGTGCAACCAAACTAAAGATCACCTTTGGGTTTAGCGGTGATATTAGCCACTCTACCAAAACCCGAAAGTAAATATTGTTCGAGTGCTAAGAAGACATTTTCCGAACGTGTAGGCCCACTTCACAACAATAGCAGTGCTGCTACTGCTTTTAGTATATTGTTGATTTGTGCAATCCTCACCAAAAGCTAGTCAAACTACAGGAACACTTTCGAAAAGCGGCTTAACACCGCCCCCCCCCCCCAAAGAACAGTCGGATACGCAATGAGGCATTTTGGTAATGTTGCGATTAATAAATTGCTTGTATCTATGTTTATTTGAAACCTGAAAACATACCGTATATATTCATTTCGGTAGTATGGCCTTAATATAAATATATATAAGATTAGAGGCGACAGCTCCAACGACGGCACCATTTGTGGCGACCTACATATCGAACAGAAGGTCTCGGTAGTTTTCTAATCGGGCCCACCGGGACGAACGGGGGGGGGGCGAAAAATCTCCAAATTGGCCATTTTTCAGCAATTTTTTGCAAAACTTGGCGCCTGGTGGGACTCTCGAAAGGAGACATATAGCTCTTTGGAAAGAGGAGGAACAGAGTTACACGATGGTGTGGGCGATATTTCAGGGCAGGTTCGCCAAGAGGAGTGACGACGAGTTAATTAGATGTTCTATTTTCGGCAATTTTCGCTAGGAGAACTGCTGACGCAAAGCCATTGTTCTGACGTCAACAGTTATACTCTGCCCACAACCTTATAACTTTAATTCAGTAAAAGCTGCTGCTGCTGCTGGTGACTTTGCGTTAAAAACGAGGATTATGAAGGATGTTCGCGTGTTATTGATTATAAGTGTATTTATACGCAAAATTTTTTTCGGGCCTTTATAGTCGTATATATTAATTTCGCTGGCATGTTATATATATATATATATATATATATATATATATATATATAAGATTCGAGGCTACAGCTTCGACGACGACACCATTAGCGGGAATCTATACATCAAACTAATGATCTCGATCTAGTGTCGTGCCATTGGGGGTTTATTTTTCAAATCGGGCCCACCAGGATGAACGGGGGGGGGGCGAAAAACCTCCATTTTTCGGCCGTTTTTTGCAAAAATTATACCTCTTATTTCTAGAAAATGGGAATGGGCCATGGGTAGTGCTGGCTATGGATAGATAGCCCATTCAACGGTGGGTGTAGTAGGCATATCTAGAATTCGCACGAGGGCCACAACCACCCGCTACAGGCGTTTTCTCGGATCCAACTCGAGATTTTTTCAAAATTTTGACCAAACAGCTTGCAGAAAAAACGTTCGGCGCCTGGTGGGACTCTTGGAAAGAGATATATGGCTCTCTAGAAAGAAGAAAAACAGGGCTACACGATGGTGTGAGGTACATTTTAGGTGACGTCAAGCAAAAGGAGTGACGACGAGTTAATTAGATGTTCTATTTTCGGCAATTTTCGCTAGGAGAACTGCTGACGCAAAGCCATTGTTCTGACGTCAACCGCTTATAACCTTATAGGCTTATAACTTTAATTCAGTAAAAGCTGCTGCTGCTGGCTTTGCGTTATAGACGAGGATTATGTAGGATGTTCGCGTATTTTTGACTATACGTGAATTCATAAGCAATTATTTTTGGTTGGCTTTGCTAGTTGTTTATTAAGCCACAAGTACAAACAGTTTTTTTTACAATATGAGTATTTATTAAGCGGGCTATTATAGGATATATTCTGCTGTTTGTTTATCTGATTTCAATGATCTAAAAACATCAAATTAAATCTGAAATACGAAAAGAAAATTTTATTTGAAAACAAATTTGATCTGGAAATGGAGCCTTTATCAACAATAATATGGTTTTCATCCGTTATCAAATATGTATATTATTTAAAACGGGCCTCGCTTTAGTGTCTACGAATTCTTAATAACAGGAAGAAATGCTTCGTAACTCAAAATTAAAGCCAGAAACTCGCACTCTGTCAAAACAATTGACGATAAATTAACAACATCTGATGTTTCAGAGATGTTAGTCCATGCACTGTTTTTGATCAAACGTATGAACGGTTGATCAAAATCATGCCTTTTCTGAAATTGATGAATACGACATACCACTTTAGCTATCCCATTTATTTCGTTCTTGGGAAAACGGGTCTGTAACATGTCCTCTTAAAAGATTTTGAACTTTTCGAAGCTTGTAGAAAGTGTATAAAAATTGTCCTCCACTGTATGAGAAATCGCATTTTTAACTTGGTTCAACGGATAAATAATTAATAATGAGTCATGTTAAGGATTTTTGTTTGTTAAATAACCAAAACAGTTTGTTCTTATAGTACAATTAATAATAGTTAAATGTGCGTTTTGATTAGATTAAGTTAACTTACCTGTTATTACTTCTAAGGTGGTGACATCTGGCTTCAATATTAGTGACCTAGTTTTAAATACCTGTCATTCAAGTGTCAACGTGTTCAAAGCAGTGATGACGTGTTGACAAATTTTCTGTGTAACTCACGATTTTATGCCAAAGATGTATGTATATTTTGGTTAATTTATTTAGTTATATACTCTCAGTCTCGGATTAATTTCACTTAATGGTAATTGACATTTTGAGAAAGAAATCCATTAGTTTATTAAAAGAATTTGCATTTCATTCCAGTTAAAATGTATAATTTTGGGAAATGGCGTCTCAATACATGTCAAATATGAAGTAAAATGACGAAGGGGCATGTGCTGTGATGATGGTGCACAAACAATAAAATATTATACTAAGCAGTACTTGATGACTTGTACTTGTTTTTCACCATAAAACCCAAACATGTCACATTGGAAATTATTGATCCAATACTGTTACTGCCATGCGCGGAATATAACTTCTTTATTGGAAGATGCTGCCCTCTACGAGCAGGGTTTGATAGGAGTAAGAGAGACAATGGTCGAGGAGAACAATGATGACCATGTTCTTGTTCACAGCAACGTTTTTCTTTCGTTATCCTGTTAGTTAACAACAGCTACGCCACGTAAATCAGGGGAAGAAAAGGAAATGTTAAATTAGGTCCCAAAAAACTTTGTATGCAAATCTATATTACTTAGCATTTCATTTACCTGCTGGAAATACTTATGTAACTAGACTAATAATTTAAAAAAATTGTGCCAGTTGATAAAATGTCGCTGACTCACCGTCCAGGGTGCGCCACTCACTAGCCAAAAACGTATTTTTAATCTTATTGACAAGATACAGTAATTTAATATTTTACTTAATTAGCGACGTGTATGCCACGAATGCTCTAATTATTTTTTCAAACTTTACTCAATGTATCTAAACTTGTTTCAAACGACCTACCCTTAAAATGGCTGCATCGCGGGAGTTTAAATTTACACGTTGTACACAACGTTACGGGCGTGCACACGAAAAGGTAGTATGTAAGTGGTATAAAATTTCGAGACGAATTTTTTAAGCTTTATGTAAGTGGAGGGTTTTCTCCTGCTTTAATTAACTTTCAAATAACAATTGGAATTAAAGCAAACCTTATCTTAAACCAGAACCATTCTTAAACTGTAGGTCAAGTTATGTGGTAATCTCGATATTTTTAAGCGGCTATCAAAATAAAATGAACGTTATTCGAGGGTTGACTTTTCCTTTAACACACGGTTATCAAAAATAAAGCAAATGCAACGGAACAATAGACATTGTTTGCTGTAAATAGTGGAGTCGAGCTTCAGAATTAGCTTAACTTTCATTTCAATTGTCGAGGGTTTCTATCGCTCTTTGTCCAAACCTCTCTTTTTTCCGGCCATTATCTCTTTCAGATTCACTCTTTTTTGACATGAAAGAAAGGTCAGAGGTGCTCAGCCTACGCGAAGCAATGCGAGTGAAAGGGAAGCAGTAGAGATGCCAGATCCAGGTGCTTCGAGGTTTTTGAAACCGCACGGCAGGCAATCAGGCGAATGAAGTGTTAATTTCAGGTAATATGAGATTTCAAACAAAAAAGAAAAAGAATAGGTAAAAGAAACGAAAAAAAATGTGAATGAGAAACTGCAAGACCACAGATACACAGTGTAAGGGTAGGGAGAGTAAAGTTACAGCCTCATAGTAGTATAATAGTTATAATTTATTTCAAAAGTTGTCCACATGAATTCTCCAGTAGTGCAAGTTGGACGGTGAGAAACCTTAGATATAGCATAAATATTAGTCGGTCGGGCGGTCAGTCTGTCGGTAAGTCGGTCAGTAAGTCAGTCATTCAATCAATGGTTTAGTGAGTCTGGTGAATGAATTATTCGGCTAGCTAATCTGTCAGTCAAATAGTCAGTCAGTGAGTCTCTGAGGTAGTGAGTCAGTGAGTCATTCATTCATTCATTCATTCATTTATTCATTCATTCGTTCGTTCGTTCGTTCGTTCGTTCGTTCGTTCGTTCGTTCGTTCGTTCGTTCGTTCGTTCGTTCGTTCATTTATCCATTCATTCATTCAGTCAGTCAGCCAGTCAGTCAGTCAGCCAGTCAGCCAGTCAGTCAGTCAGTCAGTCAGTCAGTCAGTCAGTCAGTCAGTCAGTCAGTCAGTCAGTCAGTCAGTCAGTCAGTCAGTCAGTCAGTAAGTCAGTCATTCAATCAATGGGTTAGTGAGTCTGTGAATGAGTCACTCAGCTAATCTGTCAGTCAATCAGTGAGTTAGTGAGGTAGTAAGTCAGTGAGTCAGTGAGTCATTCATTCATTCATTTGTTCGTTCGTTTGTTCGTTCGTTCGTTCGTTCGTCCCTCCGTCCGTCCGTTCGTTCGTTCGTTCAGTCAGTCGTTCATTCATTCAGTCAGTCAGTCAGTCAGTCAGTCAGTCAGTCAGTCAGTCAGTCAGTCAGTCAGTCAGCAGTCAGTCAGTTAGTCAGTCAGTCAGTCAGTCAGTCAGTCAGTCAATCAGTCAGTCAGTCAGTCAATCAGTTAGTCGGTCAGTAAACACAAAACTACTTCAAAAGTGTACAATAGTAGTGAAATCTTAGGTCCTGCAGCTCAGCACCATCTTTGCCAACCTATAATTTCCATAAATGATTTTGTGAACGAATTACAGCCAAATGTATTCAGTTTTTTGTTGAGAAAGTTTTGAAACTATCGCGATGTCTTAAATCTCAAAGGCCTCGGGAAATCCTAGAGAAGGCTCAGGAAAGGATATAGATTAATTTTGGCATTCAACAGTAGCGAAATTATTCACATTGCCCAAAGCAATAAAGGAGTTGCAAAGGAAATAACCATTTTTATCCGTATGCTCAAATGGTCGCCTAAATGAGGTTGATTTGAATTACTGTACAGAACTACAGCGTTCTGGTTTGCAATTACCATTAAAATCTTCTTGCGTTCAGGTACAAAATTGACAATCTCGCAACATCGTTTTTGCTCATACGCCCTTTTCAACGTGAGATTGAGTTGCAGTAATAAATTAAATGTTTTGGATTTAGGAACATGATATGATACAACCATCTTCGTTCATTCAATGTTTCTGACTGTTTAGCTCGACTTTGTTGTGTTAAAACAACCGATCTAATAGTCTAAAACAGTTTAGAGAGGAAAATTTATTGCTGATACTACCCATGTTGCATGTTGTTAAACATTACCAATTAATTACAGTACAAACCATGTTGCATGTTGTTAAACATTGGCTATTTATTACCATACATCCCATATCGTATGTTGTTAAACATTACCTGTTTATTACGATAAATCCCATGTCGTATGTTGTTAAACATTACCCATTCATTACGATACCACCCATGTCGTATGTTGTTAAACATTACCCATTCATTACGATACCACCCATGTCGTATGTTGTTAAACATTACCTATTTCTTTTTCAATACAACCAATGTCGTATGTTGTTAAACGTTACCTGTTTATTACGATACAACCCATGTCGTATGTTGTTAAACATTACCCATTTATTACGATATAACCCATGTCGTATGTTGTTAAACATTACCTGTTTATTACGATACATCCCTTATCGTATGTTGTTAAACATTACCTATTTATTATAGTACAACCCATGTGACCTGTTGTTAAACATTAGCTATTTCTTTTTCAATACAACCCATGTCGTATGTTGTTAAACATTACCTATTTATTACAGTACAAAACATGTCGTATGTTGTTAAACATTACCTATTTATTACAGTACAACCCCATGTCGGTGCAATAATTACCAGTGTAATTACGACACAGCCTATATGAGTTCAAGCTTAAGTTTAATTTAATTATAACAAATAATAGAAAATTACAACCAAAAATCTATTGTTCCCATTGTTTCAATAAGTTCATTTCACAATTCCAGCGATTGATGATGATCGTGAGAAGGTCAACGGTTAAGTGGTGTACACAACGCATTTGTGTACACTTGACAACGTCTCGCAGCCCACGCTATTGTAATACTAATTAAAGAAAGAGACAGATGCTAGCTATAAAAGCTCATTTAGCTCACTTTTCTTGTTCCCAAGCAAGATCCCACACAGACTAATGCATAATTAAGTAAAGTCAACGCAAAACAACTGAAGTTACTGAATTGGGCTTTGCTTTACCCGCATGTCACGTGGCGGTTGTAGCTAAGACGAGTTGCTGTGATACACGCAACCTTTGACCTACAGTAACTGCGCATGCGCACTACAAAACTGTGAAAAGGCTTATTTGGCCTACTTTAGTAAGAAGATTTGGCGAATGAATGATAATAGATTTACATTCTTCATAAAAAAGAACTTATCGTCTTTCAGCTGTTGTAATACTCACCACGTTTCGTTGAGTTGTATGGGCGAGATATTTATTTAATTTCACATTTAAGTAAAATTTTTGTTACACACAACATAGAAGACAAGGCATTTTTGTTGGTTGCCAAATTCAAGCCATACAGAAGTAAAAGTTGCTAAGTAATGTAATTAAAAATTTCTTAGTAATTGACACAAATCTTTTTATAGTGTAATACGGTAGTGAAAACCTTGGAAGCCACACTTCCCACTAAATTTTATGCTCCACCAGGTGCCGCCACTGGTTTTACTTCGCACGGTTTTTCTATCCACTTTCTCCCTAATAAACTTATAAATGCTTTAAATATTGTTTACAAATAAAATATACTTGTTGTTCAGAACTAGACGTAGAAAAACTAATCATAGTCGAAGCAACCTTGAGAATCGACTATTTATTGCTGTTGTTAAGCGCGAGTTTGCAATTTTTTATGAAGGGTCATAAAAACGAACTTTATTTAAAGGAAGACAGGATGATTTTTCAAATACTACCCCATTTTTAAGTCCTACAAAAATTATACATGTTAACACAATTAATACTGCAAAGGTGTTCCTTACAGCTAAATAATAGATTTAGAACTTAATTAACGGCGGGCGAGCCCAATTATTGATGACATCACAAACTAACATAATTTTCAACAGCGGTAGTGTAAAATATTCAGTGTGTTGCACTAAAACTAGGAAGTTTTAAAATAAGAATTTAAATTTCAAATTTACGGGTGTGCTCACGCATGCGCTGTGGAGCGTGTGTAGTTTTTCATAAACAAATGCGCCTGAACTGAGAGGTACAACACCTGTTTTTTGTGTAACGCATTTCCCAAACTCAGACGCTAGTGCCCGTCTAACTAGCGAAAGGCGAAATGCACGTAACAGCGAAGAACTAGTGACGCGAACGTGAAATTGTGTTTGTGTGGTAATAATTCTTTCACGTAAGTCACTTTTGGAAAAATAGTATGTTTCCTATCAATATTTTAAAGAGTAGATTGTTTTAACCTACAGTTTAAGATTGGGTCCGGGTTTGCTTTATGTGACAACGGGAAATAAATCGGCTACCTCTCTTAAAAGAAGTTAGTGACAGCATCAGTTAAATAATCCTTTAATTATTCTACAATGTCAAGCATTAAGGACTGTACGGGTTTAATTACTGCTGATGGCTAACGAAGCTTTTGCGCATAAGTAAAAGTCCTTTTAACGAGTACCGAGATGACAGACTGGGCCGGAGTGAGAGACGGTTTTAGCATGTTCAATCAGATTTGATCGAATGCCCAGAACCATGGCGAATACACATGTTCTACATCTAATACAACTTTTAATGAAAGTGAAAGTTTCTCAGTGACACGCCTGGTGATGAGAAAGATGTAAAAGTGACTTTTCAGTTGCTTAGAAATTGATGAGTGCACTTAGACTTCCATAAAGTCCTTGGTATAAAAATACAGTGTCCAGGAAAACGAGACAACAAAGATGTAACAACATGAAGGCGTACGTCTGGCATTGTCCAAAACGTTGTCATACTTCAAGGTCAAAATTTAAAGCACAAGACAACACACTTCACAAATAGACCTTAAAATACTTCTTGAAATTTTGCATCACTTGCATGCTGCTTTATTGCTCACAGGACTTGCATAGAGCGCTGAAGAAAATTTGAAAATTGAAATTCCCGCCAAGACCAATTACCATTATTATTATCATCGTCGTCGTCGTCGTCGTCGTCATCATCATCATCATCATCATCATCATCATCATCATCATCATCATCATCATCATCATCATCATTACCATCATCATCATTATCATCATCATCATCGTCATCATCATTACCATCACCATCATTATCGTCATCATCATCATCATCATCATCATCATCGTCATTGTCATCATCACCATCATCATCCTCACCATCACCATCATTACCATCATCATTACCATCACCATCATTATCGACATCATCATCATCATCACCATCATTATCGTCATCATCATCATCATCATCATCGTCATTGTCATCATCACCATCATCATCCTCACCATCACCATCATTACCATCATCATTACCATCATCATCATCATCATCATCATCATCATCAGCATCATCATCATCATCATCATCATCATCATCATCATCATCATCATCATCACCATTACCGTCATAATTATTACCATCACCATCATCATCATCATTATCACCATCATCATCATCATCATCATCACCATTACCGTCATAATTATTACCATCACCATCATCATCATCATTATCACCATCATCATCATCATCATTATCGTCATTACCATCATCATCATCATCACCATCATCATCGTCATATGCCCTTTACGTTTATTGTACACATTTGTCCGTCAGAATTCTAAAATAATAGAAAAACTTCGTTGAAAACGGGATAACACAATAGTAGTCGAGCCAAAAAATTAGACACTGCTATGCTAGTGGCTTGTTAGCAACACTTTTGAGCAAAAACACTTTTGAGCAAAAACGTTGCAGCATGTTCTGATCATATATGGCGTTTCGTGTAGCGTCGAAAGTTAAAAATGACTGTATAGAAATTTTGTGTTTATATTTAGTCGTCCATGATGATAAAATTTCTTATTTTTTTTTTATTATTTTTCACTTGATTCGCGTAGAAAAAGTAAACAGCACGTGTGATTGGTAAAAAGTAATTAATAAAACAATCTCAGTTTAATTCTGCATTATTGATGTTGTGTGAGAAAGATATCACTGCTAAATTGATGCAGTCTGTCCATCTGGTTACTGAGAAACTGAGAAGGTGTCTGAGTCTTGCTAGCTTACACTAGTTAAGTCATTTGAAACTCGAGTATAGACGCCTGACTTGTTACAGTTTCGGTGGTGAATTAGTTCATGTCAGAGTCCTTACACCGCGGGTCTTGCCCTACCGCTCTGAAAAGCGATTTTACTCTAAAATTGTGGAGCAAATATGTTTACCCAAATATGTTTGACATATAATAACCTGTAAAACCGAAATGAGGTATTGAGAGCAAGGGTGGGTCCGGGACAGAGTCACTTATGACACCTTAATCCTCCAACCCCCTCCATCACACTGCATTCGCATAAGGTAGCGTACAAAAAATTCAGTCAACAGGAAAACACAATTGAAAGAACACAGCAATTACAAGTTAAGCACAGGAAAACACAAGTGAAAGACCACAACAATTACAAGTTAAGCACAGGAAAACACAAGTGAAAGAACGCAGCAATTACAAGTTAAGCACAGGAAAAACACAAGTGAAAGAACACAGCAATTACAAGTTAAGCACAGGAAAAACACAAGTGAAAGAACACAACAATTACAAGTTAAGCACAGGAAAACACAAGTGAAAGAACACAGCAATTACAAGTTAAGCACAGGAAAACACAAGTGAAAGAACACAGCAATTACAAGTTAAGCACAGGAAAAACACAAGTGAAAGAACACAACAATTACAAGTTAAGCACAGGAAAACACAAGTGAAAGAACACAGCAATTACAAGTTAAGCACAGGAAAAACACAAGTGAAAGAACACAGCAATTACAAGTTAAGCACAGGAAAACACAAGTGAAAGAACACAGCAATTACAAGTTAAGCACAGGAAAACACAAGTGAAAGAACACAACAATTACAAGTTAAGCACAGGAAAAACACAAGTGAAAGAACACAGCAATTACAAGTTAAGCACAGGAAAAACACAAGTGAAAGAACACAACAATTACAAGTTAAGCACAGGAAAACACAAGTGAAAGAACACAGCAATTACAAGTTAAGCACAGGAAAAACACAAGTGAAAGAACACAACAATTACAAGTTAAGCACAGGAAAACACAAGTGAAAGAACACAGCAATTACAAGTTAAGCATAGGAAAACACAAGTGAAAGAACACAGCAATTACAAGTTAAGCACAGGAAAAACACAAGTGAAAGAACACAAGTACAAACAGTTTTTTTTACAATTTGAGTATTTATTAAGCGGGCTATTATAGGATATATTCTGCTGTTTGTTTATCTGATTTCAATGATCTAAAAACATCAAATTAAATCTGAAATACGAAAAGAAAATTTTATTAGAAAACAAATTTGATCTGGAAATGGAGCCTTTATCAACAATAATATGGTTTTCATCCGTTATCAAATACGTATATTATTTAAAACGGGCCTCGCTTTAGTGTCTACGAATTCTTAATAACAGGAAGAAATGTTTCGTAACTCAAAATTAAAGCCAGAAACTCGCACTCTGTCAAAACAATTGACGATAAATTAACAACATCTGATGTTTCAGAGATGTTAGTCCAGGCACTGTTTTTGATCAAACGTATGAACGGTTGATCAAAATCATGCCTTTTCTGAAATTGATGAATACGACATACCACTTTAGCTATCCCATTTATTTCGTTCTTGGGAAAACTGGTCTGTAACATGTCCTCTTAAAAGATTTTGAACTTTTCGAAGCTTGTAGAAGTTGTATAAAAATTGTCCTCCACTGTATGAGAAATCGCATGTTTAACTTGGTTCAACGGGAAAATAATTAATAATGAGTCATGTTAAGGATTTTTGTTTGTTAAATAACCAAAATAGTTTGTTCTTATAATATAATTAATAATAGTTAAATGTTCGTTTTGATTAGATTAAGTTAACTTACCTGTTATTACTTCTAAGGTGGTGACATCTGGCCTCAATATTAGCGACCTAGTTTTAAATACCTGTCATTCATGTGTCAACGTGTTCAAAGCAGTGCTGACGTGTTGACATATTTTCTGTGTAACTCACGATTTGATGCCAAAGATGTATGTATATTTTGGTTAATTTATTTAGTTATATAATCTCAGTCTCGGATTAATTTCACTTAATGGTAATTGACATTTTGATAAGAAATCAATTAGTTTATTAAAAGAATTTGCATTTCATTCCAGTTAAAATGTATAATTTTGGGAAATGGCGTCTCAATGCACGTCAAATATGAAGTAAAATGATGAAGGGGCATGTGCTGTGATGATGGTGCACAAACAATAAAATATTATACTAAGCAGTACTTGATGACTTTGTTTGTTTGACACCATAAAACCCAAACATGTCACGTTGGAAATTATCCCATACTGTTACTGCCATGCGCGGAATATCACTTCTTTATTGGAAGATGCTGCCCTCTACGAACAGGGTTTGATAGGAGTAAGAGAGACAATGGTCGAGGAGAACAATGATGGCCATGTTCTTGTTCACAGCAACGTTTTTCTTTCGTTATCACGTTAGTTAACAACAGCTACGCCACGTAAATCAGGGGAAGAAAAGGAAATGTTAAATTAGGTCCCAAAAAACTTTCTATGCAAATCTATATTACTTAGCATTTCATTTACCTGCTGGAAATACTTAAGTAACTAGACTAATAATTTGAAAAATTTGTGCCAGTTGATAAAATGTCGCTGATTCACCCTCCAGGGTGAGCCACTCACTAGCCAAAAACGTATTTTTAATCTTATTGACAAATTACAATAATTTAAAATTTTACTTAATTAGCAACGTGAATGCCACGAATGCTCTAATTATTTTTTCAAACTTTACTCAATGTATCTAAACTTGTTTCAAACGACCTACCCTTAAAATGGCTGCATCGCGGGAGTTTAAATTTACACGTTGTACACAACGTTACGGGCGTGCACACGAAAAGGTAGTATGTAAGTGGTATAAAATTTCGAGACGAATTTTTTAAGCTTTATGTAAGTGGAGGGTTTTCTCCTGCTTTAATTAACTTTCAAATAACAATTGGAATTAAAGCAAACCTTATCTTAAACCAGAACCATTCTTAAACTGTAGGTCAAGTTATGTGGTAATCTCGATATTTTTAAGCGGCTATCAAAATAAAATGAACGTTATTCGAGGGTTGACTTTTCCTTTAACACACGGTTATCAAAAATAAAGCAAATGCAACGGAACAATAGACATTGTTTGCTGTAAATAGTGGAGTCGAGCTTCAGAATTAGCTTAACTTTCATTTCAATTGTCGAGGGTTTCTATCGCTCTTTGTCCAAACCTCTCTTTTTTCCGGCCATTATCTCTTTCAGATTCACTCTTTTTTGACATGAAAGAAAGGTCAGAGGTGCTCAGCCTACGCGAAGCAATGCGAGTGAAAGGGAAGCAGTAGAGATGCCAGATCCAGGTGCTTCGAGGTTTTTGAAACCGCACGGCAGGCAATCAGGCGAATGAAGTGTTAATTTCAGGTAATATGAGATTTCAAACAAAAAAGAAAAAGAATAGGTAAAAGAAACGAAAAAAAATGTGAATGAGAAACTGCAAGACCACAGATACACAGTGTAAGGGTAGGGAGAGTAAAGTTACAGCCTCATAGTAG
>JAQGDQ010000066.1:726957-738113 GCA_030141605.1 Tubiluchus corallicola | reverse complement strand
AAGTGTATGTGCCTCTCATACACGAGAAAGACGAGCTGTTGCATGAGGAGTGGTGTAAAATGTATGAGAGGTAAGTCAAAATTAAAAATGTCTTTATGATTATATACATTGTTAACAAAGTTTAATAAGCAAGCTAACTAATTGATTTCCTTGCAAACTAACATTTTTAAACTGTTGATTTGTTTTTTAGAAATGTTAATGGACAAGAAAAGGGGGTATCTGAAGTAGGTTTCAGAAAAATCGCCTCAAAAAAATTATTACTTTAAAGCAATTTTATACATATGTCATTTATGCAAACGTAAATCAGGGGAAAAGGCAACGTTAAATTATGTCCGAAAAAATTTCCAATGAAAATCTATATTACTTAGCATTTTGCTTACCTGCTGGAAAGACGTAAGTTACTAGAAATAATAATTTAAAATGTTCATGCCAGTTAGTAAAATGTCGCTGGCTCACTCTCCAGGTTGCGCCATTTACTAAGCAAAAATGTCTTTTTAATCTTATTGGCAGATACAGTAATGTAAAATTTTACTTAGTAACACATGTGCTACGAACGTTCTGATTTCTGCAATGCAAACTTATCAAACAGGCTACCATCAAAATGGCTGCGCCTAATGGTCATCGCAGGAGTTTAAATTTACATGCTTTATGCAGTATTACTGCAGACGAAAGACCTGCATGAAAAAGGCAGTATGTAAGTGGTATAAAATCTCAAGACGAATTTTTTAAGCTTTATGTATAATGAGAATTTTCTTGTGCTTTAAACTTAAAATGAACTTTCAAACCAGACAGAGTATAAAAATCATAGAAAATTATTTATAAAAACAGCAAATACACTGAAAATGTTCTCATTTTCAAAATGCTTGGAAAGTCTATCATGTATTTCTGAAGTCCAGTCTTTATATGCTTTTTTCTCTAGACATATTTTTTAGTTATAGGCATTTAATTAAAATCAGCAAGACTGTAACGTTTCAATGTCTTGATAAACAGCTGTGTTCTGTAAGATAGCACAACGTATATCAAAAAGTTATGGATCTAGTCAAGCTTGATTTGTTTAATTATTTATAAATATTACGCTACTATATTATTACAGTTGAAATAGGGTTATATTTAAATAACTGATTCATTCACAGTGTAGGATAGTACAAATTGTGCACTAATTTCTTGTTCATTTGAATTATAACATTACTGTAGTTACTACTTGACAGACCAATAATTAAAATATATGGTATTTATACTACTACTAGTATGTGCAGTTTAGTTTATTTGTGAGCCAGCATCTATAAAAATGGACTGCTCAAGCTCTTTAGTGTCAAATTACACCTTTTGAAAGCCTCAGAATTATTCCGGCTAAAATTTTTATTGCAGCTCATATGCACTGTAATGCTAACTTATATACATAATTATATATATTATATCACTTGGTGTTTAATTTACAACAGTATTGTGTGAATAATTAAATAACTTTACAAGAGCGACTTTGTACAAAGTTAAAGTTTGTTTTTAAAATGAAACAAATATTTTTGTATTATTAAACCACAAATTAAATATAAATTGACCTAAAATATACTTATTAAATTGAACCATGTGTACACAGTCTAACTGCTTGCGTCGACAATGACTATTCAATTGCGATTTAGTTATGATAGAGATAGAGAGATGAGAGAGAGACAGAGAGAGAGAGAGAGAGAGAGAGAGAGAGAGAGAGAGAGAGAGAGAGAGAGAGAGAGAGAGAGAGAGAGAGAGAGAGAGAGAGAGAGAGAGAGAGAGTGAGAGAGAGAGAGAGAGAGAGAGAGAGAGAGAGAGAGAGAGAGAGAGTGAGAGTGAGAGTGAGAGTGAGAGTGAGAGTGAGAGTGAGAGTGAGAGTGAGAGTGAGAGTGAGAGTGAGAGTGAGAGTGAGAGTGAGAGAGAGAGAGAGAGAGAGAGAGAGAGAGAGAGAGAGAGAGGGAGGGAAGGAGGGAGGGAGGGAGGCATAAAACTAACAAAGTAAAAAATTCTACAACGGAAATAGCATAATAAAATTATAAGAGAACATAATGTAATAGTTAAAGTAATTAAACAAATCGAACTTAAATATTTCAAATGAATTTTATATAGTACACATATTGTGCTGTCTTATAAAAACACGTTTTTTTCAAAAACTTGAAGCTGCTGCTGATTTCAAATGTGATCAGTTGGTTATCAATCAGTGTTTAATGAATGTTGTTACAAATAATAATACTTTTCTTAGTCTGTGTAATATTCCTTTTACGCTATGCTTTAGTGTTTTTCAATTACTAAGAAGCAGCTGTTCATGATTTGTGAGGTACTCTTCGTACCCTACTGGAATAGGTTTTTGGCATAGATCGCTTAAGCTTGTGAAAGTTATGTTAGGAAGATGCTATTCGAAGATGGGGCCATTAAGATCTAGTGAATGAGTGTTCTTATATAAGTGGTATTCTTGAGTGGTAGTTTAGTAAGAAAGTTTCTGTGGCTTGAATTCAGTGGCTTATGATCATTTTTCTACCTTCTCTTGGTAAGATGTGAGGACGGAGGCACGTACACAAAATCCGAATCCTGTTTAAATTTCTCCTGATGACTTATTGTTTACAGTAGTATGTCTCGCCATTGCAGGCTTTTTGTCTGCCCAGTAGACACATGATGTGAAATGGCTGAAAAATGGGAACACTTATTTTCCAGCATTTGATTCATTAATCTGTGATGTGTCATCACCACAAATCTATGGTTTTATGCACTCTACTGAATGCATCTCGCTGCTCGCTGCTAGTAGACTGGATGCTGATGCTAGACTCTTCTGGTTTATCGTAGGCATAAACATCTAATTAACAGTTACAAGGTCATAAATATAGTGTTTAACAGTTCTTATTCTTTATTACTAATTATAGTCTAATCGTCTTGTGAGTGACTTACGAAAACTGTTTAAAGTAGTAAATTTGATGCAATATCTGTTTACTACTTTAAGCAGTGTGCTCTACTTTACATGCCTTTTTGTACTAAAATTTGTGTAGTTTTTTAAGTAAACTAAACATTTTTCAACATTTTTTTGCTGATATCAAAAAATCTTCTACCAACTGTAGCTTTATGCATGTTTTTTGTTTTATGATTACTTGAAACAGACATATGCAGACGCGTGATACCACAGAACTTTATAATCCACCCGATGAAGGGAAGCTGTCCAAAGATAGAAAGGAGAGAAAGCGCCAACGAAAGATGCATCGCTTAATCAGAGAATTGTTTATGTTCGGTTTTTTCATCATGATGCTGTCAAACATTGTGTATTATTTTCGGGATGCCAGGTAAACATTAGCAATTGTTTTGCCTGTTTAACCATAAGACCAGCCTATGTAGCACACTTGGACAAAAGCGACATTCACAGTGCATTTTTTTCTGTCCATTTTTACTTATATGCAACTATATTAACCAAGAACATCGTCTTCGTGCTAATGAGAGACATAAGAAAATTTTTTAATATCTGATGTTATCCAACTGCAGAGTAGAACTCTCAACTTTTGAGTCATAAACCACACAGAGCCGATAGAATCATTCTATCTACTTGCTTCAGCTGGAAGCCTGTGTGCTTGTAACTTCCTATCTGGTACCTATTTACATTTAAAAGTTTTGGCACTTGATTGCTTTTCGTTGAACTTATATAGGCATGGCATTATTTGCAATTGCAATTTACAGGTCTTTCATGGTGACAAAAACCGTAAAAGATGTTGTGATCAACGCAGCTTATTGCGGGAAAACAAAATTTACTGATGTAAGTGTTTTTATCATTTTTCTATTACTACTTGAGACAGTTGAAAGATTGTTACGTTATTGCTGAGTAGACACTGTAAAACTCTCCAAACCCAGCATAGGTAACCTTGAATGAGAATCTGGTAAACTTATGTTACAGTGTGATTAAATTCATCTTTGTTTAATAAGTTATGTATTTATGACTTGATTAGGTAAAGGATGTTGCAACTATGTGGGATTACATAAACAACACGTTAGAGCCAAGCTTATTTCCGGATTATTTGTATAATGGTAAAGCTGCTCCTGAAGGGTTTGCCACTGATCTGGTTAGTTGGCTTGTAAGTGTGCCGAGGTTACGACAACTGAGAGCTAGTGATGGTGAGTACAGTAATTCTTTGCCTGAAATCCTCTATTGGAGCTGTCATACGATAAAACAAACCTGATATGATTATAACTGTCTAATATAATCACATATTGTTGCATATTTGTAAGGCTTGATTACCATTATTTAAAATTGGTGGCATAGACGAAAATATAATTGCTTCATTTGCCACAGCACCTTCTTGGTACGTGTCACAACGCTTTTTATGTGCTTGCTTCCGCTAACTTTAGAATCTAGCTTCACCCCTGATTTTAAGTTTTTAGCAGCTGAAAGTGAAAACACACTCACTGTTGTGCTGTGCAACAGTGAACAGAATAAATTATTTTGAAAAAGTGCAAACAATAATAACTCCTGTGCTTGAAACAGAAATGATGATATATGTAGATGATATCTAGTAATGTATATACTATTAAATGACTGGTTAAAAATTGTAGAAAAACTGAAGAATTAGAAAGACTAAAGGTCAGTGTTAAAAACACAGTCAATGCAAACAATGATGACTAGAAAGAAAAGAATTTTTCCACTAAAAGAAAAACTTACCAAAGGGAAAATTCATGAAACACAAAGCTATACATAAAGATACTTATAAGCAGTTAACAGAAAAGTGAAAAGAGAACAACAAATTTAAAATAAGCTATATTAACTCCTTAGCAAATGTTGATAATATCGGAATAATGTCAGTAGAAACAAAAATTAAAACTTTTTGACTCACTTGCAATACCAACATTAATCTATAACTCTGAAACTTGGTCAAACATGAAAAAATGAATTAGATGAAACGGAAAGCACTCAAGGTAAGTCAATTTAAGAATTACGTTGGGAATGCTTAAAACTACGAGCTAATGGAGGTTTATATCAGAATTGGGAATATGGTCATTTGAAGAACATATTTGCTACAAAAATGTGTGTTTTACACAACGAATACCAACTTGAAAATCAGAGTGACGTTAATTAAGATCACCATTCTCGGGGTTAAATTACTAAATTTCATTGTGTTCCAAACTTCTTTGAAATAATTTTTATTAAGTACATTAAGTGCATTTTAACCACCATTGTACTCAGTTTACCTGCAAATACCACTCTCACTCACTTCATTACATTCACATACATTTTTAACCCTGTAATCTCCATAACTCAAGAAAACCTAAGTTTCGCTTTTATTTCTATTTCGTCTTGTGCTCTTGGTTTAATACATTGATATATTTCATTTTTCACCAATTCCAGCAGCCAAACTTAATCAAGCAGTTTGGCAGTGTGGTGAGTTGGTAGTGTGGCAGAATTGGCATTTTCGCAGTGTGGTAATTTGGTATGCATGAGTGGGAACTAAGCAGGGTAGGTAATGAGGTCATGCTAGAAGAAGGGAGCTATAGGCAGATTATATGTGTAGGAAAATCGTGGCACATAACAATTGTATAGAATGCGACACTTTTAAACCTGACTGGATGAAAACCTAAAAAATGTTTTATCAGCTGTTAGTGACATAAAACATCTCATTAAACAAAACGGGTACTTGCTGTACACCCAGGCACAACCATTGTGGTCAGGGCCTATTTCAGGGGGGGGAGTGGGGATACTTCCCCGGGGCCTCACGCCAAGGTAACATTTTTTTGCTTTATGCGAACATACTGCCTCCTCTCTCTCTCTCTCTCTCTCTCTCTCTCTCTCTCTCTCTCTCTCTCTCTCTCTCTCTCTCTCTCTCTCTCTCTCTCTCTCTCTCTCTCTCTCTCTCTGTCTCTCTCCCCCTCTCTCTCTCTCTTGCCGCACGCGCGCCGTTTGCCAGTATTGACAAGTATTAAGGACTAGTCTTGAGAATAAAGCAGTTTTTCTTTAAATTGTTCTTTCCTTTAACAACTGTATAACTCCATATTTTCTCTTCGAAAATGCTTCTCCGGCGTTGTAGCAGTCCAAAAATTTTCTGGGCGACAACCATGGTGGCCCCCCCACAGGGGGCCTCACACGCCCCACTTCCCCGGGCCTCGCTTAGGCTGAAATAGGCCCTGATTGTGGTCAGAACGCAAAAAATAAAATATGACAACCCCAATGTTGAACGCGATTCAAATTCCATTTGATGGATTTCACACTTTAATACAAGACGCTCAAAACAGAAGTTATTTGATCTACATATTTTTTGTCTTCCCAGCTTACTTTCCTGGACGTATTTTCGGAAATGTAAAATCTAAGCTTTCAACATTTTTTGCTTGAAAATTTATTTTATCTCATAAGTTAAAAAAATAACTCGGTTATTGAGCTATACCACTTACCTTCCCCGCACCGAAACTAAAGAAGTGACTGACCGGAAACAACTCATATATCAGACAAAAAACCTTGGCTGCAGTCTGCTACAGACAGTTGCTAGGCAGCCGTGACGCTGAGTTCGTCAGCCAATCAGCGTCGCAACCGTCGCATTAGATGTTCATCATCAAAATGTCATTTCACCTGTTGTAGGCATTGAGGTATTTTATCAGAGTATTCCACCCTCTTTTATCTGCAGCTCGCAGCGTAACTTCTTCTCCTAAAGATAGATTTGGTTGAAGTTGTCGAACATCTTTATTCATCTTAGTTATCCAAGTTGTTTTAGGTTTACCAGGTTTTTTTTGCAAGGTTTTAGGGCGATCTTACTGGTGCTTCATTTGGTAATCTTAGATGTCATAGCCATCTTAATCTTCGGATCTTGACTTTTGAACTCCAAAAACTTTCATTTGTTTTGGTGTATAAATCTTCGCTTTTGATTCTGTGGCCATCTTATCTTTAAAACTTTTTAAGGAGACTTCTATGAAATGTGTCAATCGCCTTTTCTTGAATAATCATTAAACCCCAAGTTTCACTGTTGTACATAAATATGCTGGTAACGTAAGCATTAAATAATCGAAGTCTTACGTTAAGACTTAATTTTTTTCCTAGTTAATAGATTCTTGTGCTGAAGAAAAGCATGCATTGCTTTTTGCTTTCTGCTTTTAATGTCATCTTTGGCGCTTAGAAAAAGATGTTCATGCAAAGCTTACGCAATTACTACTATGAATCAGTGATGAGAAGATCACGTGCGCACCGGATCAGACCAAGACCTACAATTTGCGGATAGGATCGGACTGCGGATCTACTATTGAATATCAGGAACAATGCGGACCCAAAAGGCGGATCGGTTTTTGTGAATTATAATTTTCATTAATGTTGTCCACGCGCGATAGATAACCATGTGCGCATTGCGGGAAGAAAATTACTGCGAAAAGAAGCTGACACTCATCACAAGCTACCAAGTTAAATAACAAAAAATAATAATAATTAGCTTCATTAATCATTAAACATACGTACAACTGTGCTAGTAGTAATAGCAGCAGCAGTAGTAATAAAAATTTTTATTTGCTATTAAAAATATTAATGCCACATTAATAACATCAAATACAGTTGTAATTAACCAATGAAAATAAAACCATCCAGTAGACATACTGCAACAGGGCGCATATTCCACTGATTTAAAATATCTTTGTTTATTGAAACCAAGATTTTTTAGCTAAAAATGCAGACTATATGCGGATTTGAATGTAATTCCTGGCGATGAGTGCTAGCGTGCATTAGATTTTTCTAATAACAATTTAATACAATTTTATTGTTATAGTAGGTACGAAACGGATTTTGTTCTTGATATAAAGAATTTAAAAACTCGATGCATCTTATATATATTGTTACATAACTGCTAATTCAAACAATACATTATGAATTTAATTTAGTAATGCACAATTATTGTTTAAATTAGCAGTACTACTATAATAATAAAATTGTATAAAATTTTTATTAGAAAAATCCAACACCTGCGATTAGACTTTATTTAAAGAATAAATATCAAAAACAACACTGGAAAGTTAAAAAAAAATATACTTTCTGTTAGTTTTAATGCATTATTGGAAAACATTATTTTATAATAACGTGCTCGTGATCGAGCGAGTTGTAATTTGATTTGAAGACATATAAGCAGTGCTGAACGAGTTTTTAATGTTAAGCTCAAATTACACTTATGTCCTCAAAACTTCATTCCACTATGTATGCGACTGTCGAAAAAATTAGTAACGTATTACAGCCTCCGAAAGGTACTTTTGTTTGACGTCACAAGTTTCTCTAGCCGCGCAGCATTATAGTTGCAGTGTGGTAAATTGTTTTCGGATTTCCGGTCATTCCTGTTTGTGTCATTACCAGGCTGTCTTGTGCCGCTCAAGAGCCTTTTTACGTTTTCCAAAGGACACAATTGTAAGAGAACAGTTCATATGTAGGTGCGACCGACGAAAAAAGAACTGTGCGAGGTAGAACAGGCTTTGGTCATAAGTGGCTTTTGTATGTTAACCGTTAAACGGTTTTTTAGACTGAATTGCAAATATTTTTAATGGTTCAAATTTCAACCATTTCGTACAGAAACATTTCACAATTTTTCAGTAATTCAATTTAATTTAATGTAATTTTTTCAGTGGAATTACTGACACCTTCAATAAAATTGCTTTATGTGTTAACATTTTTTGGTTTAAGTTAATCTAGAGGGAAAAATTAATGTAGGCTTGCAATCTTTCATACACTTTCATAAATTCAGGTGAATTATTTAAAAATAAATCAGTCTAATATCCTATTTAATAATATTTGTTAATCACCAAAACACTGAGTTCTAAAAGTCATACATATAAAAAATTTCAGTACAAGTTAACACAACAAGCTACAATTCTATCAAACTTTAACAATCATCAAAAGTTTGTATATAACATTTTGCAAAACTTAAGATGATTCGGATTCAGATATTGTGTTCCTTCTGCTGTAGCTATCACTATCACGGTATAAGGAGATCATGGACTCAACATAAATGCTTTCCTTTCGTTGCCGAAATCTACTAGTTAGCTTCGTCTGTAGTCGCTCAGCAGCTACAGCTATATAGACAAAAACGTCATACTCTGCCCATTGATTCCTCCAGTCCACTACGACGGAATGATATGAATTAAGCAATATCGCACGAAACATGCTCACCACGACAGTTATAGCAATCACAGTAAAAATTACAAAAAACACCGGTCCCAGATACGGATGGGCAAGCTCGAAGGAGCGGAACTCACTACCTCTCACAATCATAATCACCATTGTTCTAAAAGCTAATATAAATTTACCGAATTCTTGCATTTTACTGCCAAACGCTATCATTCCAAAAAGAACAAAAGGTAACAAGCCAAGTATCACCATGAAACAAAAGTTAGCAGCAGGAAACAATGATGTCGACAGCACAAAAAAATGTTTCAACAAAGGCTTGTTAAACAATAACATATTCCAAAGCTTCAAAGTGACTAAAATGACCAAAAATGCTAGGATGTAAGTCAAAGTGAAATCCCAAAAGGCAGCTTGGTAAAAACTGGCGAAAGCAGCATCCTTCTCTGATGACTGCTTTTCCAAAAGCTTGTCAACATGCATTGTTTTCTTTACAAACAGTGCCAGAGCAGTAATGGACAATGAAACAATACACAGTTCTATCCAGTTCCAAAAATGGGATAAATACTTGAAGCGCAGGTCATAAAGCTTACGGAGTTCCCTGAAGATGAAAATGGCTAGTAATATGCAATAAGCAATTTCACTTGTCATTAGTTTCCACTCTACCGTCTGCACATACTTGATGAGATTCAACGTGTAAATCTTATAAGTTGAGAAAACACCACCAGTACCACTAAATTCCACTACCAAAGATACAATGCTGAACAGATTTGAGTTGGAATTGAACAAAGTGAACTCGATTGCTAAGGCACGAGTGTAATCATCAATCCATCTTGAGTCGATGAGAGAGGTTATAAGAGCTTTGTTTTGTGTGATGTTACGTGTTAGCTCAGCCACATAACCACCACCACTGTAGAGTGCAAGTAAACCTGTGAACACAAATATTAGTATAATGAGTACTATGTTAGTAATTACCTATATGTGCATACTTTACTTGCTCGTAAAAATATCTCTTGACATCAGCAATACCATTTACATTTAACCTTATTAATGCTGCATTAGAAACACAAGCGAAAATATATGATTATTGAATGAGAGTCCTGATAAACTGCATCACTAATTATCACAAATTCAAAACTAGTCAGGGAAACACTAGTAAAACTGACTAGTTTAAGAACCAGTAAATGTTGAAATAAAAAAAACTTGTATCTTCTGCATACAGTAACGGTCAATCTAATGTCACTGAGCGCAGCATAGAAAGCACTTGTAGGTGACTGACGCACCATTCCAAGCAACTAAGATAAAAACAATAATTACAATGGCATAAAAATCACGCAATCTTTCTTACCAAGAAATGGTAAAGTTTGAAGTTCCAATGTGGACTGAAACGTCCAATGATCCGGAGGATATTTTGGGTACTGTCTATATCTCCAACCCGAACGGTAAGATTTGGTTTGCTCAGCACGCCACTTATATGGACCCACACAGTCACGACCAAATGGTTCCATGATTTGACATATACTACAAGTACCTATAAAAATCATTATGGGTCACAAAATCTTTTTCCAAATATCTAGAAATTAAAGAAGGTTTCAGTCTCCCCTGAGACTATCTTTACAAAATTCCATGCATTGCATTTTGCAAAATGGGCTACATCAGCTACTTAAGAGAATTATCATGCAAAAATTAAATCAGTTTCTTATCCTTCAAATTAAAACTCAACTAGCACTACTGGAGAAAAACGCTGGTTTAACAAAGCAGAAACAGAGAAAGAAAAGCTCATTACTTTCCAAACAAGTTCCTATCATAATATCTCATAGGACCCTATTCTACATGTACCAGTTTATGAAACTCCAATAAGGTGTAACTTATTTGTAATTAAACTAGGCCATGTGATGAATTACCTACCTACAGATCGACTGGAGCAACTGCAGACAGAAAATATCATGCGGATATAATCACAGTCGGACTTTACACAATACAATTTATGCCACCAATTTTAAATAATGGTAATCAAGCCTTACAAATATGCAACAATATGTGATTATATTAGACAGTTATAATCATATCAGGTTTGTTTTATGAT
>JAQGDQ010000066.1:0-18997 GCA_030141605.1 Tubiluchus corallicola | reverse complement strand
ACCAAGTTTCTTGAGGAATTAGGGTCGTCCCGAGTGTAGGATTTAGTTGACACTATGAAACATGCTTTGAAGAATTGCTGTTTCTTAGCGAATTAGCCAGATTAAGTTTTTCAGCAGTTGCCCATTTTTGGATGTCATCCGACAGCAAGCGAGACAAATAACTAGCCAAGGATGAGTCCATTGAGAGAGCAAGAGTCAAAGCATTCATCACTGGTTCATATTTTCCCTGATTAGTTGTCAAAGCCATCCACGATTTGGGCTGTGGTATTTTTAGCCATCTCCTAAAGATCGGATAACCGGACTCTATGTACACCAAATCATTACAAGTAGATGTTCTCACCCCCAGTAAATAGTTCATTAATTCCACTAAATTTCTTTGCATTACATTATATCTTCAGTTTCTGACTGTTCATGATAGATACAACGCTGTACAAGTTACAACTTCCGTGGCGCAGTAGTTTGAATGCAATAACCCACATTGCACAGCATTGCAGCTGCATGCTTACACATTACACTACATTTTATTGTATTACATTAATTTTTCAGTTTCTGGCCAATTCATATGATACACAACAGTGTACAAATTACGACTTTCGTGCACTCATGTTTAATATCGTACACTACATTATGTTATGTTATTACGTCTTCGTTCAGTACGTATTTACGTTAGACAAGTATCACCTTCTTATTTTAAATACCTAATGTTTCCGTTAATCTTGATCGTATAGTGTAAGGTGACTTAAATCTATATATCGTATAGATTGAATTTAATATGTCCACTTAATTTCTAATTGCTATAAGGCGAATTCTCCACCTGGCTCCGAGGGCTTTAGATATTAGTCTAGCAAGCAATGATCGTCTTATCTAAACTTCACCTTGACCTTCGCGTTGTGAGAAAAGGTCTATTTCCCTCAAGTTTCCTAGCAACGCTCCCGCAATATGAGCGCTAGTTAATTCAAAGCGAACTAATCAGATTCGTATATCGGAAATAGTGTTGCTTGAGTTAAACACTCTAATATCATACATTAACTCAATCGTTAAATGTCAAAGAGAATTACTTTATTGATTTACAATAATTACTGCTTCTAGATAGCTTACAAGATTAGTTCTTATGCGCTTTTGACGCGTACAACTAGTTTATAGCTTCCAAAAGTATCTCTCTGAACAATTCTTCAATTCTATCACCTAAGGTGTACTCTACACTTATCCTATAGTACAATGTGAACTTGTACGAACTACAGATATGCACAGTTAATTCTCAGTTTACCAATGTGTTAAGATTACTTAACTCTGCGGATTTGACCACAATGTACCCAGTACAATTTGGCCAACTCCAATAGTTGATATGAAACTCTCGTTGTCCAGTGCCTAGATTATCCTAGGAACGCAGAAAGATGTCTACGCTGAACTTCTCAAGTTGTCCCAATCTCCTCTGTCAAGTAGCCCTCTTGTGTGATTCGTCACACACACACACGTGTCTCTTCCAGTACGATCGGGTGGAACGAGCGCTGGGTTATTCGAACTCATGGCTTATATCTCATCGAAGTAACCTCGTAATAACCTTGCACGATTTCAACGTCGCACGCAACATTTAGATTTATTGGACAGCTGGGAGGACAAAGTCATCGTAACCCGTAAAACTCATCAGTCCTCTTTTCTTCAAGAAACAGTGACCTCGCAGAGTTTTCGTCAATTACTAGTAACTTGTGCATATAGCTTATAATAAATGGTACACCCGTTTCAACCTAATATTAGCTAATTATCCTGAGCATCCTAGAGTGTCCTTACGTAAACGATAAATTTTACTTCTTGCATCCTACGCTTTCACAGCTCATTAAATTCGAGCTTAACAGCTGAATGAGTTCCATTGCACCATTTTTAAATTTATTCATGCAATCAGGGAGGCATGCGATTTCATACCAAAATATCGAAAATCATCGATTTATAATTTTATTCACCACAACTTTCCTCCCCTAACACTCACTTCAGATGTAGCACGCATTTAATGATCCGATCTAAGATCTTATCTTTTGGAAGCTCCTTAATTAGGTACATTAGCAATATTACATGTTACATCTTAATATATTATGGGACGTTCCATCTTGGAGGTCATGGTGGCAGGATACCATTGTCCATCGAGTCTCTTCGGCTTCCCGGACCGGGGTTGTGATTCCATTGATCTCTTGAGATTCTTCCTCAGATACACCCCTTATTGTCTTTACCGACTTCATCTTCTTCCCGCCTTCCATCTCCAATGGTCCCATCATTCTGTAACATAAAATACATTCTGCAGTATCATAAGTTCATTAAATATCATTTCTTATACAATTATTTACATCGATCCCTCTATACCTAATTGGGTGGTTCCTCTACCATCATCCAATATTACCAGCCTGTTATGTATATACTAAACTACAATTTTAGTATTATGTCCATCCTCAATTATATTTCTGTGACCCGTTCGATCCTTCTCGGGTTAGTTTTTCGGGCAGCGGGTTGAGGTATCTCCCTCAACTCCAGCTCCTCAGGGTCCTCAACATGCTGTCTAGTCCTTTTAACCTTAACCCTGGGTTCCTGTTCTTCAGGAGTCCCAGAGGGCATGTGTCTTGTCACCTTAACAGGTTGTTCGTCGTCAGTCGGGGTTTTGGTATACCTAGTACCTATTCTAGGCATCAAAGAATTTAAAACCAAAAGGCCACTTCTCCTTTTCCAATAGCAGATTACTCCTACTATCAGGAGGACGGCCACTATAACCCCTATTAAGACCCATTTTCTAAAACCCGTTAGCCAATCTGTGGCTCCCGTCTCGTTCAACGCTTGTCGTTGTCGTTCAAGTCGTTCCCCATTTTGTTCCATGGAGGTTTTAAGGTCGTCTAAGGATAAATTGAATTGGTCCCAAGTCTGGTGTGCTTGTGGTTTCACATATTCGGGGATCATATCTACCGTACCGGGAGTTATGTTCTGTAATTCACTCAATTCTCTATAGAACCTCTCAATCATCTCACTCGTCGGCAACTCAATTTGGTCTTCTTTCATCCGTATTTGTGAGTTCCGGTAATAATAGGTGGGTAGCTCAAAAGACCTTGAGTGTACCTTACACCCATTCCCAATGACTATTAATTTAGGTTCTTTTAATCCTCTCTTCTGAGGATGTTATTCTGTTAGTTCCAGGGCTTGGACAGGTATATGTAATCAAAGTCTCACTAAATGGAGATACATACCAAGTCCCGGCAGTAATATAGGTCACAACTACCTCTGGGTGTTTTATTACTTTTACCCTACGCTCGCAGGCTTCTAATGTCTTATCGGGCCGGTTATGAAACAACACGGCTGGACATGCCGTTGCGTAAGCAGTTGACCTTACTGGTACTTTTAATTGGCACGGTTCTCTACTCCTATCTAAACATAACTCCGTATCATGATTCTCGGGTAAGAAGAACTTCGTTCTTTCTATATTGATACCAAAATATTTCCTTCCTGGATCAAGGTAAATATAGCCCGAAGAATTCGGCATTATCATTGGTATAGGTGCAATCTGAAATAAGTCGAACCTATCTTGATCAGGCTGCAGCGATATGAGGGCTAGCACCGCATATCCTTCGGCTGTAGCCAATAACATGACTTCCATAGTCTCGTAATAATATAGTAAATCTCCTTCCGGCCTTTCCGGTAAGGACAAAGTACTAGGTAATGCCTTCTGTATCTCGTACAGTGTATCTCGCAACTGTGCAGGTCCTAATAAGAGAGGTGACATTGTGCCTAACAATAAGGTAGACAACATATCCATTGTCTTATGCACATTATCAGTCAACCTTCGCATTGTATTGGAAATACGCTGCATCAGTGCCATTATTTCAGTTAAAGCTACCATCTCATGAGTCATGATCTGGGCGTGGTATGCAAATTCCACTTTAAGATCAGCTAAATTATATTTCAGGTCGGCAGTGTCATTCTGTAATAACATTATATGCCTTGTATTCTCCTGACTCTGGATGTGCGTATAATTAATTAAAGTCACAGATTTTTCAAGGATGTGCTGCATAGATTCTTGGGAGGCTTGTATCAGATTTAGCTTTCCGGCCAGGGCTTGTATGTCTTCCTCGGTTGCAGTTCCGGTTAGGGCTTTAGAGATTTTCCCTAGAAAGGGAAGTAAGCTTCGCCTCGATCGGCTTCCTCTAGCCCAACCGTCTAGATTCATTTCGGATGAAGGTTCAAGCCTGGACTTATCCTTGCTTGGGGATAGTTGACGGTTTCCTGCTCTCTCAGAGGCCAGAAGATGCGCTATATCGCTCGTCTTTTGCTCTAGCTCTTGTATCTGAGCCAGATATGTGGAAGCAGTAGTGTTTACCAACACTGTAATGGCTTCCAGGAACCTATCCTCCTGATACTGGGTAGTGTGGGGTTCATCCACACGTTTAGCCGGGTCCCAAGAATGATTTCTTAGTATAATCATTTCTCGCTTTAAGGCTTCCAAGCAAAGTTCAACTGGGCTAATGTTCAATTGCATTAATAGGGCCCATCTAGATTGAGATACTTGGACTTCACCTCTACGTATAAAGATTGCTCCGGGACTCGTTACTACATTGGCTTCACAGAGTACCAACATGAGACTCCCGAACATCCACAGCACTATTCTGGATTCCATATTCTGAAAAATAGGCCAAAACATCATAGCCTTGAAAAAGTCTGGACCCACTGTACGTTTAACTCAATTAATTATTCTCTTATTCTTCAGGTTAGGGGACTTTCCTCCCCCTAGAGTAGCCCTAACCTCTTTCATGAAATTAGTAAGCTATTAAGTTCCAGCCTTACTATTCATCCTTAGATCTGCTGCGCGTAGGCAGATATTAGTTCCCAACCCAATTAGAGGTTAAGCATATCAAGAGTTCATAACTATACTAAACCGCTCGCTAACAGCTTCTGATCTACCTAATTTAATCTTTAAATTTATCCCGCATGCGTTGCCTTCAATTCTATTTGAATCAAGGATTTTTCTCTTTTACATAGCGTTGCGCACATTTATACTTCCGAAGCAATGCTCAAGATATTTGGCCTTTATCAATGGCTACTTATATCTTATGTTAACCACTGTGCACGGTGATTGGCAAACACTGCTCTCGGTAGCATACTCCACTATTTTTATGTCTCAAAGCTTTATTATTTACTTATAGGTCGGGTTCCTATCTGTTCGCATTCTATTCATTCCAACCACTATTCTTTACTTTAACCTCACTTTATACTGCGTACTATACATATTTTTCCTTTTAAATTATTTACCTAGGTTTTTCTTTAAGTATTCCTCATTTTTATTTTATTTTCCTCTAGACCAAGCTTTGACAGTATTCTTCAGTGACCCCTATATAACACAGCGTCCCATGTTAACAGTTGCACTTATGCGTGCTGCCCTCTGTAGTCCAACGAGTCAGCAGGCCTGCCTGACTCCGTCGACCACGCTTGACCTGTCTTCTTATTTCTAGTTACATTTCCTATACTGCGCTGTTCACTACCTTAGCTGAGAGATGCGCTACGACTCCTTTTGTGCCCTCAGGCACTTAACTTTCACTTTCTCTAAAATTCTACTTAGGAGGTCGTTACACTAATGCGAACACCTGTACTCTATTTTAAAACTTTCACTTTCTAAGCCAGCGTCTCCAAACGCTGAGCCAGCCCTCAGGTTTCTTAGCCTGGGCTTTTATTTGAGACATTGTTATAATTCGTTCTATCTGGGGAGGTCCATTATCCTCATCTTCCGACTCTTCAGCACTGCTCTTTTTAGAGACTTCGCTGAAAGCCGCTTCGCTCTCAGTGCATCTTGATTTCGCACTAATTTCGGAGAGCTCACTAGTACTATTACTTCTAGGTCGCTTTGTGGCGCTAGAGTGTACTTCATCAGGTCTTAATAGTGGCGGTGGTGTTCCACTAGAAATCTCTGACTCTTCGTCTTCCGGCTCACCTGGGCGGGGCGTCTCTTCCTCTTCAGACTGCCCTTCACCGAGGTCATCTAACCTAAGTTCCGGAAGGCTATCTCCATTCTCCCTATCTGGCTGTAAGAACGGAGCATCAAAGGGATCCCATGCCAAACTTTCGGCGGGTTCGATAGGCTTTTCACTACCCTCTTGCCCTTGACTTACTGTTGCCCCTGGCAAAGAGGTGAGTACAGGAGCTGACCCCTCCTGACCCCTCTTACTAAAATCTTTTCCTTCTTGGGAGATTTCGGGTTCCGACACGCGGGCAGCTCTACGCAGAGGTCTGCCTGCTTTATTAAATTTTCGAGCTCCTGGTTTAGTAGACCAGGCAGCTGTGGGAGGGACTAGGCGCAAGTGGGTCACATGACACGTTCTTACTCGACCCGTGTCCATGTTTTTGATTTTATACCTATGTTTACCCAACCTTGTTAATACAACATAGTTGCTTTCCCAATACTGGTGTAACTTCCTTGAAGCTTTTGGCTTCGTGGCTTGGTTATAATAAAATACCACATCACCAGCTCTAAAATGTCTCGTATGAGCCTTTCTGTCATATAATTCTTTACACTTTGCCCTAGCTACTTCGGTTCTTTTCTTTGCTACTACAAATGCCTGATGCATTGTTTGCAAATAATTCTCAAAGTAATCTTCTCCCACGTATTTCTCTGGTTCTGCCAAATGATCTTCTATCACCCCTCGCGGCGCACGCGCAAATAACAAATAGTACGGCGAGTACCCCGACGTACTATGTATTGAGGTACGATAGGCGGCTAAGGCCCTTGGGATATGTTTGTCCCAACGTACGGGATCCTTGTCCGTTAGCTGCCTTAATAAACTCATCAACGTTCCATGTTGACGTTCCTCAATTGCATTGCCTGGGGGGTTGTTTGGAGTTATCGTAATATGTCGTATCCCATAGTGCTCAGTCAGTCTCTTAGTCATATCGTTTACATACGATTTATCATTGTCAGTTAACAACTTAATTGGGGCACCGTACCTACAGATAATTTCATTAACAAATGCTTCCGTCACCGTTTCGGCTTTCTTATCAGGTATGCCAACGGCATCTACCCATTTAGTAGCCAAGTCAGTAAACGAAATTATATATTTGTTTCCATTCTCTGTTGTAGGTAGTGGACCTACGATGTCGGTTGCCACGGTTTGATAGGGCACTATCGGGATTGGTGCCTCTTGCATAGGGAACTTTACCACATTCCTACTCTTTTTATTACATGTGGGGCAATTCTCTATAAATTTCTTACAGTCTTGCCGGATGGTGGACCACCAAAATTTTATAAGAATCTTGTTGACCGTTTTGGCCAATGCAAAATGTCCTCCGGCATAAGAACTATGTATTTCCCGAATAATTTCTTCTACTAGCACTGTAGGGACGACTATCAAATAATAACTCCCTTCATTCTCCCCGTATCTCTTATTAATACGACATAATAATCCGTCATCATTAATGGCATAGTCCTCCATTAACCTGTATGCCTCCTGTGATTGTTTGGGGCTAGTGATGACGTGAATTAAGTAGGAGAGAGTTGCATCTTGACTTTGCAACAAGGCAAATCGCCTCTTATCAATTAACGCTTCCTTTACCTTACTATCGGTCGTTAACTCAGTGACCTCTGATCGGGTCACTTCCGGACCTGGCTGTCGGCCAGTCTCTGTACCTTCATTAACCTTATTACGTTTTAGCAATGCTTCTTTGCGCAAGTGCACTTTCTTCTTTGGGAATAATATCCCAGAAGAATTGGCAGACTGAACCCAATCTTCATCTTTATTCTCTAATGAAATAGGTCGACCATCCGCAGTAAGGGTCTCAGCAGGGGCCCCTGGGCGTGCTGGATCTTTAAATGTACTGCTTCCTGATGGCGAGCTATCATCTCCTATAGCGGCTAATTTATGAGCATTATTTTCATTCTCTAGGCGGTGCAACCTAGCATCTAAGTCTCTCTTAGTAAATAACGGTCTCGCTTGCGGCTCCATTAATTTCATTGGTAGTCGGCTATAATGATCCGCGGGATTCTTATTCCCGGGACAATACTCAATCTTCGCATTTTGCTACGATAGTAACAAGGCCCATCTCTCTAATTTTGGATTCTTTAATTGTTTGCTCTCATGCAAATACTGCAGACTCTTATGGTCTGTGCGTATAACGTAACGGCTACCATACAGATAATGGTGTAATTTCCGTATGCCATAAATTATCGCGTACAATTCACGCTCCGATGCAGTCCAACGCTGCTGGGTAGGTGTTAATTGATGAGAGAAAAACTCTACCGGTCTTTCTTCTTCATCAATCTCTTGAGTTAATACACCTCCCACACTATATAAGCTTGCATCTGTATACAAAATATAGGGCCTTTCTGTGTCTGGGTGCGTTAACATAACGGGGTTCAATAGCGCCGCTTTCAATTCTTTAAAAGCTTTTTCTTGGGCGTTCCCCCATACAAACTTAACATTTTTTCTGGTTAATTCTGTTAAAGGCCGAGCTATTTCTGCAAATCTCGGTATGTTAGCTCGGTAGTAATTGCAACTACCTATAAAACTTCGCACCCCTCTCACATTTACTGGGCGGTCCATTGTTTGTACTGCTCTTGCACGTTCGGGGTCGGGCCTTAATCCATCTTTGCTAATTATATAGCCCAAAAATTGCACTTCTGACTTAAAAAATTGACATTTTGATGGCTTCAGGCGCAAATTCGCCTCCTTTAAACGTCTGAACACTTCTTGCAAGTGTTTTAAATGTTCCTCCGTGGATTTTGAGTGTACGAGAATGTCATCCAGGTAGGCTATACTGAATTTATCAGTTATCCCATCCAATAACTTATTTATGACCCGCCAAAACACTGATGGGCTAGTTAAAAGACCCATGGGGCTACGAGTAAACATATATGCCCCACTTTGGGTCACAAAGGCAGTTTTAGGCTGGTCATCTCGGTGAACAGGTATTTGTAAAAACCCTTGTCTTAAATCTAGACAACTAAAATATTTGGCTCCCTGCAATTTGTCGGTAAAATTGGACAAGGTTCGACTAGGAAAGGCGTCGAACTTTACACACTTATTGATTTTCCTATAATCTATCACTAACCTATAACTTTTCCCATCAGCCTTTTTAACTAATAAACAAGGTGACGCCCACGGGCTATTAGCTGGTACTATGATTTTTGCTGCCAATAATTCACGAATAATCTTATCTAATTCTTTTTCTAAATTATTGGGTATTCGATACGGTTTTGATCGAATAGGTTCCGCATCACCAGTATCAATTCTCATTTCAGCTAATTTAGTCTGCCCTAGTTCTAGGTCAGTGCTAGCAAACACTCCTTTCCATTTATTTAATAATTTTTCTAGCTTTGATCGCCAAATGGGAGCCAAATGATCCAAGTTAAACTCAGCATCTACCCGTTCTCCCGAAATTCCATCGTGATACCGCCATTGTTTGTAACCACCCCTTATATTCGCCGTAAACTCACTTGGCGAAGGGCTCTCCAAATCTTGGAGTTCCACAAACATTCCGCCCCTATTATCATATTGAACCTTGAGTCCGCCCTCCTGCGGACAATTACCTGCTGCCCTACTACGTGTTTTATCATTAGGCATCTTGCCTCTAGCCATTGCATTTATTGCTAATCGTCGGTCATTAAAGACCCGGGGAACCTGCTTCATTCCCTTGTTTCGCATGGGCGCGCAGTGAAGGCCATCATCTTGATACCTTCGTCCATTAATAACACCTTTTATTTTTTTCGAGCCGCTATTAGTATTCCATTTATTCGCTAGCGCTATTGCCAATACATTCGATATGCTAGTTTCTTGCGCGGTGCCAATCACACAATTCTTTCTAATCCTTAAGGGTCTATTTGAATTATTACGTATAAGCAATGAACTCCTACGTCCTTCGTCTACTTCTATTAAACCAGTTTCAAACCCAACATCTGGGCGATTTTTAAAAGCAGGCGCATGCTCAGCCATTTCGACACACAAAAGTTGTCCTGGTGGCCTATCTCGCTTAATTCGGGTACGCAATACGATCTCACAGTTCTTAGGAATCAAGGCGTTTTCATCAGCAAGGAGAATATCAAGTTCTTCCTCGCTGACTTGATCTAAGGCAAGAAGGTGAGCCTTCTTACCTATAACCATTAGTTTCCTGCCACAGTCTAATGAGGCATTCATAGACTGAAGCGCATCAATGCCCAAAATAGCCTTTTGCTTCATCTGAAGAATTTGGTATTTAATCTTAAACGTGCTGTCGCTAAATTTGGTCTCAATATTTTTCGAGCCTATTACCGGTATGGCTGTGCCTGAGGCACCTTTCAATGTCACACCGCTCGCATTACAAGGCCCCATTCCCAACTGCTTGTATTGTGCTAATGACACACATGAGGTCGTCGCACCCGTATCAATTAACATGCGCACAGGCCTACCGTTTAATTCTACTAGGCAGGTTGGCTGGGTGACCAGTGGCTCCTGCCGGCCTGTTAAGCTATCAGGTGGGTATGCACTTACCGCGTCCCAACTTCCTCTATTTATATTCGTTACCCTTAAGTTATGTTGGCACTTATTACGCGCATCACGCCATTTTTTATTTACAGTCTTACTAATACAACTTCTACATATATTAGTTTTACTCATAATTCTATTATTTACAATTCCGCTTGTCTCCGTTACAAAAGGTGGGCTCCCAATGCGGGAGATGACCCACTGGGAGCCTAATAGTTTTCCTGCTGCTTTCTTGGGCCTACCACCCTTCCTCTTACAGCAGGGCCAGTGTAATGGCACTCCCGGGCGAAATGCCCAGGCCGTTGACATTTAAAACACAAGTCTGCTTGTGTGGGCCTCCTGGGTTTCTGGGACCACCACCTTCCCATACCTTGTCGGCCTATTCCGGCTATCTGCGGCCGTTGCCGAGGTGCCGGCCTGTCTCTGGGAGGTTTTCTTCCCACCGGATACTGTTTACCCTGGCGGTTCTCAGGAACCATTTCCCTATTCTCAGGGGGACCTTGTTTAGGTTCTTCAGTTATTCGGGGAAGTAGTAGTTGGCACGCTGGGCCTTCGCTCTCTGATTCAGAGCCTACATAGCCAACTTCCATGGGCGTCTCCACTCGCAGGTGGTGTGCCACATGTCGACTTTTTAATCTCATAATCTCATGATTATTCTCATCCTCCCTACACCTTGCATATGCCACCTCTAAAGTCAGGGTGTTATGCTTAATTAATTTGGCCCTTAATTGGTCATTCCGTAATGACTCAATCAGTACATCAGTTAAAAATTGCTGGGCCAATGATTGATCGATTTCTGATGGCCGATATGCCAATCTTGCATGATACCAGATACGGTCTACTAACTGCCGTAGGGACTCATTTTTCTTTTGCCTCAAATTCTTTAGTTCTATCATGTGCTTTGTCAATTCTGCACGGTTTACATACCGCTGTTCTAAGAATGTTACAAATTGATTCCAGTTCATGGTAAACCAAACCTCACGGTTAGCGTCCAAATAATGGGCGCAAGCACCGTCTACGGTCATGTAAGCCAATCTCACACACACTCCACCAGCATTCTGGGAATCAGGCAAAATACAGAACCCCCTCCGAGTAATGCTTTGGACCCACGTGCGAAACCTTTCGCTACAATCTATTTCTTGACCCGTGAATTTAGGCAACTCTGCCAAGGCGCTACATAAAGCCCACTGGTCAGTAATGGTCCCTATTTGAGATGAGAGATAGCTAGCTCTATCTACTAAAGTGGGTACAGCCCCACTTGTTTGAGCAGCTGTTTGCTCATCTGATTTACTCTCATCTTTAGCGCTTTCCGCGCTCTGTTCACTATCCCGTATCCTTCGCAGGACCACTGCATGTAAGGCCTGTACCTCCGGACTCTGCCCGCCTAACCAACCGATCGGGAGACTTCCGGTTCTAATCCAGCTCTCAAGTTGAGCTTCTGTTATTTCTTGAGGGTCAGACATAATTTTTCGCAACTAGGCGCAATCAACAAAATTATCTTCAATACAATAACAAGGCTGTTAACACCTTCAGGCAATACAAAACCACTCACCAATTAATGTGGGGATTTCTACTTCATTCTGGTGCAGCCTTCCGATCTGCCCTGGTAGTTACTTTCCAATTTCTTGAATGTCCTCAAGGCTTGCTTAATCACTTTCACTCTCCGTTGCATCTTGTTTATAGTCGCGTTTCCTGAGAATAACGTACTTATCGTATATAACAAGTTCACAAAGTTTACAAAATTCAGAACCTTAATTACAAAGTTACAAAAGATTGCAAATACTAAATAGCAAACACTAAATCTGCGATCACGGCACCAGTTATCACCTTCTTATTTTAAATACCTAATGTTTCCGTTAATCTTGATCGTATAGTGTAAGGTGACTTAAATCTATATATCGTATAGATTGAATTTAATATGTCCACTTAATTTCTAATTGCTATAAGGCGAATTCTTCACCTGGCTCCGAGGGCTTTAGATATTAGTCTAGCAAGCAATGATCGTCTTATCTAAACTTCACCTTGACCTTTGCGTTGTGAGAAAAGGTCTATTTCCCTCAAGTTTCCTAGCAACGCTCCCGCAATATGAGCGTTAGTTAATTCAAAGCGAACTAATCAGATTCGTATATCGGAAATAGTGTTGCTTGAGTTAAACACTCTAATATCATACATTAACTCAATCGTTAAATGTCAAAGAGAATTACTTTATTGATTTACAATAATTACTGCTTCTAGGTAGCTTACAAGATTAGTTCTTATGCGCTTTTGACGCGTACAACTAGTTTATAGCTTCCAAAAGTATCTCTCTGAGCAATTCTTCAATTCTATCACCTAAGGTGTACTCTACACTTATCCTATAGTACAATGTGAACTTATACGAACTACAGATATGCACAGTTAATTCTCAGTTTACCAATGTGTTAAGATTCCTTAACTCTGCGGATTTGACCACAATGTACCCAGTACAATTTGGCCAACTCCAATAGTTGATATGAAACTCTCGTTGTCCAGTGCCTAGATTATCCTAGGAACGCAGAAAGATGTCTACGCTGAACTTCTCAAGTTGTCCCAATCTCCTCTGTCAAGTAGCCCTCTTGTGTGATTCGTCACACACACACACGTGTCTCTTCCAGTACGATCGGGTGGAACGAGCGCTGGGTTATTCGAACTCATGGCTTATATCTCATCGAAGTAACCTCGTAATAACCTTGCACGATTTCAACGTCGCACGCAACATTTAGATTTATTGGACAGCTGGGAGGTCAAAGTCATCGTAACCAGTAAAACTCATCAGTCCTCTTTTCTTCAAGAAACAGTGACCTCGCAGAGTTTTTGTTAATTACTAGTAACTTGTGCATATAGCTTATAATAAATGGTACATCCGTCTCAACCTAATATTAGCTAATTATCCTGAGCATCCTAGAGTGTCCTTACGTAAACGATAAATTTTACTTCTTGCATCCTACGCTTTCACAGCTCATTAAATTCGAGCTTAACAGCTGAATGAGTTCCATTGCACCATTTGTAAATTTATTCATGCGATCAGGGAGGCATGCGATTTCATACCAAAATATCGAAAATCATCGATTTATAAATTTATTCACCACGCAAGTACACTGTACAAATAACATTAGATTATGAAATATTACGTTACACTACATTCAGCTTGCAGATTCTTAAGTTTACAAAACGCTTTGTTTTCTGCTATTATCAGGCTATGTCCAGTACTACTTGTTGTCCAAAAGGTGCCAAACACTACAATGGAAAATGTTACACCTTGCACAAAGCCCCGGCTACTTGGTGGCAGGCTGTGATCAAGTGCAGAACCAAGGGAGGTGAATTGGTTACCATAGAAACAGCTAAAGAAAATCGGTTTGTAGTCAACTACGTGAAAACCAGTGGCAAGTGTAGAATATTCATTATTATAGTATAATCCATTTAAGCTCGTTTTATGTAGGCAAAGTACAATCACAGCACCTGAAAATTCCCCCGTAAGCAATAAATTGTAATATCAGGGAGCACTGTAAGCAAGATTTAGGTACATCATTAAAATTTGACGGAAACTTGAAATTTACTCATATTACCCAGTGGCTTGTTATAACAGGTCTCGCTATAAATGGATTACACTGCAATATAGTCTCATTATATGACTTGACTTTATGATCATAGATCTTGCTTAATTTGACCTGGCTTTACCAAACTGAAAAAAGATCTAACTTGTATAGGCAAGTTTTGCCCAGAAACCTGCTACTAAAAGCAACAGCTGATTGTGTAAGGTTTAACAACAGGTCTCTAAGCAGTTTTTGTGACGTCTGTACGAACTAGATCTTGTGCAGTTTGTTTGCTTATTTATTTTAACCAATTCTACCCATTTCTGCCTGTCATTCTCAAATGGAACTTTTCACTACATATTAATATTAACTTTTTTCTCATAGGTTCCTCTTTCACCTGGATTGGCGGAACAGATCAACTTAATGAAGGAAGCTGGGTATGGATTTCTAATGGACATCGACTGTTATTTGATGCCTGGTGTCAAAACGAGCCTAACAATTTTAGGGGACATGAGCATTGTGCAGAAATCAGAAAGCGCAGGCATTTCAACTATGACTGGAACGATTGGGATTGTTCTGACCAGCTTGCGTTTCTCTGCGAAGCTGATGCCAACTGAGTCTTTGTTCCAGGTTTAATTCACAATACCATGTATCTATATTTTACTAATCTGATAACCATGGTGTATTAATCTGTACACAATACACTACATACTGTATAGACAGAGTACATTATCTGTCTGGTATCGAACCGAACCTAACAATTTTAATGGGCGTGAGCATTGTTTAGAAATCAGAAAGCACTATCATTTCAACTATGACTGGAACGATAATCAGTGTTCACAGAAGATTGCGTTTCTCTGTGAATCTGATGCCAACTAAGGCAAAATCTTTATACCGGGTTTAATTCACAATACCGCGTATTAATTAGTTTATTAATCTAATGATCATAGTTTATTAATCTATACACAAATACACAGGTTGAAAGGCTCAAACATGACAGTGTTCAAATTTCAGAATCCCAAAATTCAACTTTCTGAAATAAATTTGTCCACAAATTTAAAATAACTTTAGTTTGGACTTAAAATACTTTATTTGCACAATTCCGAATTCTACGAGTAATTTAGTAAAACATTAACACCTCCGAGACTTGCTTTGCATTTCTGCATTAGTATTTGTTGTTAAGCTTTTGCAGAAGGATTTTTAATCAAAAATTCAACCTTAACACTAAAAATTGCATTGTGCACTGTCAGGCCTCAAAGCACTTCGTCTAACTTCACAAGCAATGAAATGGAAAATTTAAACCTGAGAGATCGGGACTTCCAAATATATGTTGAATATCTTGGGGTAAAGTAATACTTCTTAGTAGCTGCTCTTGTGCTATAGTTATGAATATCACTGACTAGAGTAAAATACTTTAGTTAAATTATTTGAGTAGTATTTATACATAAATTTAGCTAATTCTAACTGATGTACATCATGTATTTTTAAAACTTGCTAGACATGAAATGAAAGTTCAGCTGGATCTGTATATCTACTAAATGTAATAATTAGACAATTTTATTTTGTGCAACGCATATTGGCTTTAAAATTGCGTTATTGGCTGATCCCCAACAGAGTGCACAATACTCAAAATATGGATACACAAAGGACTAGCAAAGAGTTTGGCGGGTGTTTCTGTTAAGAAAATGCGGTATTTTTGAAAATAATACATTAGCTTGTTGAGCTTGTACAATATAAATTTTGAGTGCATAATCAAGTCAGTTTGTTGTCAATATGCAACCCTAAATATTTTATGTAGGTAGTCCTTAATAATATTGACAAAAATGTATTTGTGTGTGGCATCTTCCTAGATCTGTCCAAGGCTTTTGACACTGTACAACATAATATATTACTCCAAAAAATGAAACATTATGGTATTAGAGGACTATCCCAAAATTTCTTTGCATCTTACTTGCACAACAGACAACAGTACACTTCCATTGGAGATACTAGCTCAAATCTAACTACTATAACATGTGGAGTACCACAAGGCTCTACTCTAGGCCCGATATTGCTTCTTTTGTACATAAATGATCTTGTAAACTGTTCAAACTTCCACACTAGAATGTTTGCAGATGACACTAATCTATTCTTAACAGATACAAAGATAATTAATTTACAAACTTCAGTTAACAGTGAATTGCATAAGATTAATCAGTGGATGAAAGCTAACAAACTGTCTATTAACTATAAAAAGACAAAATACATGCTGATTACGCCTGGCCGCAAAACAGACGCATATGAAAATTTCCAGATTTCAATGAATAATCAAATATTAACTAGGTCTAAAGAAATTAAATACCTCGGTATGTTCATTGATGATAACTTAACATGGTCTACACAAACAAAACACATAACCTACAAAATTAGCAAAATCAAGGGCATAATTGCGAGGATAAGACACTACATAAATACAGATGTACTAAAACTAATATACCATGCTTTGGTTTATTCTTATCTTCACTATGGGATTCTTTCCTGGGGCACTGCATCTTCAAATACTTTAAAACCGATACAAACTCATCAAAACATTATAGTTAAGCTGATGACATTTTCTGGTAGACGGGAACATGCAACGCCATCCTACATTAAATTGGGCCTCTTAAAACTGAATGATATCTACAAACTCGAGCTTGCAAAATTTGTATACAAATTTAAGAATAACTTACTACCAGAATTGTTTCTAAATTACTATACGCCAGCATCCGATATTCACAGTTACAACACTAGGTTTTCTACTAACAGTTCTTTCTTTATCGAACGATTTAATACATCTAAGGGTCAAACGTCGTTAAAATATCAGGGATCAGTATTATGGAACTCTCTACCTGCTCATATAACTTCTTTACCTCTGCATTCGCTAAAAAACAGTACGCTAAGGCACTTCTTGAAGCTTACAAATAAATCAGTTTTTTTGTCTGTTAGATGTACATTCTTATGGTAACTTTTGCTTAAAAACATTTTTATGAGGTGCAAACTCACTTTTTCGCTGTTGTATTTTTGTTTTTGTATTTCTGTACGTTTGTGTATTTATTAGATGTATTTATCAGAAACAATTGTAAGGTATTTTGCTTAGTAGTTCGTAAATTTGTCATGGTTTTTGATTTTTGTCTTTTGCTGTTGTATTTTTGTTTTTTGTATTTCTGCACGTTTATGTATTTTTTAATATAGCTGTGTCTACTGTCCTTAGCGTCCTTTTGTTTACTGTCCTTTGAGAAGGGTGGTTGACTCGATAACCTTTGGTTTTTCGCCACCCTTTCTCCTATGTTTGTTTGTATTTTTGTGTATTTTATTGTCAAATTATTGTATATGGAGGAAAATAAATTACTATTACTATTACTATTACTATTACAAAATGTTGTTGCCCGTGTTAATAGTAAAATGGGTGTTATTTTTAAATATGACGAGTTTCTTGATATTAACATGTATTTTGTTTTAGTGTAGTTGGCTGTTAATTTATTGGCTTTCATCTAGGAATTAATTTTGTGGAGCTCATCGTTGTACTTGTGTAAGGTTAGAGAAATTTAAGAATAAGTTTCTTATCAATTGGAAATAACCATACTTGAAAATGCGAACAATTAGCAAAGTCATTTATATAAATTAGCAATAACAGTGGGCCTAAGCTGAAACATTGTGAGATGCCAAAGAACTAGCAAAATGTCAGAATTGGAATTGTTTGTGCTAGTGAACTGTCTTTTATTGTGCAAGTAAGAACTTAGTAACTGCGAGAGTGTGCCTTTTGTGCCATGATCTTCAAGTTTTTTTAGCAGTGTATGTTATTGGACAGTGTCAAAAGTTGTGTAAGATCAAGGAATATGCCACAGATGATTAAATTTTTGTCAAAGTTATTATGGATACTGTAAATTATTTCAGCTGTAGCTAGCATGACTGAATAATTTTGTCTCAATCCAGATTGATATTTGCTAAAAATATTAAGAGAAGTAAAAATTTGAGAATCTGGAGTAAATAACTAATTCGAAGATTTTGCTTGCAGGAGACAGTAAAAATATAGATTTATAGATTGGTATAATTTATTGCATCTGGACATGTTCCTGAATTACAGATATATTTATTTGTTTAGCAAGTACAGAGGAAATAGTGTTATTGCTAAATTTGTAATATTATCTGGCACACTTTCAGGTCTCGATGATTTGGATACATTCAGTTAAGAGATCAGTGTGGAAACCTCATGTTGTAAAACAGTGTCTATAGCGATGCTTATGGGATTAGGTTGCCCCATGTATCTCTCATTAGGTTCTCAGAGGCTGTAATTTTGCTTTCCAGTTCGTTTCCAACAGATGCGAGAAAATCGTTTACATAGTTTGCAATACTAACGGGGCAGAACTTATTTTTTGCATTATTATTGATTTTAGTTGGTGCAATGCCACATATCTTTTTGTTTTTTATGATTTCACTCAACGATGGCCACACGTTGTGCATTATCTTTATTTTGACTGATGCGGCTATTATAGTATTTTTCTTTGCATGCACTTTAATTTATTAAAGTATTGCTTCTACTGATATCTTTTTAATAGTGAATTGTAAAATTTGTGAGTCCTGTACATGTTGCTGCAGGTTTTTATAGAATAAGCATGCCAGGTGAAAGCAATGGTTTTTGTAATGTTATTTTTCCTTTTCTAGATAATGCTTTTCAAGATGCATGTCTTCTTAAAACTGCCTTAAATTTTAAAAGAAATGTGTTAAATTTGCTGATAAGTTCTTGTGAGGAATGTTTGAGTTTGCCGAGAAAAGCATTTTGATTGAAGTTCCGAATAAACCTAACTTTAACATTTGCTACTTATTTGTGTATGTACGAGGATTTGATTGTTGCAAGGATAGGTAAATTGTCTCCTATAGCATACAAAACAATTCCTGGTTTGATAGGATTCACAAGAGCATTAGTATATATATATATATATATATATATATATATAT
>JAQGDQ010000510.1:155000-159462 GCA_030141605.1 Tubiluchus corallicola | reverse complement strand
ATGCTGTAAAGAACAATTTTTATGTTGACGATCTGTTAAAGTCTGTCAGCACAGAGTATGAAGCAGTAAGACTAGCAAATAGCCTCACGGAACTACTGCAGAGAGGCGGTTTCCACTTGACAAAGTTCCTTAGTAACAGAGAGGCTGTTATCAAAGAAATTCCGGAATCTGAAAGAGCCAAACCTATTCTGGACTTGCAACAGAAGCTAGCTGATCCACCAATAGAGAGTGCCCTTGGAATTAGATGGAACACTCAAGATGATGTATTTCAATTCAAGTCTGTTCTGAAGGGCAAACCTACCACGAGGCGAGGTATCCTGTCTGAGACATCATTGTTTGACCCTTTGGGTTTCTTATGTGCTGTGATTCTACCAGCAAAGGTCTTACTCCAGCACTTGTGCAAGCTAAAGCTTGATTGGGATGAGCATATCCCAGATGATCTAGAAGCTAAGTGGCTAAAGTGGACCACTAGCTTGAGCAGTCTTAATGACCTGAAAATTCCGAGATGTGTCAAGCTCAACAATTTCGGACCTGTTGCATCCACCCAACTGCATCATTTTAGTGATGCCTCGAATGATGCCTATGGAGTATGCTCCTATGTTCGGTTTGTTAATCAGCAGGGACAGATTCATTGTTGTCTGCTAACAGCTAAGAGCAGAGTAGCTCCTCTGAAAACACAAACTGTGCCGAGATTAGAATTGCAAGCTTCAGTTATTGCTGTCAGAATGAACAAAACAATTCTAGAAGCTTTGGACATCAAAATAGATGCTGTTGTTTTCTGGACTGATTCAACATCAGTTTTGAAATTCATCCAAAATGAAAAGAAGAGGTTCCAAGTGTATGTGGCCAATAGACTCGCTGAGATTCATTGTGCTTCAGATGTTAGTCAATGGCGGTATGTCAGTTCTTCGCAGAATGTTGCAGATGACATAACAAGAGGCATAAAGGCAAAACAGCTATCTGCAGACCACAGATGGTTCAAGGGTCCTCCTTTTCTCTGGAAAACAGAAGCTGAGTGGCCAGCACAGCCAACACTATTCCCAGTACCTGATGACCATGAAGAAGTGAAGAAAGTGCAGATCAACTTGGCCATCCAAGAAGAGCCAATAGACGAGTTGCTAACTTATTTCTCTTCATGGGAAAAACTCCGTATTTCTGTAGCTTGGTTCATCAAGTATAAGCATTACTTGAAGAACAAGGGAACAGGTTGCCATGGAAAGTTAGCGAAGCATCTGCGATATGGTGATCTGGAAGAAGCAGAGAAATCCATTATTCATTTGGTGCAGAAGATTGCATTTCGAGAAGAGATAAAACTGATGTCTCCAGCATTACCAGGTAATAAAGAATCACTTAATAAAGAGAAGAATCACCTAAAGTCCAGTCCTCTGTATGGCATCAGACCCTTCGTGGATGCCGAAGGCCTACTGAGAGTTTATGGAAGACTAACCAGAGGTAGCTTCAACTATGGTTACAAATATCCACTGATTCTTCCCTACAAACATCACATAACTGACTTGCTGATTCAATATTATCATGAATCATATGCTCATTTAGGCAGAGACTACGTTCTTTCCCAGATGAGACTGAAGTATTACATTATTAAGGGGAAAAGTGCAGTAAGAAGAGTTTTGTCTCGGTGCTTCAAATGCAAGAAAGAACGCTCCCGGCCTGCCGAGCAGTTAATGGCAGATCTTCCGACTGCAAGGATTAAGCCATACGATCCTCCATTTTCCAGAATAGGAATCGACTTTTTCGGGCCGATATATGTTAGACAAGGCCGTTCTACCATCAAGCGCTATGGGTGCCTTGCTACATGCATGGCCACCAGAGCTGTTCATATAGAGATCACGCACAATCTTGACACCGACTCCTTCATCAACGCATTTCGAAGAATCATATGTAGAAGAGGAGAGGTGCTGGAAGTCTGGACTGACAGAGGGACAAACTTCATTGGTGGTGAGCGTAAACTTCGTGAAGCTCTACAACTGTGGACTGAAGAAAAATTAAACAAGCATATGGTGCAAAGGGGTGTAAAATGGACCTTCAACACTGCAGGGGCCAGTCACCATGGTGGTGTTTGGGAAAGGTGTATCAGATCTGTCCGTGGCATCTTCCGGCAACTGTTGAAGGAACAAACCATTACTGATGAAGTCTTGCTGACTTTGATTGCTGAAGCCGAGTTCATCATGAACAACAGACCTTTAACGGAGTTTTCCAATGACCCAAATGACTTCAGACCATTAACGCCAAATGACCTCATTCTACAGCGACCTTGCCCAAATTTGCCACCAGGCATCTTCTGCAAAGACGACTCTATGCTGAAAAGGAGATGGAGGCAGTGCCAGTATCTCGTCAACATCTTCTGGCGCCGCTGGGTCAAGGAATACATTCCAAACTTGCAACAACGTCAGAAATGGCTGACTGTAAAAAGAAACTTTAAAGAGAATGATTTGGTTCTGGTCGTTGATGAGAATGCTGCTCGGAATCAATGGACAACAGGCAGAATCACCGAAGTATTTCCAGCTCCGGATGGACTCGTGAGATCAGTTATGGTGAAGACCCCATCTACGACATTGCTTAGACCAATAACTAAGCTATGTCTCCTCGAAGAAGCTGAGTAAAATTCTGTGTAATGTGTTGATATACACTTTAATTCTAAAGTACGAATTATTTCATATTTGTCATATATAGTTACGTTTATTTGACCTAATGACTGCAGTATTGTTGGTAAGAAATGACCTTGCCTGTATTATTTAGTTATTTAAATTTGATGCTGCAATAGTTCGCTGTTATGCGAAAAATTTGATTCTGTGTTAATTTTGTGGATTAAGTGTTATTCATGATTGTGTGATTTAGTTTACAATTTTGCCAAATTAATTGCCAGTAATTTGAAATGTATGTCAAATATTTGCTTAAATCTTTCAGACAAAATTAACATTAAATTCTATCACTTGGCAGTAGGCCAACTTTATGATAATGTCATTCTAAAATTTATATGATGTGCTACATAGAACTTAGCATTGAACGACATTTGCCTTTGCTAACTGTTATAAGCTATCAAGTCACTATTGCATCAGATTCTGTTTTATCTGATCTTATTATCGATTCGTTATTTGATTCATTGCTTTGTAGTGCTTTAGCTAACGGTATTTATCTGTAATTTTCATATTTGGAATTATTTCACTTAGTGTTTCACTGGAATAGTTTTAACTATCAAATGTATGATTGTTCAGTTTTGACTAAAATATTTAGTTGTACTAAATAGCATCTAAGTGTTACTGTTCAGAGTTCATGTAATTTTGTACAGTGACTTACAAGCAGATTATTGTAATGACCACTTTATAAGCGCTCATTAGGAGCCGGGTGTAGCAGACTTAGCTTTCTTTTTGTTAATCTTACTTAACATACACGAGGCGCCATCTGTGGTGGAAATGTAAAGCTTTTGGTTTTGGCCAGCTTTTCTGTTTGTTACCTGCTAGTCACCTGTCTGTCATTACATACCTGTGCTCTGAACAGTCAGGTTAATCCACTTATGGGAGCTGTTGAACATTTATGTTATACTGGACATACTAATTATGTTAATAAAGCATTCAGTTGTATTAACCTCTGTTTACAGTGTTTTCTGTGACTACAGTACATTCATGCACAACTGTTCTTCTCATTCTGCTCCTTTAAGCAGAGGAATTTCTGACAGACAATATGTCGTTATGACAGCAAATCATCCTACAAGTTAGTTTGTGTAAAAAAAACAATCTTGCACATCATTCATCTAAGGAAAAGAGTCAGGCGTGGCTCGGTGCGCTTACATCTACATTCTAAAAACTCAAAGACAAAAACATTTACCATTCAGACTAAACAACGTATACCTGTAATGAGTGGTAGCTACTAAATGTGATAGATGTTCACCTCAAGCGTACCAGTAATACGATTATAAGCTGAAAACACGTTAAAAACAGACAGACCAGCAATATAATCAACTAACTAATGTGGATTAAATGCAATAGTTCAAAATCTCAAAGCGTTAAGCACATTCAGTCAGGACAGCACTTACAGCACAACAAACCACAAACACATACAGCAAAGGTCAAATGCTAACATCGATCACACCTTTTAGCTGTAGTGTGAACACTCAACCGTTTTGTTATATTTGTCGTGTGAAAAAACTATAAAGCATTCGTAGGTCTGACGTGCAATTTTTCCATGCAGTTTAATTGCGCAGAAAGTTTAGAAAGTTCCGGAATATTTTACTTCGTGGAACGTTGTCTAAAACAGTCTTATTAAAACAAGCAAAACGAAGTATTTCAGTAATATGGGATAAATTTTTTTAGATGTATTATGAGGAAAAGCACGAAAAACTAGACGAAGGCAACGTTATGGTACACAAAGGCGTTTTATTCTAACTTCTAGATAGAAAATGGACTCAAAATAACACACAGAGATATTGTAATATTATGATTTTTCG
>JAQGDQ010000510.1:70000-150000 GCA_030141605.1 Tubiluchus corallicola | reverse complement strand
GTCGAAGTTACCTTAAATGGTGTGGAGAGAAACTTGGCGAACTTCTGCCATAGAAAATCCAAATAAAACACCATGTACCATAATTGATGCAGAACAATCAACATCAAATCATGATGCACAAAACGTAATAACGACGGATACCTGTGCTGCAGCAGAATCCGAAAATGAAGAAGAAAACGAAGCCACTGCAATAAAGACATTAAGCAACAGAACAAACAGAAGAGTTGGAAGAAAATCGAACGAAATGATTAAACAAGATGCGAGGATGAGCAAAATCGAACAGATTTTGGTGGAGATGTAGAATAAGAATAGTGGATGCCAATGTGTGAGCAGTGTAAAGGTAAACAAGCTGTTATATAAATTAGAAAATGAAATGTTTCTGAGAAGCAAATGAAGCGAATAAACGAAAAGACATTGCTCCAGTAAGCGACGCGAAGCATGAATTAGAAGACTAGAGGCAGAGAGATCAGAGACATTAAATAAAATACAGCAAAAACATAACATGGACCTAAAACAGAAGGACTACGAAAAAGCCGTCATGAGAAACAAAGTAGAGAATCTTCAAGAACAAATGCATCAGCTGGCACTGGAAAAAGAAAACCTAAAGAAAAGAAAAGAAAGTAGCGAAATTAAGACAGTCAATGAACGTCTTTCAACAAAAGCAAAATGATCGACGACCTACACAACAAACTGCTAACAAGCCGAGATACAACTGGTTTCCTAGAAAGAGACCAAAATCGATCCAGTCTTCAGGGTGCAACGATGCAGACACACACGAGTCACCTCACACAATTACTATTCAACGGGTAACAGATCTTTTATTTACTCTATAGTAAACTCTGTAGCAAAAAGTGTTGATGCAGCGATCCTGGCACCTCAAGCTATTCCCACTATAGAGTGGAGAAAAGTCATTATAATCGATGTAGCTGTTAACGACTTAGACAGGGCTGTTTTAGACTTAAGCGAGTATGTTCATATGTACTGTGACTCTGTTGATTTACTACAGTCAAAATGTGAACGCTTAATTGTCTCTTTAGCAAACCCCTCAGGTAAAGCAAACCTAAAATGCATAATTAAACTATTAAACACTATGTCGGAGCAAAACTCTGTGGCGAAAACGTGATACTGTGTAACCACGATAGCTTATGGGCAAACAGTTAAACAAAACCAAGTGTATCCCCAAGATTTTATCAAAGTGATTTACATCACCTAAGCAGTGATGGCGTTAAAATATTCGCATCCCACCTAAAGACAATACTAGTAAGAAATAGCAAAAATTCAAGTGATAACCAGAAGCGCTATAGAAACCAACCTTAAGAAGTAAAAACATCAGAGCGTGATGAAAGTAGTTGTGACGATGTAGTCCAAGTTCCGTTATTGTAAATATGTGGTTCGTGACTTAAGTGTAACCCTTAGGTAAAGAATAAAACACTTAGTCGAAAACACTGAGAAGAAACCATTGAATCAATAAAGTAATATAACAATTTAATGAATATTTCAAAACACATTACAAGATAAATGTTAATAATAAAGACTAAGCCGGCTAAGAAGAGAAAGAACAACGTAATGTTTTTCACCAGTCCAGTCTTGGCATCATCAAGCGACTATTCTCCTGCTCCCATTCCGCGGCATCTCCTCACCAGGGGCTTGATCGAGGAATGGTGCACCATGGAACTACACTACCTCTTGATGGAGCTGATTACGTGGACGACGACGTCTCCAAACTTTGACGACTCCTGATGTACACGCCTCCACTTATATGACGCCAAAATGGGGTAGCATCCAAGCTCCTGCACTCGTCGCAAGGTAAGGATTACAAATTTTGTAATCACAGCATGGAAGCACCAACGACAGTATCACCAACGTCAGGTAAATCGGGTAAGTATCATCAGCAGCAGATATCATCGACAACTGGTAAGTGATGTATCATCAGCGTCAGGAAAATATAATCAGCAACAGGTAAGTATCATCGCTAGAATGCAACCATCGTCTCTGTCGTAACCAGGTAGACAGATCGCTTTTCTACAAGCAAGCACTATTACTACTAAACCATCATTTTATGACATGTGAACGTCCGCTTAACTCGCCAACTTAAAGCGGAATACGTGGGCGAACTGAACAGCCAAAATTTCGTCTACGTGGCTTCAATCACATGATCTAGTAGTAATGCATAAACAGTATCACTGAATGTACAGGTGAAATCTGATTTCAGAACAGGTTGGCTTCTGTCATTATACCGTTAAACATCTTAACTAAAGTTCTTTTATAAATGGTGGAATTATAACAGTAGGAACTAGTTACATAACCTGGCCTAAAATAAGCCTGAGCGTCACAGTAGTGTAACTCAAACCACAGGACTAAATTCCCAGTCTCTAGTAGATCAACTAGTACACAGATTAGTCACGGAACAAAAACCTTGCACGAGACAAACACGACGAGGTTATAGTGGTGACAGATCTTATAGCCCGGGTAGATATAGAAACAAAAACTTCAGATACAAATGAGTAGTATTTCATTAAAAATTTCTGCTTGGAATGTAAACGGGATATTTTGTCAATTTGAAGAAATCTATTTGAAGCAAAATAACACGTGAAACAGGCCACAGGGGTGGAGTTGCACTGCATGTCACAAACAAACTAGCAAAAGAGGTATCGACCATAGACAGAGGAAAAGTTGACAAATATGGTTTATGATAGCCAGCTTACATGATGTACTGGTAGGTGGTATTCATACTTCACCAAAAGAATCTTCATTTTATACTATGCAGCACTTTGTTGACTTAAACAATTCTATATTAGACGCAGTTAAGAAAGGGCAAGAGGTTATAATTATGGGTGATTTGAATAGTCGGTTAGCTCAACTGGACACGTTTTATCCACAACGATATCAACCTGATAAAGCGAGAAATAGCCACGGACTGTGCACAGACAACAAGCTGATGTCGTTGAAACAGTTAAATTATTGTTGACTTAAACAATTAGACTTCGCTATTGTTTCAAAAAACATAATCTCTGTTACCATACGGTTTAAAACCATCAAGAACATGGTACTTCCATCGAATCAGGCGCCACTGGCGCTCTCTACAAAATGCGATCACGTGGATATTCAAAAGTTGAATAAACGTGCATATAATTTGGGGAAACACCCTGTCAAAGACGACACGCCAAGTTTGTGTAGGAAAATGGATACGGATACGTGAACTAGACGCTTAAAGTATATCGCAAATGTTAATTGACAACATGTGCAACTGTAGTCCTCATGGTCCTTCCTCATTTAACTTACCACTGTCACCTACTAATTAGTCTACCAAGAAATCTTTTAACAAACTAGACCTCGTGCAAAGTTATGCTTTAAAATATACTTGGCTATCATATTATCATATAACGAAAAACTATTCAGCCACGGCAGACAGAAAAAACTAAACGTTTCCATGTCTGCATAAATGCGACTCTGTCAATACTATAATTATCATACTTTTCACAACTTACAGTTTATAAGTGGACTTTACACATATCACACCTGCCATTTGTAATCAAAAAATAATAATATTACTATAGCTATACAGAAAATTCAGTTCATGTCTAAAAAAGTTCTAGTGTCTGACTTCTCTTCGTCTATTACTTCACAATTTAACTAAAGTTTTGACCACCGATATCGCCTTCCTTTTCCCATTTAACTCTTTAATCAGTTAACTCAGTCTTCGTCATGTCAGCTTTAATGAAGACCTTATTTCTCTGCTCTGTTTTCAGCTTTTTCGTATTTCTCAAAGCAGCATTCCTATCATAGTGTGATGAAAATTCCACCATCAATGGTCGTGTTGTAGGGCTACTTTCCTGTTGTTTCCCTAGTCGATGAATTACTACAGGTGGGGCAAATACACCAGTCCGTTTCAAAGTTAAGTTTACTTTTTTACGTCGTTCTATTGTTCATGTATGAACCTTCATGATGCCAATGTTCAAGCACTAAGTTCCCTTCTTCAGAAATACCGAAAATCACAATAAAATTCCTTTCTACTTTTTGAATCACCCCCTCCAACTTCTTATTAATCCTTCGTGACATCTTATAAAATTCCTCTTTGATTTCACAGAAGTGCATGCTACATGCATGTGTCTAATAGTCTTGTGGCGGATCCGTTAACTCAGCAGGAGAAGTCCCATTTGCACTGTATGTCTCATTTATTAATCTCATTAAGCACTCTTTTTGGATATTTTCCATATTCCAACAATCACTTTTTTTCCTTAGATCCTTATAAGCTATTGAGATTCCAGTTAATATTCATTGCGGTGATGAGCTACTCGTTTTTCTGCTGTCAATTTTGTTTTTCTTACATCGACCTGTACTCAAAGCTTGTGAGTTCACTGTTTTCTTGCAAATTTTGATCAAACAGCCTATAGAAAAAACCTTCAACCTGTGCTTGGTAGGAAGCTACACGGTGATGTGGGTCATATTTTAGTATGCCTCCTCCAAGAGATAGGTATATGTATGTATAAATATAAATATATATTGTCATGAAATAAGAAAAATATGTCCGCATATCTGCATGCATATTAAGAACATTATAGTAATTATAGTTGTAGTAGTATAGTAATGTGACAATGTGAATAACATTATTATACATTTTCTGATTCTTGTCACGAGTGCGGAATATTGTAACTTTTTCTTATAAGTGCCTATTTTGCAGATTTTTTTTAAATATCTGTCTATTTTGGTATGTCTTGTCATAGTAATTTAAAAAATTTATTACTTTATTACAGGCTATTTGCACTCTACTTATATGTTGCATTATTTTTTTGTTTATTTTGTTATTGCCCATTTTAGAAGAATTCTAATTAATTTCCAGTATTATCAATATTGATTATTATTAAACAATATGCTATATAATGAGTTGCTTATATACTAACGCCAGGTCATTATTTTCCATTATAATTTATCTTACAATTTATAACCTTTTAATTTATCATTGTGTTATGAGTGAGTGGTGGACGCTCGGTGACTGTATGTTCTTTTTCCATCCGTCTCTCCCTGTCTCTCTTTCTCTTTACTCTCTGTTGTATGATGTTACTGTATGTGACAAATAAATGGGCAATTAAGAAATCAATTCAATGTTCCAAATGATCAATATTCAGCCGCACATGCAAGAACTCGATACCTCCTAACCACATTCCAAAAATTGTGGCTCTAATTCAAAAAATAGGAGAAGATGGAAACTATTAAAAAACTGTATGCTTACTTTATCCTTTGACCCACGGTCATCAATCACTTTCCATTGTCTGAGATTATTTAATATGTACCTGCCCAGCACGTATGACGATTCCAGCCCACTACCTGACCACGCCCACGTAACTAAAAATAGTTAATACACAATTTTACACACCTACTCTTGTCTGGCTGCCCACACATGCAAAAGCATGGCGTGCTAGTCCAATATTCCAATCTGCCAATACGTCTTCTCCAATCAGCATAATAACTGTGAAAAAATATTTAACTCTCATCATTAAGAGTGTCATTGGAAAAATATATTTTCTGTTGTTGCCAATATTCCGTTATGCTCTCTCATCTTATAGTCCATGTCATGTTTTCCAAAATGTACTGTTTGCTGTTTCCAGGTTTTCCGTTGTTTTTTTGTGTTTTGTTCGTTGTTTTTTTGTATCTCAGGCGTCCTCCAGCTTACTGAAGTTTGCAGAAAACAAAATAACGGCACTCCTGGATATATTTCCCCACTGTAGACGGCTTATATCCATTACTAGTTAAAATATTTTAACTTTAACCAGTACCTCCTTCATGGTTGTTACGTAATGCAGAAACCTGCAGACTATCGAATTTAGATAAAATCTGCAGTTTTCGCTCTTTCGTCTTACTGATGATACTGAAACGTTGACAGAATATAAATCATGTGTGACTGCTTGTAAGTTTAATGTGTTCTGTTTGGTTAACATTTGTTTCTTGCACAGACCCCAAAAGTTTATTTTTGACATGGATGTTTGGAACGTCACCATGGAACTTATATACAACAGGGGGCAACAGAAGACCATCGTGCAGGCCTATACGCTTCTGGTTAAGAGGAAACCTGCTTATCCAGAGAATCTACCACCTTTTAACGCATCTGACCCTCATGTAGTCTGCAAGCTTACACAGGTATTTAGGTGGAAAAATGCAAAATTAGTGGAAGTAATGTGCTCTAAAACTGAAAAGTCAAACTAAATCTTTAACCCGAATTATGAGGAATAACTATAGTTAACAGATGCAGTCTAAAACTTTCAGAACAATTTTCTATTTAAAGTGCAAATTTTTGAGAAAACTGTAATTTGAAATCGAGAGCCTTTGAAGCTTGAACGTAAAAACCTACATAAATTCAGTAACTAGCAGCATGCCACAATACAGTATGACATTTTCAGGATTGTGGGTTATTGTTCGACCGAGCTGAAGCGTGCGATGCGCGTAAAACACAATTTAAAAATTGGAAGTCCATGTTGAAATTGACAAATACGCTGCCACTCTGCACCAATGGCACAGCTAAAGGTAAGGTACAATTCGTCTTGTGGCATTCAGATATTTGTGTAGGGTATAATGTTCAAATTTGTTATTCCACATAATGTCCATTTCATAGCCTTGATTTGGATGTAAAGGATCGCCTACAACTCACCTAATTACAAGGTAAAGCAGCTGTTTGTCCGATGGTCACTAGTCAGATGCCATCTTGTTCAAAATTTCAGCACTTCTGAAAAGTACTTTCTGAAATGTGTTCATATGCCTATGTTTATACTTGCTTTTATCTTCGTAGTTAGTTAGAGTCAAGGAGTCTTTCTCAAGCTTTCTTGAAAAAGGTGATAAGTTGGAGAAGGCTAAATATAAAGACGTGTTCTCCTTTAATCGGTTAGTCCAATTAGCACAGAGGAATGCTCTTAGAGAATGACATCATTCAAAGACACTTTGTCCATAAATGATTTTTTTCTAGTGGAGTTAGCAAATCAGAGCATTATGGCTCTAAGTTCTACAGCAAGCAATAACTTAAATTTGTCCTACAAATAATCACTTGTTCAACAAGTGCACATTTGGATAAACAACTTAAGCATCTTTTTGCAACTATGGATTTTTTTTCTGATAAAAATTTAGTAAAATTTATTATAGTATTCATTTACGAAATGGGTGATCAGTTAGCATGCCAATGAAAGCCTGAACATCCATATGAAACAGAGTACAAGAAAAGCCAGTTAGTTGGCTCACCTAAGAAAACTGTTCACACATGTTGAATTTTGGAAACGATTGGTAATTAACCTGAGTGATTTAGTCATTTCTACATGTTAATTACTCTATATTATTTACATTGGTGGACTTCAATTACTATTAAAGGGATGTCATAATGCCATAGAAAATTTGTAGATGATAATCATCATTGTCTGATGTTTTCAAGGTAGGTGGCTGGTTCCTTGTTCTACTTGTAAGGAGATGAGAAAATGTGACTGGCGGGAAGCAACATGGTTGCCAGTTTTCTGCAAGTACCTTAAACTTTCCGCCCACGACCTACAACGTTGTTTCTACCACAAAACAGTGAGTAAATGCATTAATAATATTGCAGTGTTTCCAGCCTCAGAATTGAGCAAATTTTGTTTAAGTACAACGGTAATACCCTTTTTATCAAAAGAAGATGCATTTTTTCATCAACAGCTTGCCCGAGTTATCTCAACTCATAAAGTTCTTGTGAAATATCAGCCTCTTTCAATTACCTGATTTCTTGTTAATGATGAACTTATATATCAATATTTGATGGTTTATTAAATTATGATCACAAATACATATTTAAGGCACCAAGCAAATAACTGAAGTTCGGTTGCTCCGCCAATCTCTCCAATTAAGATTTCTCACTTACACCCCGGGTTGTATATGGGTACATTTAAATAAACAGAACTTATTGTTTTGAATAACTAACCAACCTCAAACATAACTCATATGTTAGCTCGTTAAATTCGGAGTATATGTCTAAGGATGAATCTCAGAATCACAAACCAAATGAAAAGATTGCTTGGTGCACTAATGCCAAATTTCAACGGAGAATTCGCTGTGGATGCAAAGACACATTTTTCTGTTGTTCCCTGTCACAGATTTGGACTTTGAGAATTATTTGTTTAAAATTATTTTGATCCTCAGTTCAGTTTCAGTTTAGTCGGCATTGATTACATATGGAATCATGCTTGTTTTATTTACAGTTATCTCTTCAACTTTATCGTATTATGCTTGCAATGTTTTCTTCAAGTTTTTAACTGGTGCAAAATAAATCCTTTACCTTCATAACAGTAGTCACAACGCACTCGTCGATTCATTAAATCAAAGGATATTAAATTCTACACGTTTCACGACTCTACAGTTTGATTAAACACAGGAGCGTTCGGGTTTTCCTCCATAATATCTCCTTTTTTATTACGTTATTTAAAACTTTTTGTTGAGGTGCAATTAATTTGTTTCCACTATCAGTCATTTCCTTTAATATACTTAAAAAAACTGACATCCTCCAGATAATTGACTTTTGCAAGTTTTTTTATTCGTGGTATTGGCTAGTTTTGCCATAAATTTTATAATAAGAAAAACATTATTTATCCACTTTTTCCACACATTTCCTGTCATAAGTTTGCTGACGTATTATAAACCTTTTTGGGATATTAGTTATGCTTGTCAAAAATGCAAATACACAACTAAATTATATCAAATTGATCGCAATATTTCTGCAAAGTTGATCTTCAACGAATTTCAATGTTCGTTTAGGTGCTGTTTCTAGGCGATTCCACTTTGAGAGGTGTGTTTACTGATCTCCTCAGAAGGCATGATGAAGGAAAACTCTTTATTCATGAACCACTGCAGTTCTACGCTTACTCAACAGAAAAGCATGGTACCAGTTTCCACTTTGAATACTGTCGCACACCAATAATAAAACAAAAACAAATACCGAAACAGATGATGAACATTACCATTGAAGAAAGTTTCAATCGACTGATTAAGAGGTAAGCAAAAAGTAACTGCAGTACATAAGTCTGCTTTATTGTGTTTCGAACTACTTTGCAATTTGAATAAAATGTTGTGCTAGTTAACACTCAGCATTATTTGGAAATCACATTACCTTGCAAGAATGTCAGGAACCCATTTCTGACAATAACTGGAGTAAGTTGACTTTGTACATTATATAGTTTCTATAGTTTGCGTCATTTCATTCACTTATCTCATATCTTTCTTTATAATAACTCTCCTTCGATTTTTGCTCCCTTACTCCCTTCCTTTTACTTATTCTCAATCCAGATTTGATCATTTTGGTGATTTTGATAGAAGTAATAAAGTATTAACTGGACAGAGAAATTTTACTGGCGAGTTGTAGAAGTTGCGAACTAAAACACTTTTGTTAAAAAAGCGATAGGGTAATAACATAGTTCAAGAATTTTAATGGTGGACTGTTTGAATGGCGAACTAAAACACTGGCAAACTGTACCTCATGGCAAAACTTCCACTGGCAAACCGTAGTAGTGGCGAACTGTACCACTAGCGAATTGTACGAATAGCGAACTATATTATTGGCAAACTTAACACTGGCGAACCGTAATTGTGGCGAATCACATCACTGGCGAATTTGTACTAGTGATGAACTGTACTAGTGGCAAACGGTAGTAGTGGCAAATTGACGTACGAAGTTTGAACTTAAATTTAGAGATTAGATTTAAATATTGAGTGGGAAACTCTGCTGCAAAAGGAAGCAGAGAGAGAGAGAGAGAGAGAGAGAGAGAGAGAGAGAGAGAGAGAGGGGGGGGGGGGAGAGAGAGATAAAGAGCAAAACTTCTACTATTAGCGAATCAGTAATTTAGCGCCACGAAACAAATAATTACTTGTGGTAACATTATTTTTAGAGCTAACCTGCAACTTAGGAGCGATATTCTTTTAGTATTTGGCGGTTCGTACTGGCCTGACGTAGAACAAATCAGTGAGCTGAAGAATTTGCTGAAACGGTTAGTAGTATGTTTGGAACAATTAATGATTTTTCTTCTAAGATGCAGTGTGATGCATCCTGGATTTCAGAAAGATAACATCAGATCTCTTCCCTTAGTATATTGTTTTTAATATATTTTATCTAGCAACTACAACTACATAAACAGGGACTATTATTTATTTGTTTATTCTATTTCTTATTCTATTATTTCTAAATATCCCTCTTTTATTCTAAATGCCAGGCGAAACAGCAGGGCAAAACAGCTGGTACCATTTTCAAAGTTTTGTTATGACACAGCCACAGCATTGAAGCCAAACCCCCCATAGGGTGTACTAATTGTGCTCAATGTGGAAGCGCCCAAGTCTGAAATGATAGTGACTTTTAAAGTGATTTTACAAATAACAACAACTCATTTTACCAACCTTAATAACAAACAACCTGTGGAATATTGTTAGACATCAAAAGCCTTTGACACTGTGTAACCCAATACACTAATAAAAAACCTTAACTGATAATTAATGGCATATGAGGTACCAAACAAAATTTACTGGAACCCCACATATCCAATAGACAATACTACACCACTGTCAATAATGTGAGCTCAATCTGTAAACTATGATTAGTGGTATTCCACAAGGCTCAACCCTAGGGCCACTCCAATTTTCGTTGTACACTAACGCCTCAAATCTCTCTTCAGATTTTAACAGTAGACCGTCTGCAGACCACATTAATTTTTTCCTATCTGATTACAACAACTCCTTCCCGACGGGTTTATCTGTGACGGGTAAAGACAATGCCATATTAACAAAATTTCCAACTCTCCAAATTTAAGGAAATTTGAAAATAAAATGACGAACATACAAATAAATCACATAAGAACAAAAAATTCTGTTGTATTCTTCGTCACAAGTTTATTTCGCATAAAAACATGCAGCTTACAAAGTCAAAGATGTTAGTAAAACAAGTAATGTGATGTTAGTAAAGTAACATATCTACAGAAACTTTCAACTTTGTAATATTTCAGCACCCTTGTAATTACAATATTACAATATATTACAGTATACAATGTTGTAAGAAGCTATAATAGGTATCTTGAAACATAAACTTTCAACTTTGTAATATTTCAGCACCCTTGTAATTACAATATTACAATATATTACAGTATACAATGTTGTAAGAAGCTATAATAGGTACTTGAAACATAAACTTTAAATGAATTCTTAACCTTTAATTTTACATTTTCGTTTAGATCTACAGTACAACCTTTAAACAAATAAATCTTAAATTTACTCGACTGTTATTTACATAGAGCCACAGCTTTGGAATTCTCAATGTGCAAGACTTTTTCACACAGTATTTGATTTTCGACCATCTATTACATAATTTGCTGGCATTGAGCCACAAAAATGCATTAACTATGTCATTACGATTATGGCCCATACTTGAGAGAATATTGTTCACCGAACCAATAAATTTCCCTATTAACCTTGAAACACCAATAGAAAAACTATTACTTGTCAAAATACCAAAACCCTAATGCTTTACTGTCTGTTTCCATTCTATACCATATTTTTCACAGATTTTAAGCATTTCACGTAAGTTTCTACATGACCCTGACAACAAGGCAATGTCATCAGCGTACATAACAGTGTCTATAAAATTATCTGCCACATAACAACCGTAACCAGCTGAACGCAATTGACGTTTAGGTCGTCTGTATATACTGCATATAAAATCGGTGATAATACACCTCCTTGTCTGACACCTGTTTTTGTACAAAATTGGGTACTATACTGATCTTGCCACAGCCCGCAGGTTTATCCTATTTTATCTCAGATAATTCGTTACTCTACCCGTGCTTCTGTAAACCCGGGGGGGGGGGGGTACCGTTAGGTACAATATTGTCTTCCCAAACTCAGTCAATTGATCATACAAATTCAGAAAGAAGTTTCTGATTACATTATGCTCGATTAATTTCCGTATTAAAGTCGCCTGCAATTAAAAAGTCGCAATTATTGTAACTGTCTATTAGGTCTTGTCAATGTTTGCATCACTCTCATATGGGACATACACGGTAATTATAATAATGTCGCAACGACCAATTACATTATCCAGCTTTATTGCTAAGCGGTGACTACTTTCAGTTTTCACAGTTTTAACATACCTAGCTATATTTTTTTCTATAAAGCATTGCAACTGCGCCATATGGGTGGCCTCAAATAAGTATTACCATTCCTGAGCTTTCATTCATAGCAGACAATATATTAACGAAATATGCTGACGACAGTTTATCAAATTTTATCAAACTTTTCATTTGTTAACCAATGTTCCTGACACGCTACGATGTCATTTTGTGATAATAAATTTTGCAGGTATACATAACGGTTTTTAAAATGTGTATCCCACATGAAGTGCTATTTCTGCATAATTTCTTGTTTGTCTGTCCTCCACAGCTGTAGAGCGTTGTTCCCGGGGCTTGAAAGCCCGTCTCTGTATTTGCAACACGTTCGAGCCACAAGTCAGGATCCATAACATCATCTTTATATTTCTCCTCACGCTGTATGCGCGCCGAAACTGACCCTTCTATTTTACACGCAGTCATGTAGCATTGATCTACCTGGATGCCGTTTTCTTTTAAGTAACCAATAAGTTCATCTTTTGTTGTATCGGCCTGTAACCTCAGTGTCGTACTAGCAAATCCAATGTCACGTTTTCTTGAGCCGGTTACAATCGAAATTTTTCGTTTTTTACGATTTTTCACTAAACTCCATTTCTCTATGTTGTCCTTAGCAATGTCTGCATATGTTCTTTGTGAATTAGCAGATAAATTTTTGTATTGCGATCATCAATCGAACTTCTATGTTGGTTAGCGGGTATGCACATTAGCAGGTATATTGAGCTTGCTGACTGCTTGTCCAGCTGCCTGGTTTCTCCTCACTGCTTCTCATTTCGTTTCTCTCGGTTTTACTTATTGAATTCACTTTGTCTTTTGAGTGACATAGTTCAAAAGTTAGTAGGTTAATATCTAGTTGTTGCGGATCTATAATTTCTAGCCGTTATCCTTGTTTAATTGATCTCATCAGATTTTTATTAAAAAATCACTCTGCTTAGAAGTTTATAATAAACTTAATATTACCAATTCTGAATCTTTTTATTTAAAACCCTTGGGATTAATGTTATACAATAAAGCAATAAAAATAATAAAAACAATGTGTGAAAGTTTTAACCTAACAAACTTACCATTCTTTAAATCTTCTAGCTCCGTAGCTTATTATATATTCTACAGTTTACTTTACTCAGCATTTTTGTGTAGTTTGATATTTCTGATGTTTGCTGATCTTTACAGTGCATGATTGTGTTCCTATGCGGCAAATAGCTGCAACGCTTTTCGTTATTCAATGTCATTGTCTATTTCCTCTTTTGATTTGTATGTTGTTTATATTATGCAATACTTGCATTATTATTTTTTCTTTTTGATATTTTGCTAATTGCTAATGAAATTAGTATTTTGTTTATTTCTTCACTTAATAACATTTACATAGTCAACAATCTTTGTTGCAGAAATGTATTTTGCATATTTTGTGACTTGCCAATTTTTCGTTGATTATAATGTGTTTCTTTTTTGTATATTAGTTATTGTCAGTTTATCACTAATTAATTGTTTTCCCTTTTACTGGTATTTTTACCCTATCATTATAACTTATAATTGACTATCATTTATTTTTGAGGCAACATTTTTGTTACACGTAGATTCATCACACATTCTTGCTTATTTCAGAGAAAAGATTAGCGATATCAAATTGATAATAAAAGGTGTATCAGCGGGATTTTTTTACAAAATTGGTTCTAATATACCCGATACAGGGCAAACACCTAAGGTAATACTTAGCATTAAAATAAGAAATTTCTAACGAACCTATATTGCTACACACAGACAGAAAAAACTGAAAAAGAAAATTTTTTTTCAAGCAAAGCACAAGAAATTATTCTCCATAAATACAGCTTAAAAATGAGACATGAAATTTTATATTGCTTACATACTGCTCAGAGCCAGAGCATTCGTAGGACATACTTTATTAACTAAGCAGAAATGTGAGTTACCGTACATTGTAAATAAGGGAAATAACCTTTTGACACAGCCATTTTACCTTGTGCTGTGAACATTTTAAATTATTGAAAAACATTTAAACATTATTGTAAGTCTTTCAAACAGATCTTTAAATTTACTTTAAAATTCCCTTTTCTTTCCCTTTAATGAACGATTTCGCAAACGCTTAGTAAACATGATTTTAAATGATAGAAACGCAAAGAAAATTTCCCGAAGGCAAATTACTACTGCTGCTGCTGCTGCTGCGTCGGCGGCGGCGGCGGCGGCGGCGGCTGCTGCTACTGCTACTGCTACTGCTACTGCTACTGCTACTGCTACTACTACTACTACCACGACTACTACTGCTACTACTACTACTGCTACTGCTACTGCTACTGCTACCGCTGCCGCTACCGCTGCCGCTACCGCTACCGCTACCGCTACCGCTACCGCTACCGCTACCGCTACCGCTACCGCTACCGCTACCGCTACCGCTACCGCTACCGCTACCGCTACCGCTACCGCTACCACTACCACTACCACTACCACTACCACTACCACTACCACTACCACTACTACTACTACTACTAGTAGTAGCTACTACTACTACTACTACTACTACTACTACTACTACTACTACTACTACTACTACTACTACTACTACTAATATGCTTACCTTAGGAGAGAGCTACATCGCTCGCATTGATGACAAAGGATATAACGAAGAACATAGCATTATCTGGCCAGAGATGGATACGATATGTTGACGCTTTCAGTCCATCAATTGCAAGATTTAGGGACTATTACGGATCTTGCCAGTGCCACTTTCACAGATGCACGGTATGACCTGTACAATGTATCTTTACATGCCACAGCAGCTGTATTTAACCATGCGCTTAAAATATTACACTTACATTTGTACACAATGAAATATATGTAACATCACTATATATATATAACACTTCATTACAACAACTGACAGACGTGAACTGTTAGTACACAAAGCATTATATTAGACGTTTACATTGAAGAATATAATAATGAGTTTACAATACAGCTACCTTGCAAGCAATTTGTTAATAAAATCAGGTAATATGTCTGACCCTTACATTAGTAATTCACTATACTGGCCAGCTGAATAATTACAAAAATTAAGGTGTGATTGCAAGGTGTGGTTAGCAATAAAGATCTGAATTATTGTACTTCGTAATAAGTAATGAACAGGGTCTTCAACCACAAAATAACAATGGCTACAAAAAGGAGGGGGCCTATCTGTCTCATATGCAACGAGTAGTTTAACGAATTAGCCCCAAGTCTAAGCCAACATAGCATCACAACTGCATAACGAGATCCAGAAAGGTTTAATATGACGTAACATGGTTTACATGAAGGGAATACTGTTGAATATGGGATCATTTGAAGCTGGATACAGTTGTGCTATTACAACGTGATGGCAACAGTTGGTTCCATTTTTTATAGGAAAGATAGGAAAATTTTTTTTTATGTATTTATTAGACAAAAGCACCATTACAGTTACATACACAGATATATTACATACAATTTCACAAACTGAAAACAAAATGACTACAATTAATTACCAATTGAGCAATCAATTAGAGAACAAAATGATGTAACTGCTTGCAGCTGAGTTAAAAGTTGGAACTTGGAAAAGACCAAAAGAGATGCACAATGAAAAGAGATGACATGACGGTGAAATAAGGGGGCAAAAAGGCAATGTAAGTAGACGAGAAGAAAAAAGGTCAAAATAAAAAAATTGATGATGTGATAATGGTGAAAATGCAATACACAGGCTATATCCTGATAAGTCATTTATGTAAACTGGAATGGTCTGTAAGTGACAACCAGCGTTTGGAACACAGCATTCAGCAATAGAATAAACCCTTAGCCTACCAAGGCTACAGGGACAAAATATCACCACAACTGTGTTTGTTCACATTTTATATGGATGCATACAACAAAAATTATCAATCTAGTAATGATCAAATATTTTGCAATTTGGCATGCATCCATACCTTGGTTTTGTTGAAAACCGTTATTCATGCTGCTTTACAAAGCACGAGTGACAGATACTACCTGACTAACTTATTACCCCGCCTGGTGTTTTTATGTAGGCAAAATTTTTGAGCTTACATAGCAATAATTTTCTTTCTGGCAGCACCAAATGTTTACCTTGAACACGTACCATGGCAATTATTTTTCTAAGTGATTTTTCTAACGATCTGCTGAGGAAATTTCATTTTAAATTTTGTGTACATTGTTCATTAAATATGGTGAGAACGTTTGTAGTACAGGTAGTTGAAGCTGACGAAGATGGAATTTTAGACAGCAAGTAAAGACAAAGTAGATGTCCCAGAATAAATAGTTTATTATGTCACAAGACTTGATAAACCACGCGAAAACAATATAGCATAAGCAATATCGTACAATGGTGGACTGCCTCTTTGTTCCTTCCTACCTCATATAATTATGACAACTTGACCCAGAATCTGGTTTTGCACTAACAAGGCACCACTTTTGCTAGTTGGTCGTTCTATCCTATGTTAGCAAAACATATTAAGCAAAATTTTCATGGGGCAATTTGTTACCCCGCTTGGTCGTTATTGTAATACAAAAATCCCTTGGATGGCTAGGGATTAAAAGGAAATATCGTTTCAAGGCAGCATTCCCAAAACCAGTCACTGTGATCATTACCCAGATTCAAGAAGTCAGACAAGGTCAAAGACGTACATTTCAGGTGAGCCCACCGATCACAGTAATCACAGAGCACCACCACACAGATTACCCCCCCCCCCCCCCCCACAGTCCTGTCATGAACTAAACATTTATTTGAAGCCATTAAGATGGATGACGAGAAAGGTGAGGCGAAGTGAAGCTCACTTTTAAAATAACTTCTCCTATATCTCGTTGGTGTAAGACAATGTACATTTCGAAGTGGCCCATGCACTCTTTTAGTTACAATATTAGTAAAGTATTTAATAGCATTTCCACTGAGTATTTTACTGAACCTGGAAAATGTATGCATGTATCTTCGAACTGGCGAACTCTCCCAGACTTATTCAAGTAGCAGCGTCTCATGGCTCGAACCATGTAGTGCTTTAGAAACAATCAGCATGATATTGCTGCAGAACATGACGCCGTTCCATTCCCACAAACACATCAAAGTATTCCTGCAAGGGCCTTGCGTGTGACTTATATAGTTATCTTATATTGTTATCTAATGAATGCTTGTTAAGTTTGAATTTAACTCTTCAAGAAGGATATAACCTTTTAGACTTTAGAGGTTTTAGATACAATACTGGCAATATGTGTTTTCCAAGATAGAATGCTAGTTAAGATTAATCCTAAATGTTTGTTTGACAAATTTTTCTATTTTACTTTACAGCAAAAGCAGATCGGGTGTCTAAAAGTAGTACTTTTATTAGTAAAAATAACAGACCCCGTTTTTTTTTATTGAAAGTCATTCCTCTTTCGCAATCACATTTTAATTTTATTTAAATTGTGTTGTAAGAAGTTACGTTCAATGGGCTGTCAACGACAATAATAAAAGTCACTTTAAGTGGGTTTATAAATATAATAAAATTAGCTTTGAATGTGTCTGCCCCTTCAATGATTAGGCTTTTTTGCGTGTCGCTGTATCTATGCTGTACTTTTGTTGGAATCTGGAATGTGTGTACTAACCAAAAGTAGAGCAACTTCTTTCGACTGTTATATGCTTTATTTTCTTGTTCCAGAGACCTTACAAAAAGAGTCAGCCCGACTACGTCAGCCAGTATGGACCGATAAACTCAGCAATAACTGATATGGTAGCGCATGAAATGTGTAGCTAAACAGGTGCTGAGCGTGAGGGTTTTCAGACAGCCTATTGCATAAAGGGAAACTGAAGAAACACAGATATCGAATACACATGCGCCTTCATGAAGTAATGCTATAATTGGAAGTTTGGACTCTAGAGCAGTGATTCTTATCAATTTTCTATGATGGCAACATTCGAGATCATGAACTTTCATCCAGCACCCTCAGTGCAGAAAAGAAAAACAAAAACCCTTTTTAATTAATTTTTTAATTGTATTATCAGCTGCTAATAAATTAATTAACTGCTTGTTGTCGAAATTTTTGAGAGATATAAGAAAATATTAATCTAAATATTATTCTTTAATTCATGCTTTTGGTGATGTTTCACTTAACAGAACAGTAAAAAAAAGTGTAACAGAGAGTATGAAAACTATAAACAAAAGAAAACTATGACAAACTGTATTGATGTGTAGAAAAACAGAACAGAAGTTATTTTAAGGATCATCTACTCGCACAGCTCAGAACCTTGGGGTGCTGGACCAGTGATTAAGCATTATAAGTCACTTTCTACCCTTGACTAAATATAACACAATCATTGCTGTCCGCCAAGTCCACCAAACCTGTAATTATTTTTCCTTGTGTCTCTTAATGTATTACAATCAATCAAAAACGTTGTACATTTTCTACTATTTCTGTGTTACATATTAAACACTTTCTTTCTTCTTTTGTTAGCCGCTCCCACCTTCCTGTTCCCCTCTTAAGTCATGCGAACTCGTTATTAATTTTGTAATTTCAATACGTTGACCATCTGGAACCCCATTATTAGCTAACTGATAATTGATACTATCTTTACTAGAAGTACTTTACAGCCAGTATCTAATCGTCTATCAAATTTCCTTTTTGTTGTTTCACTAGTTTTCAGTTTCGCTGTTTATAGCGATTAACATTCATTATTAATATAATCATTATATCTTTACTTTTGAACATCCTGTTATTTATTAACATATTCTCATACTGATAAAGATAATCTAGATTTTCGTTTAAGGCATTATTACAAATTTTATTTCCCATGACGTCGTGTTTAATTCTTTTGTCTTTTCCTAAAGTGTTGCTTTTATTAACCCTTCCACACAATTCATATTAGTTTCAATATCAATTATATCATTGCAAGCTTCTTACTTCAACATAATTTTGAAAGCATTCATATTTTTTTGTCAGATATGTACTGCTTTGTGTGCTTTTCCTCCATGTTTCACGGTCATGTAACAGTGTAGACTGATCACATGCTTCTGAAATGCACTTTGCCACATGCAAAGGTGCTCTTCACAAACGTTGCAGTTAAATTCGACAGATTTTGTTTTATCGCTAGAATAGCATTGCCATCCGCATCACCTTTATCAGTAATAACACATCTAAATACATCGCTTTCGATTTGCTTTCACAACACCAAGTTGCAATACAATGGGGTCTTTATCACTGACAAATTTTTGCGCTATATACCATGATATCAAACTATGACCGGCTAACCTTCATTTTTTTCTCTTTAAACAAGCGCCCCATTGCCCATAATTTTTTGATAAACACTACAGTATTATCAGCATGCACAATATATCCTATCAATAATAATTGCTGGTGCGAATTTATTTTCAAGCATACTCAATAATTTATCAATGAATACTATAAATAAAAAAGCAGACGCCGATGCTCCCTGTCTGTCTTATACCAGATTTAAATTTCAAAGATCTCTCCATGAGGCTTTCACCTGGAAACGTGCTAGACAATTTCATATACTATTCTTTCTTACTAAAGCATTAACCAATTCCTGTGTTAGAAAGCATTAACCAATTCCTGTATTAGTATAGTGGGTGTTGTAACGCTGAGTGGTTTATGGACCCGGGAATTTTATTTTTATTTTATGTTGTTTTCACCCCTCCAACTTGTAAAGTAGAATAACCCTCAAGTTTCATTGGCACCTCTAAGCTGTTGCGTGTGAGTCGGGGCCTTAACAACTGGGTATTGGGGCTTTACGTTGAGTTAGATGGCGTTATTATGGCATAAGTATCCTAGGTGGATGGTTGCTTACGTGCGTGTGCGTGCGAGTTTAAAGACGTGATAATTACGGAGTGAGAAGTGTTTAACCACGGATTTTTACTAATTAATAATTAAGTGATTCGAAATGTATGAATCTCTTATTTCGAATTGTAACCGAATTTGCAACCTAGACATTGTCAATCAAAGATACTACTGTCGCGCAAACCTACTTATTAGAATATTCAGCTACTGTTCTACTGATGTTAAAAGATATCTATCTAATGCTTATTGTAATGCATTCTATTGCATGTCTAGTGAAGACATTAGCCGGCGGTACCTCGCCCATATGTAATAAAACATATGTAATATGTGACAGGGAGCTCGGCCGTAGCACCCTCGTCGTCACGTGCAGTCTGCTGTGTCAGCTGCGTATCAGGGGGACTAACATCTCCTTCCTGAACTGTGCCTTCATCAGGACTAACTTCATCAGGAATGTCAGATGCAACAAAATTCTGGAATGCTAATATGCGAGTTATTAGTTCTTGCTTGCTACCTGATGGTGGTTAACCAAATGATTTTGCTGTTTCCAAAAGTTCAACTTCTATCGTCAAAACAATTTTAGATGGCATTATGTATTAATTGTTTGAGTGAATGTATTAATGTATTGGATAAGGTTGCTAATTCACAAGAGTTATACTGTAGTAACTGTATAGGTAAGCAGAAAAAAACGCTTAAAATAGACTAAGGCAAAATACGCACAAGTAATGCTATGGTAATTTATGCGCTAAGTTCAGACAGTGCTTTATAAGAAAGTCTGTTTGCACTGTGTATTTCAGGGATCTATAGCCAGAGAAAAATTTCCACGCAAATACTATGAAGCCAGTTACTATGTCAAATACACCTATGTACGGGCATTCACGCAATAACAACTTATTACCTTGAAAACACAAAACTTAACCGTAAATAGAAAATCACGTGGTGACACACAAAACAGGTATTTTAGCATAAACAAGCATAGGGTTTTATCAGTCTAGTAAAAATTGCAGATATTAGGCATTTATGATTTACGGTACAACTCAGTATGAACTGATTAGTATTACCAACATAGATATCAAATTTCTTGCAATGATAGACAGCTCTTTCCTAAAGTTTAGTTGCTAAAACTTGAAACTCACAAAAACGACGCAAATTACAAAGTTCGCATGTACTAGAATGAAGAAAAACAATCACTCCTACTGCTGTAAACTGATGTCAAATTAATTATGACAAACCATTGCTACAACTGTTATACTGTGGCAATTACTTTCAAACCGCTGCCACCATTGTGATGACCCTGACCTTGTATTTCCTATAGGGGAATCAAAGAGGGGCATATTGCGTTAGTTTTACATTTCATAACGGAATGGAGCTAGTATCATAGTCACTAAATGTATGGATGCAGATCGGCCTAAGGCGGATGTTAAAAATACGGGGACTTTGACCTATATACTAATGGGTCTGAAGAAAAAGAAAGATGAAGTGGCAGATATTAAAATAATTAATCAAACAATTGAATCATCAACAAATTTCAAAGAGATTTAGTTTAAGCAAAAGTTCAGTAATAACAAAAATATAGCAACGTTGACAAAGCTTAGGGTTAGTAGGGTATATACGTTTGAATAAAGTTCATGTCTGCCCGCTATGAACCTAGGTTTTTTTTGGAACACTTTTTCTTTAAAGCGAACAGTTTGTAGAACGGTGGCAATACGTGGTAACCTCTGCGTCTGAATACAGTTGTGATTCCAAACTTCGTCAGAGAAACTACCAATTAGTCTTTACCCAGCAAGTAGCATCGAAGAACATTAGGCTAGTATACGTGATGTTTACGTTATCAGTGCGACGTTAGTTACGATCGTAACAAAAGCGAAAAGTACCTGTTACCACCCTGGATGTGGTTCTGTAATAGGTCGATCCATTTGTCAGTCAGTGGGTACCTCCACTGCAGACTGCAAGCCAGCATCTCTGGACAACTCTGGTTGACGACCACAGCTTACAACAACTAGGCTCTCACAGTATCACCATGTACAATACACACCATATCTTGTGTGAAACTTTCTAGTACGGCATTTCTCTTCAAAAAAATATAACTTCACAGAGACGAGTAAACGACCTGTCTCGTTCTGTGTCAAGTTGCCGTCTCTATCTAAACAGTGTTGAACGAAGTTCATCGAGAAGCCACTCGCTTAAACAGCTATAATTTTATTCACCTGTGCACTATCGTTAACCTTGACTTAGCCACTGCATTACAGCCGCGATAGGGCAGACAAGAGTGGGTCAGACGGAATTCAAAAGGGGGTTTGTTAGTAGGTGCCTACATCCTAACAAAATATCAAAAATTAATAATACAATTAACTATCACTGCCAGTAGCTAAATATCCTACATATCAATTAATTAAACATACAGTATGAATAGGGCTTAATGTTGCATAAGCATAATGTGAGAACTATTAAATGTAGGGCGAAACATGACCACATCATTTGCTTCATCTACACTTTACTAGACACAAAAACGTGCAAACGCGGCTTCAATACACTCATCTTCAAGAACAGAGTATAATTAACTAACCAGTGTTGCTAAATCCTACGATTTCCCTACTGAATTCTAATGCTGCTTTTTGTATCGAAACGGTTAAGGCCTACGTGTCTAAATATTCTATGTCAAAAGTTCCTAGTGTTCAAATGTTCTGTGTGTGCAAAACTCTTAGTGTAAACGTTTTGTGTGTGCAAATGACTTTGTGTCCCTATTAGTCTAAACCCAGAAAATTTCATGGTGCCATGCATAACAGGTGACGTCCTCTGGGCAGAAACAAAGCCGGCTGTGGTAATAAAAAGCATGGTACTTTACTTGTTTTTTTTTTCGTTTGGATAGTTGAACTTCTTGTAGGAATAATGGCTTCTCAAAGATGGACATACTCAGGCAAATTAGGGTCATCCGAAATTATATGCTCTGGTGGACCACTACATCAGTAGTAGGACAGCTCTTCTTGTTTTTAAACAATGAGTCCCTGACAGATTTCTTGGAGCGTTTGACTACTATACTGTACACTATTGACTATTTGACTCCGACTGTAACAGGCGGAGTTCCTGATTTTACAGGAACGCGATGCTAACGGAAATGTCCGTGCTACGTATTTCAATTCCTGTTTTGCTAGCTATTTCTTGGATAAAACTATCAGTGCTTTCAACTGCCAGTAGTTTCAGTTTACTAATTGAGAAAATCGTTGTTCTATTGCAGGGTTCAACCTTGAAGAAATTGCAAATGAAATTATAATAATCGCAACTGTTACAGCAGTGTCAACTTTATCTTTTTACTGGCATAAAAGTAACAGGTACATACTACTACTGAAAGCGGATTATCTGTAGACAACGGAGCATTAACGGATAGTTAAAGGCTGACTGCAAAGCCAAGTTAGCAAACTCGGAGGATTGAGATTTATTACACATCTTGATTTAAAAAGTAAGTTATTGTTGCAGGTTTGACCGGACCTAAGAGCCCCAGGGGTCGGAGTCAATCATCTGATATAAATTGACTTCAAATATCTAATGCGTACTGCCACTGTAAAATACATCACTAGACTTCTTACCCACAAAATTAATGTTGGTTTCGGTGAGACACAATAGCGGCTGTTTCAAATTCTTCACTGTTAGTAAACTTCAAACTCATGTCAGGCAGGGGGGGGGTCACTGAATATAGAGCATGTATCTGAGGCTCCTGTACGCTAATATCAGTTCCACTAGTGTTGACGAATCTTGTTAATAATTCTTCTATTAAACACGCAAGATTTTTTGTCAATTCACATTTTGCAGCCCCTCCACTCTCACTCCTGATTTTATGACGAACTTTTTTAATATCAGACATCATGATGTTGTAGCAGTGCTATAAGTCATTCTTTCGCATATTTTTCTTGATACACTGCTGCATCAGTTTGAACGACCTTTTCTTTTACGTCATTTATGTTACAAACAGCAAGAAATATTCCTGAGACAATTGCTATTCCTTTATCTATTTCTATCCCAAATGGCTGCAGCAATCAGAAACACATCTCATCATAATCGGTACGACGCATTATGAAGAACATATTGAGCTCAGATGTGTGCGACGAAATTAGACTACGACTTTCACAAATTATGATATTGACGGGATACTAGATTCAGATTAATGGAATAAGCGCACTTTAATAACTAATACATGTAACAAAAAATTTACATTTTGTTATTCATATTTATCTGCAACCTGCACCAGAGTATCTAGAATTAACCTTTACAATGATCGGAAACGATCTTCGACACAAAATGCTTTTCACCATTGAAGCTACATAAAGCTTCATGTCTTATTCATAGCACACGAAACTTTCTTTTTTTTGCAAAGAGCATTTTTTGGAAAAATTAAATGTGTTGTTTTGTATTTCTTTTGATTGTTGCAACGAAAATGTCATTATAATGCAATGGCATTAAACCATAAATCTCAACAAGTTCATTAAGACACCTTGATCTGTTATAATGATGCTTGTACGAATTCTGTAAGCCTTTAAAGTGCCTTCCCAATTTATCTATTCTTCTGTGTTTTCTAGGCAATACACACATTCCTGGTGAATCTTGTAAGAACAGTGATACAGCAAAGTTTACAGCAATGTCATCGCAGTTGTTGTACTTGTCTATCATCCGGAAAACAGCCGCTGGGAAATTATTGAAGATGTGGAAGTAGCTTCGGTGAAGCAACATTGGAGCTGTAAAAATATGTGTATGAAGTTAGTGACAAACTCCAGGAAAAGATTCGCAAACAAAGTCAGAAATTTTTAGTGAGCTAAGTGATGATATTGCAACGTTTATTGAAAACATTATTATGAAAACTTCTGAATTAAGAAACTGGAAACATAAATAACGTTGCCCTCAAACAAGGCCAATTACCACTGAAGGCAAGATGCTACAGTAAGAATATTAAGATGTCCAGAGCAATAGAATTTATAAAGCTGACATGCTAAAGACAAAAAGTATCTGACCGATAGGTGGCGGGAATTTAGATTTTTGTCTTGTGAGAAAAAAAATTGACAGAGAATTTCGCAGAAGTTAGAAGGAAAAACTGGTTCATAAGTAGTTGTTCAAAATTTAAGTGAGAGTAAGCGTAACGGAGCTGTCAGAATAGCCATATTTCAAGTTAACTCGCAAGCGTGCCAAGTCTAGAGAGCTTAAACTTGCTCTGAGATTCTCACCAGCATAAAGTACAAGCTGACACTAATTCTCTGTTCATTGCGAGTACTGTCGAGAGGAACACGCCACGGCGCATTCACATTAGGCAGGAAATCAACTCCCATCAACTGTTAGAGAGTTTGTGATAACCTGCGCATTACTTATAAAAAATCACACAGTGACAAATGAAGGGTGACGATGTTTGATCCCATCACTGTGAATTAACTTCGTGCGAAAACTGAAATATAGCAAAGTAGAATTTCGATAGAAATTAAGGAAATTAAGTTAGTTTTCTCTAATTTAGTTCAGTTAGTTAGTAACCGTAGACCCTGAATTTTACCAAATAACTGTTTGTCAAATGTCAAGTTACAAAGGGTGTACTTGCCAACAGATGTTTGACAGTTTGCATTGTAGTAAGGTAATCATACCTGGAAGAATGATGGAGTATTTGCCATGCAATGTTGTTGGAACGTAGCTATACAAACCATCGTGGTCGATAGTGTGCGCACGACAGGCAAATCCAAATATTCGATTTGGTAGCTGAAATGAACAAAATTAGTATTAAGCAGACAAACGAATGATGTGCCAGCTAAGACTGTGCTTAAAATTATTTTGTAAATACAAGTGAAATGTTTGATAATATCTAAATTTGGCTGACTTTACGTCAGTATGCCCTAACTTTTTACTAGTACATGTTTACTATGTTTTACTGTCTATTATACAGGGCCTTCAGGACCGTAAGCGTCCACTGCTTTTTGTATGGGTTTTAAGTAAAACTGGTCTCACTAATCAGTGATTATATTTGACAATTTTTGTACGTTTCACACAATTGATTTTCATGCAACATGATGTATGAAATGCATTTGCCTACCTGAACAATACTCAAGCATAAACCAGACTGAATTACTCAATAGGCAATGTTGGAGTGCTTGAAAATGTACGTGTTTTTCTTAATTTTTTCCAATTAAATCTCTTTTAAGTGCTTAAACAAATAGAATGATTGGATAGTCGAGATTTTCTGAATCGAACATTACCTAATTTATAATCATTTAGTTACGTCTGTGCTCATACAGCAGCAGAAACGTCGCAGGTTATAAGACCTATTTTGCAAATGATGAAAATCTCTTTGGTAAATTTCCAAGTAAATGGCCTCTATTTGCAGCATGTAATATTAGCAGAATTTCTAAATCTATTATTTCAGCCAATTTTAGTGGTTCTATATTATTGAACAGTTCATGTGCGTGCTCTCTTGAACGAACTTTACTTATAGTTCTGACACCCTTTTCCTGCAGTAAAATACTGGATTTATACTTGTCATATAAGCCCAACCGCATAGTCCCCAACAATAGTATAAATATGGCAATGCAAAAAAAAACAGATTAAAATTTTTTGGGAATTTTCGTGTAAGATTTAGATGCTTTATGTATACATCGCACATAATACATACATTTTTAGAGAGTTTTGTCTAGATTGATATGATACTTCCAAAAAAGAAATGATGTGGTCCCTCCAAGGTCTATGAACACACCAACTGTGTGTTCTTTTTGTAGAATACAGAAGAGATTTTCTCTACCAGTTCACTCAGAGACAACATATTTGAGAGCTGAGGTTCGAATCAGTGTTGGCAATCCTTCAAGATTTCGTTCTCAATAATTTTTTCGAGACCGTATGCAAACAGTTTTTCTAAAGTTTTTGAGATCTGTGGTAAGAAGGACACAGTTCTAAAATTTGTAAACTGGTTTCTTTTCCATCTTCAGAAAGGTTTCAAATGTGGGACAAAGGTCTTACCGTGCTCATTATTACATTTTTAACAATTGACATATGGATATTGTGAACATCTTTTGCTTTATTGCTTTTAAAAGTTTGACTACATCTATAATTTCTGACTCTACAATGCAATTTAAAACATTAAGGTGTGGCTCGCTGCTGCGCATCACAAACACCATGGCAACCTATTGTTCCAGCTAAGCTGTGGCTCGCTGCTGCGCATCACAAACACTATGGCAACCTATTGTTCCAGCTAAGCTGTGGTTTGCAGCTGCGTGTCACAAACACCATGGCAACCTATTGTTCCAGCTAAGCTGTGGTTCGCTGCTGCATGTCACAAACACCATGGCAACCTATTGTTCCAGCTAAGCTGTGGTTTGCTGCTGCGTGTCACAAACACCATGGCAACCTATTGTTCCAGCTAAGCTGTGGCTCGCTGCTGCGCATCACAAACACCATGGCAACCTATTGTTCCAGCTAAGGTGTGGCTTGCTGCTGCATGAAATTAACTCATGTTCGTTACAAATATCATTAACGTACAAAAACGTTTGTGCCCAGCATTTGCGTAAATAACATATACTTGTTAGCTATTTGGATATTTTATCAGCTATTTGAGGATTCTGGCTGTTTTGGTTTTAAAAAGTCAAATAATTTAACTTAATTGAGAAAAATGCCTCAGTACCCCAAGAAAAATGCTTCATTTGCTGAACAAAATAGCGTAAAGCACTTCATAAATTTATCGAAAATACACACACAAATTATCTTGACACAAAAATTACAAAGTTTAAGAACCCCTCTTAGCAGATCTGTGGGCTGCTTTTATAATAAATTACTCATTAAAACAAAATTAACGAATATTGTATAAAAAGTGAAATTTCTCGATGGCCAGCAAGTTAATCAAACATGAGAAATAGTTGCACTATTTGCGCTCGCATGCCGTAGAATTATGATGCCAGATACATAATTGGTCGTTTGCATACTTACAAATTTCCATAAACCGTATGCTCTTAATAAGTCTTCTTCACCGATGAGTGTGTCATCATCACAAATTAATACAGCTGAAATGTATAAATTATAGAAATGAACATGGCTGTGTCCATTAAAGCACAAGAAAACTCTTCATAAATATAAAGTTTACAAAGGGTGAAATACTGCTTACCTTCTGTCATTATCTTAGATGGAATTTTCCATCGATTTGCCAGGGTATTTGTTTGTGGCTTAATTATAATCAATTCTTTTCCTCGACTTTCCATTATTTGAGTTAGAAAATTTGGCACCACTTCCCCTAAAACACCAAGAAAAATCGTTTTAGAGTCTGTCCAACTTATTTTTCACTGATTGAATTGCCTAATCACATTCTGCCAATGTTAATTAGTTTTGCTGCGATTATACTATATACACAATATGATTTTCTCCACACTTGCTCCTCACATACATGAACAGAAGTTATTTCCTGCATTAGCGTCGGTGAAGCAGTAGATTCTTCTGTTGTTTAGTAAGGCTTTCATTTATGTACATTTTCTTCGTGGGTGAAAATCTTAAATTACTTGCCATAACCATGGTTTGTTCGGCATCACAAACATTTCCGTTTGAGAATTTTACAGTAATGCAGGTCCAGATTTCGATTTTGGCAAACTGTGCGATGTGCTCTTGTCATCTGCTTCCTACTGTGCTCCAGTTTGGACACATAATTCATGAACTAGCTCGTTGGTGTCTTCCAAATCTGTTTGAGGAATCACACGCCTGCCATATTGCCTAAGGTCATCTGCAGCTCTACTTGCATCCTGCTCTCGTGTTTGTACTGTTGAAGTTGTCTGTTTGAGCATCTTGATTCCTTGTTCATAAATCATTTTTCAATTTTTTGCTCATTGTGGTCTTTCAAAATACATTCATATTTTTTATGTTAATTCTTGACTGTTAACCGTTCTCCTATGACTCTGTCAAATGTTGACTTGTTTGAAACCGCCAAATTAGTAGGCCAAAGCTTTATGCCTAGATTAGTGTTCATGGGTTTCATGGCCTCATACAACAGCCGACTGGTTAAGCTATTATATATGTGCTTTGAAGTAAATAAAAATCCTAGTTTTTATTAGTTCTTAAATTCAATGCCAGTGATTTGTAGAATAAATTAAGAACGTACTCCAAGCTTAATTCTCTTATCAATGTGAAAAATGCTGAAAAATTATTAAAAAAACCGTCCAAGTTAACTTATGCTATTTGCTTTGTAAGTATATATTGGGTACAGATTTATCCACAGCAAGGATACCCATCCAAAAACCGCCACTTTATTTTTAACTGCAAGAAAACTTAAGCAGGATTAACACTCATTTTAATAGGCCTCTTTAGAATTTGCCATCACAATTTCCTCTCGTCTATGATCGGAAGAGCCACAAAAGGCTGTGATTGTGTTTATTTATTACACTAAATTACTAATTTACTTACCAATATTGTGCCAAACTATAATCACCTTTTCTACAGAGTCCATACTCGCAAAACTAGTAAGTACTTCTTTAAGCAAATCATTGCGTTTGTATGTTAACATGACAATTGTAAATGCAGGCAATTTATTGATATTCCACATGGTAAAGAACGATAGTCTATTAGATGAATTACTGATTTTCTCATTTACTGAAATATTTAAAATGTTTATTAAAAACAGAGTGAAAGCCATGCTAAAAAACAAAGTTTTGTACTTGTTTGTCCGCAAAAGGGGGTTCATATTACGAATTTTACAATGTGTTTATCTAAAATTAATAAAAATTAAATTTGTCGCACAACACTTCAACGCACACCATCAGGCAGTTTATGTTGTTATAAAATATCGGACAAGGAAAGTCACCTTATGCCATCCATGAAAGTCACATGATATTAATTTTATTTAATTTGCTTGTTCATTTCAGTCCATAAATAACAATTACTCCATTGCTTCTCGGAACTATTATTATTATTATTATTGTAAATTATTAATACAGGCAATTAAAAGAAGAATCGGGATATAAAAGTGAGTAGTAATTATAGACCCATATCTTTCCAGTTCCGTATTTAATATATTGCTGGGCCCGGATTCATGTGCTGCACTTACGGCAGTTTTGTTGACTTAAGTGGGGTTAAGTGAAGTAAAATATTGCACCCTGTTCAAATTGTAACTTCCACGGGGTTAGGTCTAGGAGGTATTGAATTAATTTGAGAATTTCTAATATCCCTATACATTAAGTATTGAAAAAAATTATTCTGGGCAACGCGCACATGTGTGTGTGTGTGTGTGTGTGTGTGCGTGTGTGTGTGTGTGTGTGTGTGTGTGTGTGTGTGTGTGTGTGTGCATGTGCATGTGTGTGTGCACGTTCAAGTGCGCATTCGTACGCCTGCGTGCTAAAAGAAACGTTTAATTTCACAACTAAATTAATTGACGTGTCTCTATTTGTTCTGTGATATGATCTTTTCTTATTTTGTTTACGGCAAAAAAGTACTTGAGAAGACAAAAAAACCATCTCTCTTTTTTCAATGTTGTTGTGTCTGACGTGCAGGCGAAACATCGTCACTGAGAATGAGCTAGTCAGAGAGTTTACTGAATGACTGCCAACGAGTCTACTGAAAATGAACTGAGTGAATGCCAGTGAGCTAGTGAGTCTGATCTAGTTAGAGTTTACTGAGTGACTGCCAACGAGTCTAGTGAGCATGAACTGAGTGAATGCCAGTGAGCTAGTGAGTCTGATCTAGTTAGAGTTTACTGAGTGACTGCCAACGAGTCTAGTGAGCATGAACTGAGTGAATGCCAGTGAGCTAGTGAGTCTGATCTAGTTAGAGTTTACTGAGTGACTGCCCGAAAGTTGCTGACACTGAGTCAGCTTTCTCGTTACCGTTCTCTCAACAGCAAACGCTTCACTGAATCATTAAGTTTTTTAACTAGGTGGCATTTCATGAGGTACCGCTGGGTAGAAGCAATTACTAAGTCATTGTCCTAATGGCGATTGTTTGTACAAAAACAAGAAGCAGGAAATACTTCAGAGAAAAACCCTATAATAACCCCTTAATAACCCAATAACAGAAACATTTGTATTAGGCCTATTGTGGTAACGTAAAAAATATCTTTTCGTTTAATTATGGTGAGCATTCAACTGCAACAGTTTTTATACTTTAGAGAACTTTGATTTTTTAATTATTTTTGCTTTAAACATTTTCATCAAACTTATGTTTTTTGCTAAAGCCTTATTGCTGTAATTTATTATTACAGATAAAACGACATTGCTGCATATTAAATATATTTGGATGTTCTGGAGTTTAAATGTAGTACATCCCCTGTTCGCTATATGGCAAAAAAGTGTATCCCGTGCAACACTTGGAAAAATCTTAACTTAGTGTCAGGTAACATTGATGGACAACCTGTATGTTTCTCTGAACGCATTTGCATCCCTAATTCTAATGCGCACTCATTCAGTAATTAAAAGATCACTCAGGTTCAAACAATTTAGGGGCGTTTCGACGATCAGTTTATTCTTGCTTCTCAGTTTTTGATCGTGCAAACAGCGAAACTGACAAACTTGGTGATATTAATTTTATATATAGTAATTCATATTATACAAAACAATGAAATAATTAGGCAGATAGAATATATTTTAAATTCTTTTCTTAAATCGCTACAGTTCATACATACATGCATACATGCATACATACATATATATATATATACATAATTTAATACTCAGTTTGGGGTGGCTGATTCGATAACTGATGTTTTTGCCAACTCATCCCATTTGTTTGATTATATAAATTGTGCTTTTTTCAGTTCCAGTGTCACACTGGCTTAATCCACAATCAACAACACGCCTGTGACCTCCACAATTTTTTTTGCAAATGGACAGAAATGGATCTAAGTCTATCCCAAGTTTTACGCTTCACACTGTAATGGTGGCCACCTGTTTTGGGAGATGAGTATGCTCCTTGCTACAGGTAAAGAAATGAGTTGTCAGTGCAGCCTCATATCAGGGTAGAGATGTGCTGTTGAATATGGTACGTGAGAATCATTCGGGTTTTGCACGAATAAAAGCACTAGTCATCTGCAGCGGTCTGGTATGCATTTAGAACTTGTACTACCTGTTTACAGCTTTTCAATATTCCCAGTATGGCGCAGTTACATGCTTGCGAATGGTCATAGAAACTGTGGTTCAGAATCCACGTTGATTACGATGGTCCAGTCGGTTTTTCGTGAACTATCGTCTGCCACTTCAAACTACAATGGGGCAGTGTGCTTTAGAACTGCTCACAAAGAGAAGTACTCAAAAATTTTCGTATAGCAGAGTTATTTATTATTTACTCTCCGCCACTTTAACGCTTAATAACTCCTAAGATTTGCAAGCTAGGGTAACCAAACTCGCAGGGTTGGTCAAGGGGAAAGGATAGAGGGCGTTGGTCAATTTTTCCTTTAGAATTCAACTCCTCCTAGAACTTTCGTTTTTTAAAATTTGTTTTCACAAATATTTTGGGGCAGGTGTGCACCTGGGGTTTTAAAAGGCTGACAAGCTTTAAACGCCCGAGTGAGGGGCCAAAATACAAAATTTGGGGTTCCCAATTTGTGACCTTTTACACGCTGAGTGCTAGGGACACAAACCTCACAGTATATGCTCTCTGGCCAAAGTTATATACGTATACACGTGACTCGAGTTGCCAGATAGTCACAGAGCGGTCGGGTCTTCATTTATTTTTCTCTAGGATCCATCTGCTCCCACAGTTTTTTAGCTAGGGCGGCAATATTTGGCATATGGTTAGGCGTGGCCTAGTTTTTGGATATTGAGAAAAATGGGTGATTTGGAGAGGGTTGCTTTTCCGCTATTAGGCAAAAACTAGAAAATGGGGATTGGGAACAGAAATGCATTGAGTGTTTAGAATAGTACCGTGGTAGTAGTGGTGTAGTTTCATATCATATGAAAGGTCTCGATGAGTCGAAAGGCAAATTTTACGATGAGTATAGCTAACCCGCGACCCCGCTAGGGGGCAAAAAACCGAAAAATGGTGGTCGGGAACAGAAATGCATCTAGTGTCTACGAATAGTACCGTGTCTACCAAAAGTAAGTTGTTGTATATGAAATGAAAGGTCTCAATGAGACAAACTGAATGATATAAGTTATGCCAAGATTATTGACCTTTGACCTGTGGGTGATGGACTGAACAGTTAAATGCTGAGGTTTTATTGTGAAACACACTTTCCATGTCTTCAAGCAATTCAAAAAAATAAGCACTTTCAAAAAAGGCAATCGTCTCTTCATTTTTATGGCTGAATTTTACAATTATTGTTTGCAAAATCTTCAGTTTCTGACTACGTCACAAACATTGTCAACTAGTTGAAAATTTGATTTGATTTATCCAGCATTAGATGATAAGGTTGTGGGTAAACAGACAACATCTCGACCAGAAAGTGAGCCTAGAGAGTTTCATTCAGGTGATCTGATTGGGACCAGGCACTTTGCAGGTTTGCCCAAATTAGTTAGTCGTACTTTCGTATTAGTGCGTTTGCATGTCTGACTGCCTTTCCGTCAGTTCTGCATTTTATTATGGCAATACTGCAGTAGGAATTAGCTCTTAACTTTCGGGTTTATCATTTCTATTTTAAACTAATTTACTGTAACTTTCCATTTAAATTGGAAGGCATGTTAATAGCTTAAGTACGTGATGAAGTAATTCAGAATGCAATGTTGGACATTATCAACAGCAACAGCAGCAGCAAGTATACACGAATTTGTAATGAAAATAATTGAAGGTTCAGGCTAAGAATCGTGCATGATTATAATTGCTTGACTAGCGTCTGAACTTTCAGTTCTCTCATAATACTGCAAGATGTTTGCCAATCATGCTACATTTCCACGATCATCTGCTGCCTTGTCAAAATAGAGAGGCACCTTCTACCTATATGCTTTTGTCATTGTTTATTGTTGTTCTTAAAGTGACAGTAAGATAATCGATGCCACTCCTATAACAATAACAAGAGACAATGACAAGAGTAACCGACGGTCATTATGAAATTTTAAAAATAATGTGGCGTTATCATATGTAGCTGAACAAAAACTACACACTCACACACACACACACACACACACACACACACACACACACACACACACACACACACACACACACACACACACACACACACACACACACACATATACATACATACAATTTGTCTATGTATTTTCGCTGCTTTAGGGTACTCGCCATCCTCATCATCATCATCTGCTTCCTTTTTTCCATGTTACAGGAATATCGAGGATGAAATAAGCCTTTTTTCAAAGAGTCCCCTTAATAATGTTTTGGTTGCCAAGATTTTTGTTGACATGGGAGATGCAGATATCATCCCAAAAATCGCGTAGTAATACGCATAGATGATCTACAAAACGAACGAGTACCGCCGGCCATACAATGGCAGAGCAACGGACGAGGCAGAGCGATCCGGGCAGCCGAAACTGTGGTCAACTATCTACTAATTTTACGATCAGAACAGTCAACGTCGTCGCCAGCGTTTCGATTTGAAGCTGCTACAACACTACACACAGAGACTGCAAATGCTTCTGCTGAAGCGAGGGGTGGCACGTTGATGATTTTCGCCTCCGGATAGGCATTGATTAACGGTTTTTCTCAAAAACGAAAGCTAGAAAATGCCATTATCGAACATCACAGACTGACACCCCCTGCACCTGCAATAGTTTGAACCGTTACCACCAGTGCTAAACTTCCCTGCAGACTGAACCTACCTCCACTTTATCGAGAACTCGTAAAGTTACCACATTGTTTTAATGAAGTGTTTTACGAAGTAGAACTTCTTCCCAAATTAACTTGGAAATGTGGACAGATCACGTTAAATGTTTTCCACACTGGAAGCATAATAATGATGGGGGAGCAGAGTTAGGAGATTTCTTGCATTCTTTTCTAAAATTTAAAGATTTTGCATACGAGAAAAATAATGTTTGCTTGCCTGCTTAACGACTGTCATATGTAACTGTAGAATTAATTATTTCTTATTACATAAACGAATATATATATATATAATTGTATAATCAAATGTGTAGAATTTTAATAATTGTAGAATTGTAGAATAATAATCAAATGTAGAATTCATTTGTACTCGAATAGTAAATACTTATGAAAATGTGATTTTGGTGTTTGGAGAAGTGTTTTAATCTCTCTCTCTCTCTAAATCAAATTTTCCCTGCAAAGCTTAATTAAAGAGCACGTGTTGACGAATAAACAGCGTGCTCTAACGTGCATGTCTTCGTGTATTACGCAATCATAAAAGCAATTGCATAAGATCATTACACAATCTTAGAGCAACTGCACATGCGCAAACCAACGTTCACATTTTATAACAAGTTAGGGTTATAGCAGCCACGCATGCGCAAAGAACCTACAACACTTATACCACATTTAACACATGCAAACCAATCAAAGACGGCATGGCTTAGGGAGTAAGGAGGAGGGCCACGCAATCGATTGGCGGTTGGAATCTCACTTAAGGTAAATTTTCATTTAGTTAGGGTTATGGTTGGATTTATTTGCAGGGGGTTTGAACAGTTCCATTACTCGAAGGGTGTTAGGTTTGCAGCTAGGGTTAGGAATGGATTATTTGAAAAAAATGAGGGGATCGGGCACCCCGCAGGTGTCAAAGGTCAAAATCACGCAGTCCGGGACAAACACACGCATACTTGATATGTTAGTATATTGCTTTTTGCTGAAATAAACTGATCAATCAATCAATCATTGTACCTTATATATATGTATATATATCGTTTTGCAATATATATATGTATATACATATGTGTGTGTGTGCGTGCGTGTGTGTGTGTGTGTGTGTCTGGTGCGTGTAGGTATAGGATAAAATGGGGTAATATTGGACAATGATTGATTGATAGATTGATACATATATATATAAGATACAGCATAATGCGTTTATACAGCTGTGGTACATGTCAAACAGAACTGATGTGACCAATGTCAAGATGGCAGAAGTACTGTATTACAGTTACCATGGTACAGCATGATGCGTTTATTGCATCTGTAGTACATATTGAACAGAGCTGACGTAACCCATTTCTGCCTTGCATATATTCGACACAGTTGCCTATTCCACCAACAAGGCAGGGAAAGAAATAATTCCGGATATTGAAAGCTCAGCAATGTAAAAATGTCCTGATCTCCCAAATGTGGCATTTGAAAGAAATATTTGTCCATCAGTGACCTGAGGTTTTCTTCTCGAATGGCACGTTGGTAAACGTCAGACTTGGCCATCCGAGCTACATATATCAAGTACAGACCTCCATTGAAGCCTGGATGGCCATAAGGGGGTGGTGTTCCCACTGTATCATCTCCAGCGTAGTGTCTGTATTGGAGAAATTGCTTAAAATACGTAGGCTGCTGTTCAGGGACTAGACCAAAGAGCATTTGACTGTCAAAAGTATAGAAATATTGCCACAATAGCCGAATATCTGCCAATAGTATGGTGTCAATGTCAATCTTTATAACTTTTTTTACATTGAGTATTTTGTGAATAACAAACGGAACAAAGTAGTAATAATCATCGAAAAGCGTGTGGTGACGGAGGCGACTCTTGAAAATTTCTTGCAAGTACCTGACGTCGTCAGTGACGTCATTTATGACGTCCCACACGTCGTGCAGATCAATCTAAAATGAGAAACAAAAAATAAAGTTCTTATCTGAAAGTACAAAAAATTTCTCCGAAGATCAGTCTCGCAGTGAAGCTATTCATTTTAGTTCTCACCAAAATTTATTTAATACACGTGTTTTACCCCTTTAAAAAGGGGAGTAAAATGGATGTTTTTACCTAGCTTCATAATACAAAGACAAAGAAAAGTCAAGAAAAGTCAATCTACTCTTATAAATGTATTTATCATTGCACACGGCGCATTAACATAATAATGTTAGTTAACGCTTAGTTAACGCTAATACTCTAGAAGAATTTCAATTTGAATTAAAATGGATAATGGTTCATTTAAAATGGATGGGAATCATATACTTATTATCTGACATGCCATATAATTAATATTATATTTGCACTGCACGACTGCGTACTCATAAATTAACGATTACGATTACCAGTGTAAGAATTTTTGCAATAAAATCAGCTTTCTGTGAAATTTAAAGTTCACATTGTTTACTAAACAAGCTTCTTCAGCTATGACAGTAGAGCATCATTACCTCGTATTGTAAAGACGGTGAGTGGGATGTCGTGTGCAACACCTCTTTCACGATGTTAGTCGCGATTATCAGGCTCTTGTTGTCTCCCATAAAATGCAGCTTTATGGCTCCCGTAGCGTGACGTGTCATGGACGTCATACATTGGTAAAGGTTTGCCCGAACTTTGGTTTGATTTTGAGCATTATTGAAAAACATTAGAAGTTCCACTTGATGTTCACTTTGTTTGGAAGAGCCGGGATTGTTGTAAGTCAAGATGACTATCGTGATAGTTATCCAAATGATCATCTTCAGCACAAAATTTATGCAAAGAGCTAAAAAAATTACAATTTACAAAGTCCAGATGTATTAATAAGGCAATCTCTCTGATGATGTTAGTACTATGTCATACTAACAGAAATATTAATTGTGAAGCTTGTTTTTATCATAATCACACGCTTTTTACAGTTTTCATCAAAGTAGACACTAATGTTAAGTTTTGTCGTTAATTACCAAAGCCACGTAACAAATTTGTATCAGAAGAACGTCACTGTCTTCATTTTAATTATGTTTTTTTTGTACCTGGTGAAACATTTGAAAGTCTCTATCGCTAAGAGATAGTTCAAACAGAAGCTAATTCTGAATCGAAATCCCAAGCAAAAACAAAAGCTTGTGGCCATTGGTTAACAAAAGTTTCATAATTCGTGCGAACTTTAAAAATTGTTGAGTCTACGATGGTCTATAATTGGTCTATAATTGAGGTATAAAACCTTTTGCTAAGAAGAAATTTATTTTTACATTGATTTACATGAAAATTGCCTATAATACAAAATCTCCACGATGGTCCACGTATAATTAGTACATTAAATAGATAATTTCAAATAAGTAAAATTAAATAAATAAAAATTTCACATTAATTACATACATTAAATTAAATTAACATTTACATTAAAAAGCCATAGAAATTAAGAATTAGGAATTTTAATTTGTTAATAAGTGTCAGAAAATAAGGCTAATAAAAGGCATAATTTGAAAATTCATAAAGGAAAATTATGTTTAAAAATTCACGAGTTTAAAAATTAAATACCACTAAAATTATTTACTAAATACAGGAAAACTAGATTGGCGAAACGACATTTAGTATTAGAAGTAAAAAACACTAAAATTTAAAAATACTAATGAAATTCACACCCAATTAAGAAAAATTAATTGTTTAAAATTATCATTGCTTAACAGTGTTTTTAATAAGATCTAAAAGCTTAAAAAGAATTTAAAAATGACACAACAGTTTAAAATGTAATTTAAATTAAAATAGTACTAAGCAATGCTTTTTCAACTGGTCCTCAGCTGCTGTGAACCTTAGCTCTTAGCTCTAGGTTATTGTGCAGGTGTGCACCAGAGTATGAGAGTCTTGAATTCTCATAATCATTTTAATAATTTTTGCAAACTTAGCTGTCCATTCAATAACAGTCATGTACTGTACGAAGTTGTTTTCTGTCTACTACCTCCTATTCGATGCCCTAGTAAAATCAATATATTTATCTAATGGAATAATTTATCTAAGGAGCTGCAAAAGTACAGAACAATTTATTACATCAAAGTATTGGAGAAGCAATAGAGAATTTGTCAAGTCCTCCAAAATTTAGTGATTTAGCTTTGTGCATCTGACAGAGCTTATGATCTTGAGGGTTGTGCATCTCGCACAGCTTATGATCTTGAGGGTCGTGCATCTCGCACAGCTTACGATCTTGAGGGTTGTGCATCTGGCACAGCTTATGATCTTGAGGGTCGTGCATCACGTGCAGCTTATGATCTTGAGGGTTGTGCATCTGGCACAGCTTATGATCTTGAGGGTCGTGCATCTCGCACAGCTTATGATCTTGAGGATTGTGCATCTGGCACAGCTTATGATCTTGAGGGTCGTGCATCTCGCACAGCTTATGATCTTGAGGGTTGTGCATCTGGCACAGCTTATGATCTTGAGGGTCGTGCATTTCGCACAGCTTATGATCTTGAGGGTTGTGCATCTGGCACAGCTTATGATCTTGAGGATTGTGCATCTCGCACAGCTTATGATCTTGAGGGTCGTGCATCTCGCACAGCTTATGATCTTGAGGGTCGTGCATCTCGCACAGCTTATGATCTTGAGGGTCGTGCATCTCGCACAGCTTATGATCTTGAGGGTTGTGCATCTCGTACAGCTTATGATCTTGAGGGTTGTGCATCTCTCACAGCTTATGATCTTGAGGGTTGTGCATCTCGCACAGCTAATGATCTTGAGGGTCGTGCATCTCGCACAGCTTATGATCTTGAGGACTGTGCATCTCGCACAGCTTATGATCTTGAGGGTCGTGCATCTCGCACAGCTTATGATCTTGAGGGTCGTGCATCTCGCACAGCTTATGATCTTGAGGGTTGTGCATCTCGCACAGCTTATGATCTTGAGGGTTGTGCATCTCGTACAGCTTATGATCTTGAGGGTTGTGCATCTCTCACAGCTTATGATCTTGAGGGTTGTGCATCTCGCACAGCTAATGATCTTGAGGGTCGTGCATCTCGCACAGCTTATGATCTTGAGGACTGTGCATCTCGCACAGCTTATGATCTTGAGGGCTGTGCATCTCGTACAGCTTATGATCTTGAGGGTTGTGCATCTCGCACAGCTTATGATCTTGAGGGTCGTGCATCTCGTACAGCTTATGATCTTGAGGGTTGTGCATCTCTCACAGCTTATGATCTTGAGGGTTGTGCATCTCGCACAGCTTATGATCTTGAGGGTCGTGCATCTCGCACAGCTTATGATCTTGAGGGTCGTGCATCTCGTACAGCTTATGATCTTGAGGATTGTGCATCTCGCACAGCTTATGATCTTGAGGGTCGTGCGTCTCGTACAGCTTATGATCTTGAGGGTTGTGCATCTCGCACAGCTTATGATCTTGAGGGTCGTGCATCTCGTACAGCTTATGATCTTGAGGGTTGTGCATCTCTCACAGCTTATGATCTTGAGGGTTGTGCATCTCGCACAGCTTATGATCTTGAGGGTCGTGCATCTCGCACAGCTTATGATCTTGAGGGTCGTGCATCTCGTACAGCTTATGATCTTGAGGATTGTGCATCTCGCACAGCTTATGATCTTGAGGGTCGTGCGTCTCGTACAGCTTATGATCTTGAGGGTTGTGCATCTCGCACAGCTTATGATCTTGAGGGTCGTGCATCTCGTACAGCTTATGATCTTGAGGGTTGTGCATCTCGCACAGCTTATGATCTTGAGGATTGTGCATCTCGTACAGCTTATGATCTTGAGGGTCGTGCATCTCGTACAGCTTATGATCTTGAGGGTTGTGCATCTCGTACAGCTTATGATCTTAAGGGTCGTGCATCTCGTACAGCTTACAAGCTTAAGTGTATGATGGAAAATTCCCACATTCATTTTTTTGGTCGAGCCGAATAACCAGGGCATTCACCAGATCTCAGTCCCTAAAAAACATCCCAAACAAACGATCTGAGTGCCTAACATTCTCAGTATGCTGAAAGACAAATAGATGTAAGGGTGATCAAAAAACATGACCCTGACCCCCATACACAGAGCTTGAGAGACATTTGCACTGGAGATCTTGAGTTGTGAGAGTCTCTGCTGATACCATCAAGACTGCAAGCTTTCCGGGAGATGCCCGTTAAATTTTGACGTTTTACTAGATTCTCTATTGTTTGAGCAGTACTTTGACGTAATAAATTATTATTCTGTACTATTGCTCGTTTTTTCATACCCTTATAAAAGCTTAAGCACACTGTATATAGAATACATACCTCGATTTTGAATGCACTGACTCCAGCAGTAAGTTGATTGTGCCAAACGTCTGCGCTTCTTACCCATTTGACCCATTTCATCGACAGAAATATTTGATGAAAGGTTCACCAATAATCAGTTTCACTCGATCACCTTAAAAACAGTGTATTGCTTGCCGGAAACGTTTCTGTCCAATTTTAAATGAACTTGCTTTAGTATGTTTACTCCTGCCTGTAAATAATGCACAAATGCAAATTGTGTCTCGCAAAATAACCTTTTTGAAATAAGAAAAGCTAGACGTGATTTTCTTTCCGATTTTCCGCAAAGAAAATTCAGAGCTTTCGCGTATTTCACGCGTCATATGCATATGACATCTCGTATGCTTTTCCAATCTTAACTCCTTCACGACGTGGAATAGTTGTGTAGTTTTTAATGAGATACTTATGAAAACAACATGTCTTGGAAAGAGTATTAAATTTTCTTTCTAGTGCTGCATATGTAAAACTTCAACCTGCCAAGTCACAAGTTGTAATTGTGAGGCTTGATTTCTGCAAAAAATTTTCGAGTTTCCAAATTACTCTAACTCATTTCTTTTGGCAGCCGTTCGAACGTGGTAAGATACTACGCAATGTGCACAGTAAGGCAACGCTTGCTGCAGGTGAGTCTGCCCTGCAATGCAGCTACCTACTGCAATGTTGAATTGACAGCCAGCATCCCCAATATGATAAGTAGACGTGTACATAATATAAAAAATATAGCACTTATTGCTGGTTTATTGAAGTACCGAGTTTCTGAATTTCTTTACTCGCGATGAATTTTCACTGAAAACAGAGCAAAGTAAAACTATACTGTATGTATCTAATAGATTACTGCCCCACGAATGCAACATCAAACCCACAGCGCGGCTTGATGTTGAAGAGTTCTGCATGTTAGTGCAACGTAAAATGGATCTGCTATTCCGATCCTGCAAATACTTTCAGGCAATGCTGTACCAAACTAAAAGACAAAGGCCTAAAAGCTTTTTGCTGCATGAAAAAGTACATCTCAAATTGCGCAAACCGAAATACTATTATGAAATTATTTGAACATGCTTTAGAACTTATCATGCTATGTGGCTCTTGTGTGGACCTAGCATTATTGAAATTAAAACCAATTCCCCAAAACTAAATTTTACAGTGTGCCATAATATTAAATTACGCAGATTTCTTTTGAATGTCAGTAACAAATTAAGCAAATATGCGACTAGGGCAGAACTGGGCCGTTTCCCCATTTTTATTAAAATAATTAAGGATAATATCCGCTACTGGTTAAATGTCATTAGCCAACCTTATGATAGTTATGTACGTCAACCAAAGCTGAGTTGAGAACTCATTTGCTGGACTACTTTTGTTACGTTTATATTATGCGAATGTTATATTATGGCTTTGAACAAGTTTGATATAAGTAGTTTTCACCCAAGAAACTACTTAATAAATTAGATGAAAATAAAAAAATGAAAACTGTTTTACTCCCTATTTTGGAAAGAAGAAATCCATAATTTTAACAAACCTGACGGACCAAACTACTGCGAAAAACCTTCAAAAAACAATATGAGCAGCTATTAAAGGGTTATAGAGCCCGATTAATGGATTACATGGCTAGATAAACAATTTGGTTCAAAAATTTACTAAAGAAACGGAAGAAATGAAACTTTCGCGGCAGGATGTTTGTGACAGTTTTAAAGAATTTAGAAAGGTGGCTTTTCAAGTAAACAATTTAACTGACAAAGTGAAAGCCCTAGAATCTACAGTATCTGCACTACAACAAAAGATACAGCAGAAAAATGAGGATCTTGATAGCTTGAAGCAGGACAACCCACGAAATTGTTTGGAATTTAGTGATATGCCTAAGTTGAACGAGAAAAACACCGTTGTAGAACGTAAAGTACGTGGCACGTTAGTAGTTATGCTGACAGAACAGGATGTGAGTACAGCATACAGACTACACCACAATAGAAAGGATGAGCCCAAGATTATTGCCAAATTTACCAGATGACTGCTTTGAGACCAAGTATACAAGAAGCGCAAGGAAGTATGAGACTCTACTAGCATTCTCTTTGATTTGCCAAAAAATCAATAGAAATGAATGGCTTCGACGAAAATTGCGGGAACTTTTTCGCCAGTGTCTAGAACACAAAAAAACTCATCACTTAAAATATCAGTGGTCAAATTATGGAAAAGATTACGCAGAAGAATAATGAAAACACAAGTTAAATAATAAATGAGAAAACCCTGCAAGACTTTAACAAGAAATACTATTAGATCAAGGTAACATAAAATTGTTAATATTTTGTGCCTGTATGTAATATTTGTTCTGATAATTCTAGACTAAACCAGAAAAGAACATTATGTAACTGTTTTTTTGCATTTAAAATGCACTTGTTTGCTTTAAACCAGTTTCATACATTAGCAATGTTAAATGCGCACTACTTTTGTAAAAAATTCGATTCTATGTTACCTTTTCAAACACAAGAACATGATGTTTAAGGCAATTTTTTGTATGATATTTCCGACTCGTTTTTAGAAAATTTACCTTCACTTAGTGAAAGTTCCACTCTACTCAACTTTAGAGTACAGGAAAACCCTTCATAAACATAAAGCTTAAAAAATTCGTCTTGGAAGTTTATATCACTTACATACTGCCTTTTACATACAGGACTTCAATCGGCACTCACGCTGTATGAAAAATGGCAAATTAAACTCCCGTGATGATCGTTAGGCGCAGCCATTTTCACGACAGGTCATTTGAAACAAGTTCAGATAACATTTTGTAAAGTTTGGAAAAATAATCAGAGTATTCGTAGGACACACGTGAAATAAGTGAAATTTTAAATTACTGTATCTTGTCAGTATGATTAAAAGTAAGTTTTTGGTTAGTGAGTGGTTCACCCTGGAGGGTGAGTCAGTGACATTTTACAAATTGGTGAAAACGTTTAAATAATTAAACATTTTCTTTTCGAGTTACATGAGATTTGTAGCAGGTGAGCGAAACGCTATGTTATAATAATCTAGATTTGCATGGAAAGTTTTTTTGAGACATAATTTAACATTCCTTTTCTTCCCCTGATTTACGTTGTGGGTAGCCATCGGAACAGTATTACAGAAAATTTAAAATAAAAACAAACTAAAATTAATTTCAATGCGAGTAAGATATACGCATAAAATTGCTATAAAGTAATATAATTTTTAAGGCGATTTTTGTGAAACCTACTTCAGATACCTTTTCTTGTCCTTCAAATGCGATGATAGTGATAGTGACTCTAATAATTATACTCCTAGTTATGAAAGCAAATACACAAAAATTTTCACTTTGACAAAAAATCATAGTTACATAAAACATAAAAAATCCTAAAATCTGCTTTTGTTCATTTCAATGTGTAGTTTAAATAAGAATTTTTCAGATTGGTTGGATGTTAGAACGCATTTTAATGGCCCGCCTGACATTATAGCGTTATGAGTGTCCCATTTAAAAATGATATACCGTTGTCAGGTGATATACCCAATTACCTAAGTGTGATATATAAGTGTGACGATGACAAATGTGGGTGGGTTCGGCCTCTACACTAGTAATAAATTACTCGATACAGTTCGATAAAATATGTCTAACATGTTGTTTGCTAGTTCAACAAACTTGAACATTAAATAATAAGGATTTTGAACATTAACATGGTATAAGATGGTTGGTATATTCCTTTTTTGCTTCATACCTTACTAACAGAAAACAGTTCAAAGCAGTCAATGACATATATTCAAAATCCCTACCCATCACTTGGTAGCTACCTAGCGTACCCCAAGGATCCACTCAAACAATTGTTATTCCTACTCTATATTAATCTTACCTAATTGTTCTAATTTTCAAACAAGACTTTTTGCAGATGATACTAAACTTTTCCTCTCCAAAACTATCCCAACAAAATTGCAAAAATCAGTTAATCATGAATTAAACAAGGTAAACGCTTGGATCTTAAATTAACTGTCATTACAAAAAAACTTAGTTAATGATAATCAAGTCTAGTCAAATAAAAGCTAACATTCACGGGACAAGTAAATTGTGCGTAAAGATTAATAGCCAATACTTAGACGAAGTTACTAGTATCAAATATTTGGACCTTATTATTGATAATAAACTCTATTGATCCGCACATATTCAACGCGTAATTTACAAAACCGATAAACTAATAGGTATTATATCAAATCTTAGACATTTTTAGACTTAAGCAGACTTATTGCATTACATATCCTTACGTCCATTACTGGCGGAATACATTCCATGAACAAGTTTTTTTAGTAAATTAAAATCGCTGGTTACTTAATTAGTTTAAACGGTTGCAAGAACTTTTAAATATAACCCCCCACGTCTGATGATGTTTTTTCCTAGCAGTATATTTTAACGTGCTATTCTCCGCTTTTTCTTCTTTCAGTTTGCTCCTCAGCTCAACATTAGCATTTATAATTTCTTCAGTCAGATCGTGATTGAAGATTATTTTGCGTGCTTATATTAGAGACATTTAACTTTTTAGCACTGTCTATCATCTTTTTTTTGACAACTGTTGGTTGTTGTAGCTAATAATGATTGTCCTTGGTCGGGTAGTTCGGTTTTGATGTTCATTTGCCTCATTTTTCTTGTTCAGCCTCTGATTTTGCATGATCTCCTAACTGTGGGACTAACTGTAGTTCGCTTAAGAGGACTCCGATTTTCTCTTCATCAGTTTTTAAGCCTTATTTCGCACCAAATCAGCCAGGTCACAATGACGTTTCTTCTTCTGTGATAGGACGCTATTTAAATACATTTGTTGTTTCTCGGCAATGGCTTTTAATTCGCTACACATTTTTCTTAGTTGTTTGTTTTCTTCCTTCAATGATTTAACTTCTATCGAAAATGTTATCATGTTACTTTTAATCGGTGCTATTTCATCTTGTATTTTCCTTAACAACGTTTTAACAACGGATGGCCGGCAGGTTTCTCAACAAGTCCTGTTCACCACAAAGAGCAAGAAAGGAGCTCCTGACGACTGGTATCTGTCGCTCACCAAAAGCGTACTCCCATCATTGGTCCTGGGAATTCCAAGAGTCACTCGTATGGCAATCCTCTCAAGCAATGACTCTCAGGGCCTATTTCAGCCTAAGCGAGGCCCGGGAAAGTGGGGCGTGTGAGGCACACAGTTGTTAAAGGAATGAACAATTGAAAGTTCGCATAAAGCAAAAAAATGTTACCTCGGCGCGAGGCCCCCCTGGAGGGTGAGGCCCCGGGGAAGTATCCCCACTTACCCCCCCCCCCCCCGAAATAGGCCCTGATGACTCTAATAACTCGGAGGCCGACTTCCACCACTAAGATGGTCTCACCAGGTGTGGTTATCTACTACTCCATCAAATACGGCCACTAATCACCATCTCATAGCGGGTGTACCCTGTTCCTCCATAACAATTACACTGCAACTAGTTCTTGCACCTAGCGCTTCATTCATTAGTGTCATTTGGAACAATAAAGGTTCAAAGCATCAAACTGCTGACAATCATTCTACGTTTGTCGGGGCTAGTTAAAAGGTGAAAGCATTTCAACGACTTTTGACGTGTATGTAATTGAACGTTGCATAGCCCAGACTGACTGTCTATTTCCATGCAGGTAACGGCGATCAGAAAATAGGTCAGTGTCAAGCAAGTGCTTCATAGAATGAGCGATTATCACTGTAAGGGGGGAAGGGCTAGAACAAACTAAATGTGTATTACTGTCTATGCTCAAACAAGGTAGCTATAAACAGTAGGCTACTATGAGGTAGTTACAAGCAATAACAGTAATAACAACAGCGGTGCAAGGGCGAATATAGCTCAAATTGATGCTGGTATTGGAGTGAGGCACCATAGACCTATGGGGCCGTCACAATACTATATATACACATAAGCGAGTGAGACAGCAATGTAGTAATTTTCAACACAAGCAGGGCGAATATTTGTGCAATTATCATCTGATGAAACTTTAAGAAATCTTTTTCCAATGCGCTCTCTGCTCTGTACAAAAGTTTACATCAATTTTTCAACTTATTAAATTTTGTAAACCAGACAACTTGAGTCACTGTAATCATGTTAATTGCAAAAAATGCCTCCATTAAATTTATAAACCTGTTCATAACTTCAGCTACAGATGCCTCACACAAAGAACAGCTGTAATTTTCACTAATTCACATCGACAGCATAATAGTGGCTAAATTTTAGTGATAATTACAGTCCTTCATTTTAAATTAATCTAGGGAATTTTTCCAGGATATTTCCCATGCTTTATGTATTGGAAAACACTGGGCAATGGCCAACCTTGAAGCGTTTTTTATAGCGCACAAAGAGAGCTTTTATTATCAACAAATTGCACCCCATTACATAATCATTGAAATGGCTCATAACTACATTTTCTAAAAAGGAAACTTCTTTGAATTAGAAAAAAATATCTATTCATTTAATGGATTACAAATGAATTTTACTGGCATGATAAAAGTGTTGAGCTCAAACCATTTACTACTGTGTTCAGTACTGTTAGATCATTATATCTTATCTTATCTTAACTTATTTTATGCAAAACCACTAACAGCTTCCTTTACATAAACAGAAATTATAATGTTTAATAATAACTGCAAAATACAACTCTGAACAAAATTTGTTAAAGACAGTCTAGTTTAGTAAAAATGCAAGGAAATTTATCGTCTAAGATCCTAGGATTATTCAGATGGCGCATGTAATTGGGTGGGTGACCAAGCTTAGATCTATCAACACACACAATGAATGATTCTTATTTGAAAAGTAAAACAGGTCTCTCTGATATAATAACATGAATTGTTGAAAATTGTAAACTGACACTAGTCGTTTTCCCATCTTTGTTATACACGTCTAAATTGATTAAATTTTAAAACCTGTAAGACACAAAAAGCGATTGTCATTTCCTTAGTCAAGTTGTTGTTACGTAATTATTTCATTCACTGATAATCCAATTTAATGAATTGACGTGAGGAATTTTCCCAGGATTATGGATAACACTGTTCCAAGATCCAGTCAGAAAAGATCGGGACAGAAATGGTGGTGGAGTAGCATTTTATGCGGCCAATCACATACATTTTAAAACACGGACTGAGTTGTTGCCACAGAATCTGTTTGAATTTATGTGGATAGAGATCAGTTTAAAGGACAGTACACTATATATGTGCATTTGTTATAGGTCCCCATCCCAAGATGCAGCAGGTGAAGACCGATTTATTGCAGCACTAGATGAATCTTACAATAACCTACTAACCTCTCAACCTAAGCACCAGTATAGCATTGTATTTGTTGGCGTCTTTAACGCCAAATGTAAAGCCTGGGACCAGGCAGAGCTAAACGAAAATCCAATGGGCCCTAAATTAAATAATTTTGTTGTACAAAATCAATTGTTCCAGTTAATTACTGATCCCACTCGAGTAACTAGTACGTCAAAGTCTGTTCTGGATTTGATTATCACAGACTCACCTAGATTATTTACTAACTACGGTGTGCTTCCACAAATCTTTACATGCGATCATAACCCTATTTTTGGGAAAATTTGTGTGAAAACTCCAGAACGTCGTGCTTTCAAAAGGAAGGTATATAATTATAATTTAGCAGATTGGCCAGCATTAAATCAACAAATCTCTGATGCAAATTGGGAGGCTATGTTTTCAAATGAATCTGTTGATGTTGTTTTTCAATTATTTGTTGACAATCTAGTGAAAATGATTGATTCTTGTGTGCCTAATCAAATTGTAACAATACGCCCACGCGATAAGCTTTGGATGAATAGTCACGTTCGAAAGCTTAGAGTACAAAAAGAAAAGGCGCACAGAAATTAGAAATTAAACAGGACGAATGCTTCGTGGCAGTCCTATACTACTATTAGAAATAAGTGCAACAATGCTGTTAAAAAAGCCAAACGTGACTATTCAGACAAACTGAACGAGAAGCTATTGAATCCTGAAACATGCCCTAAAGTCTGGTGGGAAATTACTAAAAGTTTTTACAAAAATACGTGTGACTATTTTATTCCTCCCATTATAGATGAAGCTGGTGTTGTCATAAGTGATGCGATTTCCAAGTGCAATGCATTTAACAATTACTTTGCCCAGCAGTGCCGCTTGAACATTTCAAATGCTTCATTACCCAGATTCGTATCGAAGACTGGTACATACAGTCACACATTACTGTACACGAAGATTTAGTGAAAACACTATTAAATAACGTCAATACGAGCAAATCTGTAGGTCATGATGGAATTAGCAAAAAAGTACTTAAGCTTTGTGCAGACTCATTATCAAGCCCATTAACCCGATTATTTAACTTCTCATTACAGTCAGGTCATTTCCCTAGCTTGTGGAAAGTTGCAAATGTCTGCCCCATACACAAAGGCGGAGATAGACAGCTTGTTTCGAACTACAGACCCGTGGCGCTACTTTCATGTATGTCCAAGATTTTAGAACGCGTTGTCTTTAATCAGATGTATAACTACTTTGCTATTGATAATAACTTTTTGACGGAAAAGAACTCGGGGTTCAAATCAAACGATAGCACCATCAACCAGCTAGTTTCAATCGTTCACAATTTGTATACAAGTCTAGACGACGGTGCTGAAATCTGTAGCGTTTTTCTGGACATCAGTAAAGCTTTTGATAATGTGTTTCATGTAGGCTTGATATTCAAATTAAAGCAGTATGGAGTAAGTGGCCAACTTCTGTCTTGGCTATCATCTTACCTTCGAAACCGAACACAAAGAGTAACGCTAAACGGTAATACATCTGATGCGAAGTCACTTTTATCTGGCGTCCCCCAAGGTTCTATCTTAGGACCCCTTCTATTTTTAGTGTATGTTAATGATATAACAGAAGACATTCAATCTGATATTCGCCTTTTTGTAGACGATACGGTTTTAATGGATTCGTTTAAGGATGACCCATATACATCAGCAAATCGCTTAAACGCAGATTTAGAAATAATTGAAAACTGGGCCAAACGTTGGTTGGTTAAATTTAATCCCAATAAGACCGAAGTCATGCTTTTCTCCCGTAAATCCAATGCTCCTCAATATCCTACTCTGTACTTATCTAATACTGCACTGAAAACTGTAAATGTTCACAAACATTTAGGTGTTCATCTTACATCTGACCTGAACTGGAACTATCACGTCTCAAAAATGGTAGACAAAGCAAATCTAAAGCTAAACAACTTTCGACGTGTGTCAGTTAATATGCCCAGAGCTACGCGGGAACGATTATTCATTACGACTATTCTCCCTGCCATCGAATATGGTAACGTAGTATGGTCAGGATGCAGTGAAAACAGTATACGTTTGTTAGAAAATATTCAGCTAACTGCTGCTAGAATCTGTTCTGGCGCTATGTTTCGATCTTCCCCTGCAAGTATCTTGTCTGATAGCGGCTTCACTAAATTAGTGACACGCTTTCATTATCATCGCCTATGTCTTTTTTTACAAAATAATCAATGACTTAGTGCCCCACTATTTAAGTGCAATTCTGCCGCCAAAGGTTAACGAAGTTACCCCCTATTATATACGCAGTGGTACTAAATACAGAAATTTTAATTGCCGTTCTGTTAGCAGTGAAAAATCGTTTTTCATATCGACCATTAACATGTGGAACAACTTACCACAGAACATTCGTGAAATTGCATCCATTTCACAATTCAAACAAGAGCTCAAATCTCATTTAAGTTTTTCGTTGCGTAAGAAACATTTTTCATTTGGTAAACCTCCAATATCAGTGCATCATACGCGCATGAGAATCGGATTTTCGCAGCTAAACTATGACCTTTTCTCTAAAAGCTGTAAAGATAATAACGGTCATCCAATATTGCCGAATTGTAACTGCGGATTTCGATTTGAGTCTGTTGAACATTTTTTGTTGCACTGCCCATTGCATCAACTAGCTAGGGTAATTATGTTTGATGAATTAAATGCAATGCTTCTGCCCGAAAACGTTAATGTAACTGTTTTAGGAAATAATGATCTGTTGAAGTTGTTATTATTCGGTAAAGATGAATTTAACTATGTTGCTATCTGTAAAATATTCCAATGTATATATGACTTTATGTTATGTACTAAACGCTTCCAGTAGTTTCTATCTGATATAAAATGCATCATTCTTAAATAATCGTACATTAATATTTACTAACCGTCATTTTTTACTAATGTCTAATGTATCACTGTAAGTAAAACTTTAGTATACTAAAAGTTAAGTATGGTCAATTCTTACTGTAAATGTTTTTGTAAATAGTGTATAAAGTCTATTGTGGTGAGGATCTTAAATCATGTTGTACAAACTGTCTGATCCAATCCTAAATAAATTATGTTTAAACTAACACTGTTAATGCGTGCACGCAAGCATCAAAGGAAGTTTTGGGTCACTCAACAAACTGAGCAAAGAAGATTTTTGGGAATGAACAAGTTGACAAATTAGCAGCTGAACATAAAGAAATTAGGTTGAAGGACAATGAAGCTAAAGACATGGAGCTTAGCCTGAAATTCCGTAAGTTGAGCGATCAGAAGTTATTGCGAAGTTGCGAAGCATTGCATAACTCGATTACTGATTAGCGCCAGCTTTGAGATATGAGGTACTACCATGACAGGACATTTTTGTACCAAAATTTAGTTTCCTAACTGCCGTAGAAGTCGACTGATTGTTATAGATATAGTCCGGAATGCGAAGCATTGTATTACCCGATTGCTGATCTGCGTCAGCTTTGAGATACAAAGTACTACCGTGACAGGGCACTTTTTTTGTTAAAGTTTGCATTAGTAACTGCACATTAAAACTAAAAACAATAATATATAACGCTAACTTGGCCTTTTCTTTATACTAATCGCCCCAAACGAGGTCAATGACTCTATTCAAGGTAAGGGGCTCGGATTCAGCAGCATTAACATGGTTTTGTTGAATATATCTAATGGTCATTTGGTCAATCTGGACTGCCTCATTGTCTTTCACGCACATTTAAGAAACATAACTTTTTTACACACTTCTGTCACCTGTGCCTTTTAGATAAAGCTTTTATCTAACTACGTATAGATAACTACGTATCGCAAATGTAACAGATCATAATGCGTCATAAGTCATAACGCTGGGTTCGTACTTACGGAGAAGAGCACTGCCTAACGGAACATTCTGAGTAGAGAGCTTTCTTTCGCAAGTTATCGCAATACGTAGAGCTTGTCTGCCATCACTAGCGAAAGAATTTGCGAAAAAAATGCGAAAGAAAACACTAATAGTAAGAAACAGTGCAGTCATTATTTGGCTGAGCAGTAATTAGACGTATCATTAAATTTTGCAATCGAACTTGTCTTAGGCCTAGTGTAATATGTGAATTAAGTTCTGCGTTTAGTTACAAAGAAACATCTTTTTCATAATTGAACATGTCAAAGTCAACATTGTACATAGTCACTAATGACTCAATAAGTTTAGGATCAACTTGTTTATAGAAGTGCTCGAGATATTGCGCACTTCTGCCATATGGAGTTTCTGTAACATTTGGAAATTTCACATGATGTAAACCAGCTTTTGACAGTACAGTTGCAGCATCTTTGTTCATTGTTTCATGCTTGCCTATAAAGTCATATTCAATGAGGCATGGATTGCACAATTCAAAGTATGGCGTCCAGTGTGGATTCAACGTCCCCATTCGAGACAAACGATCAATATTTAACGGATCATAAGATCTGGTTCTTGGGTCAGTCAGATATTCAAGAAATTCAGAAAATGTGATATGGATATCTTCTGCAGCTTTCTCATACTCTTTACCTCTGTACAATTTAGCTAGAACTTTTCTGTGTTTTGCTACTTTTTTATCGAAAATACTTGGTTCGTGAGTGAAAATGCATCTATATGCTGACAAAACTCTTTCATACGGGTTTCTGACAAACAAAAACTTGAAGTACGTTTCTAGAATCCTCTGTTGCTCTGTCTGAGCATAGCTGCTCAGATGTCGAATATAATTCTTGTATTTGTAGTGTGCAGTATAGAAAGATACGTTTTCTGGGTGCATACTAGCATTGCGACTGTTGACAGCTATCAAGGTTCGTAACCAATTGCTTGTTCCAACTTTAGGCACAGAGCAATAGACAAGTTTGTGACGTTCGTCCACTAACGCAAACAATTTGTAACGTTGATTATTTTCAATGACGTTCTTTTGAATGTTTTTGCAAACTTCGTGTATTTTCCTTCTCAGTTTACATTGCTCATCGCAGTGATACGGAGACGGCAAATCCTGAACAACAATATTGTGATTTTTACTCAATGGTAAATAAGTAAATAAAATTGAAAAACACTGAGCGTGTGCAAACAAACGAACAAACAGACAAACAAACAAGCATGCAAACAGATATGCAGGTTACATCAAAATATGTTAGACCACGTAAATAAATTAATAAACCACGCTCATTAATTTACTTACAGTGTAATGAGGGTATTGATGGTATCAGAATCGAAGTTGCAGCAGAACATCCACGAGTTAAAGCACCTAATAAGTTAGTCAGATTGCAGACAAAGTGCGCAGTTAGTATCTAAATATCTAATTGATACCTACATACTAATTGTACATTTTGTCTTTCGTGTATTATATTTTTTATTCTATCTCTGCAACCAGAAGACTTTGTGTCAGCAATAATCACATATTTAAATTATTGTATAAGTAGAAAATAGCACATTACTAGCAAGCACCTATTCCGCCAAGCAAGAAAATAATCAGATACACACGCTGTGGGAACATAAAGAACTTCCAATATAAAGAATGTGAATTCAACTACTACTACTACTACTACTACTACTACTACTACTACTACTACTACTACTACTACTACTACTACTACTACTACTACTACTACTACTACTAATAATAATAATAATAACAATAACAATAACAATAACAATAACAATAACAATAACAATAACAATAACAATAACAATAACAATAACAATAACAATAACAATAACAATAACAATAACAATAACAATAACAATAACAATAACAATAACAATAACAATAACAATAACAATAACAATAACAATAACAATAACAATAACAATAACAATAACAATAACAATAACAAAGACGATTACGATGACGATGACGATGACAATGACGATGACGATGACGACGACGACGACGACGACGACGACGACGACGACAACGACAACGACAACGACAACGACAACGACAACGACAACGACAACGACAACGACAATGACAATGACAATGACAATAACAATAACAATAATAATAACAATAACAATAACAATAATAATATACCTTTGGCTCTTCAGCGTTTTGTTTTTCTGGGAATTTTTTCGTTCTTTCACTTGTCTTCCTATCAGCTGGAAAACATGAGCGTGTTTACTATTAAAATAATTAGAACTTCCTACATGAAAAAAAACGAACACGCTTCAGTATTAGAATAGCAACAGCAAAACTTCACGTAATTCATGAACTCACCGAAATTTCCAATAATTTTTATGCATAAAAGTACACAAAAAGAGATAGAAAGTACTTTAATTAAAATCTGCTTGTTTGTGTAAAGCATCGTGGGCGAATAAACCCCTCCGCTTCTTGAACGATTGAGCTCCTGTCATTCATTATTCACCCGCATAGAACGGTGCGTGACCGAGCCGTTAAACTTCTGTTGTCCACTCTTTCTGTAAGCAAAGGAAGCATAAATTAATCCACTTGTTTATTGCTTTATTTACTTGTTTGTTTATTCCATTATTTATTTATTTACTATTTATTTATTTATTTATTTGTTTCATAAGTTGGTTATTTATGTTTTTGTTTATATTATCTAATTATTTCATTTTTGCTCATTTGTTTATTTATATACAACTAAAACAATAAAAATACTAATGGTTAAATTTGATACATAAATTGCGAAAAGAAATGATTAATCAAATTTTGTAGTTGCAGATTATTGAAAAATTGAAACTTCGTCATTAATTCGCGAGTTACCGCACGTTGTGTGAATGAATCAATTTTGAATTTATTTGTCACGTGTAGAAATACTACGCATCATCAAAAATGTTTAATGTTAAATTTTTTGTGTAACAAGTGTTACAGTTTCAGGTATCATTCATACTTGGCATAATTTCCATCTTTTACGTTTAATCTCACACTGTTTTAATATTTTGAATTATAGATTTTCGTGACTTCTGAATGACCTTGACCTTGACCTTGACTTCTGCATATTACACTTTTGTAATTACCGCATTTAAGCGAGATAAAATCTACACTCAAACCTGCAAGGCAGGTTACCTGTTTCTTTGCTACAAGCTTCTTATATGACTTAGCATTGCTTTAAATTTTCGTGACCGTTCTTACTATGATTATAATGATTGATATTTTGAGAACTCAAACGATTTCTTATCTGAATGTTTGCATGCTTATTACTAATATTTGCTCGTATCACTTATTTGCTATTTGTGTCACGTTAACGCAAATTTATCTGATAATTAATGCTTGAATTGTCCTCTAGGAGGTCCTCCATCCTCTAGGAAATCCTCATAAAAGTCCTCTAGTAAGACTTCTCTCATCTGGGAAGTCCCATGTCCTCTTGGAAGTCCTCTGTTCTTTTGGAAGTCTTCTGTCCTCCAGCAAGTCATCTAGCAAGACATTTGTCTTCTAGGCAGTCCTTTGTCCTTTTGGAGAACCTCTGTAATCTTGGAAGTCCTCTGTCCATTATGATATCTCCGATCTTCTAGGAAGTCCTCTACGAAGACTTCTGTCCTCTTGGAAGTCCTCTGTCCTACTTGACGTCTTCTATCCTCAAAGTAGTCCTCTAGTAAGACCTTTGTCTTCTAGGAAGTCGTCTATCATCTAGGAAATCCTCTGTGAAGTCTTCTTACACCTGTCATTATATTGTTTCAGGCACACGGAAAAAGGCGGTGCTGCTTCTTGCGCGTTATCGATCTGGTTCTTCAATGACAGGAGAATTGTTTAACAACCACCCAGATGTCTTCTACATTTATGAGCCGTTACACTCAGTGTTTTGGAAAAAACAAAATATCGGACTTTCTGCCTAGAAGGGTTAACCCAAAACTGCATCACCTGATGAACATCACGAAGTTGGCAAAATATGCAATATCAAAATCGAAATTAAAAAATCGCATTGCATTAAATGCTCTAAACCCAGACAAATTATGTCTATCACAGAAAGGCATTGGCTCGATCTCGTGCAGTTTGGAAACACACAAATTGTAGAGAGTACATTCCAGAAGATATACCAGTTGATCACTCCACCAATTGCACTAAACCATCCATTGGTCACTTAGTTAACAATATGGCCTTTCACTATGACCAAATGTGTAAAAGTTATAAATATTTTGTAACAAAGGTTATACGAATGACATTAGATGAAGCTTCAGCAATGTTTCGAAGTGAAGAATTAGACATAAAAATAGTTCATTTAGTTAGAGATCCTCGAGCTACGGTTAGGTCATGGAATAACGACGGTGGTGATGACAAATTGCAACACAATAAGCTGTTAAGAGATGCCAGTAGACTATGTAAAGAATTGCTTGTTGATGTAAAATATGAAATGGAATGGAATACCTTCAAAAGTTGCACCCAAGCTCCTATGTAATGCTGCTATATGAAAACATAATTAACAGGCCTGTGGAATCAGCTGAGAAACTTTATAATCATCTTGTTATACCTATTCACCCAGACGTCTATAAGTGGATAAGGGAAAATTTATGTGGAACAATTACAAAGCACAAACAAGAAAACCGTTGGCTTCAGTATAGGGAGAACCCACAAGAAACTGCAAAACGATGGACAAAATTGATGTCCAATAAAACTGTCAAAGCCATTGAAGATATTAATAACTGTGCAATAGTAATCAAGCTTTTGAACTATACATTGTGTAAAGTAGACTAGAAAACATAACAGTCTTGGTAACATGAAACATTGCGATACTGAAGTATTGTGTATCAACTCATCCTTCCTGGAAAGACGTTCGTTACAGTGTAATAGGTCATGACAGAGTTGGTTATGCAGCAGTGACATAATTTTTAGCAAAAGTATTAATACTGATGTCTGTACAACATTTGAACATGTCAGTTCCCTTATCTGATGTTGAACAAATCTGAAAAATGCTTTTGTCTGATGATCGTTTTAGGTGTTGTTTGCTCCTGTCACATTTATTGAAGCTACAGACTTGTCTATAAAATGTCTTAATTTTGTTTTCATGCCTTCAAAAACAGTTAATTTACAAAGCAATTTTTAAAGCTTTTTTGAGGCAGTGATTTCAACCTGGTGACCGATCAAAATCTTGTATTAAACTGTGTTCACCGTTCAATATGAAACTACTATTGTAATTGTCCAGAGGGGGGTGAATTTAAATCATTTATTGTCTCGTGTTTTAAATCGTCTGCTAGATCATGCAAAAATGCACATTTTATGTAGTGCTAAGCGTTCTACAGAACATAGTGAATATAGCATGTAAAGAAATATCTCATAGAGCTTTATTATAGAGGCTAGACTAACAACCAAGTATGCAGCGAACTAGTTTCTGTTTACAGTTGTCTCAGTGGGACAATTGGACAGCAGGTCAATGCTTCCAGTAAACATTGTTTCTTTATGTTGAACAACAGAACATTGCAAAGTTCTAATATCACTGTCATCCGCGCTATATTAACAATTTCGCAAATTTCAAGTAAATGGCATCAGGTCTGTCGATAAATTAGAGAAAGTTTCGCAGACATATTCAGTTTAATTACTAATTAATTTCAGTTCAGCATAATTACTAATTAAGGTAATTTTTTGACAATTGTGCACAACCAAAAACGTGCGTAACTAACACAGATGACATCATATCTAATTGTGCAGTTGACTCTGAGAACTTTTAGTTCTTCGCCGCTCTTTCGCCAATCAACATTGTACTAATTTCTGTAACTTATTGATCACCTCATCTTTTTTGTACATATTATTTACTTGTTTTGTAATATCATTGACTGTTGAATTGAAAAAAATGATAGTAAGATGACAGGTATGGTAATTTACTTACTTAGTTGGTTTTAAATGATTCTGCCCCTATTCTCTAACATGTGGCAACCATAATTATGCCTTATTATTATTATTAACAAAGGTTCCGTTAGAGTATACCATTACTGCCATAATGAACTGCGTTACGACAGTATTTTTCTACGATATTTACTATAGGAATTACCAGACTGGCAAAGTTTATTAGCCGAAATTTGCAAAATTGGAAAGTTTTATGCACATTGCCTCAATACAGTACGCAGCCTTAATTTTCACAGCATAGCGCACACGCACGCATTCACGCACACACACACAAACACACACACATGGATTATGCACTAGGCACTGTATAGAATTAATCAATGTATTAAATTTAGTAAGTCAAAAATTAATGTAGAACATGAAACTGTAAAAATGAGAACTATAAAAAAATTCAGTTTTAAAAGTTTTCCATTCAGTTTTAAACAAAACACAATATGTTTGTCAAAATAATTATTTAAACTACTGACTAGGAAAGAGACGATTGTGATTATTAACTATTGATTATACGCTAGGAACGTATTGCCAGCAAGTTACAGCTAAGTTTACTGGCAACCAGTTTGCCGGCAGAAAAAGGAACAGTGAAGTATAACAGACAAAATTGTTAACTTACGTAATCAGTAAATAAATGCGGAAACAGAGTAACTGATAAAATATTGGGCAATGAAGCACCTCAACATTAAGAGACAATGTTTACTTGTTACAATAGGAAGAGCTCGAATGGCATTTAGAATTACAAAGTGTATTGTTCTTAACACAAAAGCATTACACGGTTTTGCAGTTTGCCTTATACATGTATTTTACGAAACCCTCCTACTGCCACTAGAGACATCTTACATGCAGTAAACTTGGACCTTGCGTTTAGTTCAGAACTCCGTTTGTCCTCAACGCCTCTCTCAACATCAAGAATAGGAGCTGGAATTGTCGGTCCTGTTTTAATAGACTTGAACTTTTTATCTGATAACCCTTTCATTTTCTTATTTTGATATTTCAAATTTCGGCTAGCATCTTATCGATTGCTGGAAGCATACATTTTATTAACACATAATGTGTATAGAACGGGTCCACCATAGCGTTCTCCCACTTCCGGTGGAATTGTGCGGAATTGTGCGGAAATGATATGGATGTAGCAATTACATTCTGGACACTGATGTGCGCCACTTGTAGTACACAGCCAGGTAAATCAAAGGATGACGATTCTAGAGCAGTAGAGCATAATGCTGATGTTAAAGCAATGTGTTCAGCAGTTTCACAAATTCTTATTTTTGAGAAAAATGCAATCACAGTTTGCAATGCTGCCTCCAAACAAATGTACCATCATTGAACATGGAACTTTCCACGCAACATAAGCATATAATTGCCTGCCGTTGCGCCAAAAGCGAAGACAAACCATTGGCTTATAAATAAAATTGAAATGGTTCGACGTACTGCCTCGGCAGATACTGCTCTTTTACTCGGTTGACTTAACAATGGGATCTACGTAAATTTGCTGTAAAGCCAAACAGCAGTATCTGCATTTAAATTTGAAGTCTAAATTGAAGATAGCCACAAATGTATATGAAGATACTGCTGTTTAGCTCTCTAGCAACAATAAAAGATTTAATATTGCCGATTACAATTCGTTTGATACTGAACTGTGTTAGGTAAAGTAAAGTGTTAATTAAAATTTATAATGAAAATTTGTGAAGCATTAAACTTTTGGCATAACATCATCAAGTACGATTCAAAAATGGCCAAAAACTTTGTGCACAATTAAAACCAAAGAGTTTGTATTGCTGCGGTCACAATTGTCACCTAAATATTGTATTTGTAAACTGCATACTCATGTACAATACCTTTGAATAAAAATACACATAAAATACAGAACACACACTCGCGAAACAGCCACTCTGTAACTTGCACCAAATTTAAATGGCTTTTATTAAAATTTGAGTATTTAATTTTTTTTGTCATTTTCTCGTGACAGGCACAGAAATAGCAAATGAATCCAGCAACAGTTAAATGTACAGCACAGCAGTAAATTTAAAGGAACCTTAAATTTTATTATCTAAACTTTATATAAATCTTATATAAAAAAGGTAATATACATTTTACTATTTCAGAACATATTGTGGGCAGAGCTAAAATACGTTCATGTTGTTTTTCACACACAAATACATTCAGAACTGACAGGCTGCTACTTGCGACAATAAGGGTAATGTTTAGTCATGGATTACACGTATCACAAGAGAGAATGTCAATAGAACGGGGCTACCAGCATAACTGATTACCGAGACAAATAGATAAGTATAACGGAATACAGATTCGTAAGAAAAAAGAACAACTACAAAAACCTATAGCAATTAACAAAAACCTAAATTAAAAGAGGTCCTAGCTCCTTGCTTATATTTGGTACAATTTTGTAGATGTGATCAGTACTAGTGATTTTCACTGCAAAATTAGACCTGTAATTACCCTTCTTGGCGGTGGTAGCCATTACGCTATCTGAACCTCGGGAGATTTACAGAGAGCCGTGCTTGGAGTGCACGGGCATGAAGGCTTGTCCAAACTGAATTATTAATCCCATTGTTCTAAGACATGTTCTATTAAACTTTTGATCGATTTGTTGTGCTTATACAACTCCTACAAGAAGTAAAGGCACACTGGCTTAAGGCAAACAGATCTATAGATAGAGTAGCTGCCAGACTGGTTGTAAAGGTACTGTTTTTTATTTCTGTATAGTAAGGAACCTTGGAATACATAAACTGGAAAAAAGGAGCAGTAATTGCTAATTCTGTTTTTGCGCAGACCCCTAAGCAGTTATTGCTTTTTGATTCTGTAATAGTGTACATTTTTGCAAAACCTTCTCACGGGACATGATTTATGTGCAAAAACTACTGGATAAAAAGGAAGAACGCATCCGTTTGATAAGAATACATCAAAATCTCAATTTTGGTAAAACTGAAGTTATTGCTCTTTATTTTTGCAAAACAGTATATACGTTCTCAGTGTCCTGCTAAGATTTTCAACTTCGCGATCTTCCTCTACAGCCTCCTGATTTGCATTCTTTGCTTCCTGGTCTACATTCTGGTCTTCCGTGACTGCATTTTGGTTTGTTTACACTGTCCCGATATTCTCGGTCAACAGTTTTAGCTTACTGATCAGCTTTAAATATTCTTCTATTGACCTATTTGTCTAACGTACCCTGATTTTCAATGTTCTGTAAAACTTTCTTTGTTAAAAACCAAATAATGCATCGTATGGAGACCACTTAAGACCAAAATGGTAAGTTCTGTCCTTAATAAAGTGGATAAACCGCAACCCATCGTTCCACTGAGTGTGTTTTGTATCTTGATTTGTATCCACGTCTTGATTTAATCTTTCGATACGTCCTTGATTTTGACCGTAAGACAGCTTTCCATGCACAATTTGCAGTTGAATGCAAAAATCCTTCAGGCTTCTACATTTTCTGGTAGCAAATTCTCCTCCGTTGTCAAATGGTAAAATAGCTGGTGCTCCGATAAGCATAAAAATGTCAAGCAAACTGTAAGCTACTTTTTCTGCTCTTTTTGTTTTGAAAGGCCTCACGAACTTTGTTAGATGATCTTGATAGACAAGAATAAATTTATAATCTCCATCTGGACGTGTTTGATAATCGATCAAGTAAACTTGACAACTAGAATTGAGTTCAGAGCAAAGCAAAGGCTTGACAGCAACTCGTTTCTTGTAACCTTTTTGCTTCTGTTGACACGGTTCACACTGAATGAATAAATGAATGAATAATGCAGAATAGCATAATGAATAATTCAACATTTTGGGGAATGATTTAGTTGTATCTACTTGAGAGATCCTTCATCGTACGATCTCGTCCTGCATGTCCAATAGCGTGTTTGTTTCACGAAGTGTGTTCACTTTTTTGGCAGGTAGAAATATGCGAAAAAAATTCCATATCCAGTAGTCACGAGGTTGCTTTTCAACCTGAATTTTGAATCAATCACTTCGTTTATTAATTGCAAATATTTCTCGTCTTTTGGAAATACAGTATTCTTAGCTGTGTTTCGTTCGTTGTCTTACTTCTAATTCCGGGTAAAGTCTTGCTTTACGTGCAAACGTTTGCTTACTCCATGAATTACAGTAAATATGGCACTCTAATATTATTTATATGCTTACAGAAAAAAGAGCATGGTATGATTGATGTGTATATAACTTGGGATATTCAACGTTTTCCTCAATGACGATAGAAACGGGTTGTTGAAAACAGCTTTTACTTCTGTAGACTACGTTTACATTATTCAAAACTTATACTTTCTTAATTTCTATGTACATTCAATGTAAGTAAAATTAATAGCGTGCAAAATTCCTATATTGTATAAATGCTCTCATTCTAGTAACTATAAGAGGCTTTGCTACTAAGTGGGACACTATGTAATTATACTACTTGTAATGTATGAATAAATCTGCGTTTGTTATTAATTTCATCTGACTAAAATATTAGCGTTATGTAGTCATTTTATTAAAAGATTGTAGGCGTTCTTACCGCAGCCCAATCAAGCCTTATTGGTTTTTCTGGTAAATTTGCAAAGGAGACATTCCACATTAATAGCGGTTCGAAATCACATTTCCCTATAACTTCTTTAGCGCCTCTTTGATAATTCATTCCCACTTCTCTTCTGTTACAAGCTAATGTTTTGTTATCAGGTAAATTAGCGTACAGTGTATACAAGTTATTTACTGCAAAATAATACATGATATAGGATGAAGGCATCGACCCCATCTTTAAATGACGTTTCCGTATCCAGGCATTTGTGATTAATCTTTGTCTAGGAATTATCGGAATAAAACTTTCATTTTTCATTACAGCAAACACCCAAATGCGAAACTGATGCCATATTTCTGGAATTGGTGCAAATCCCCAAGTGCCTATCTGACGATATAGAAACACGTCTGCTTTATAACAATCTTCACACAGAGGATTTCTATGTTTTCCTGTTGTTGAAATCAAGGTTCCTCTTTGCAGAGTTATGCCTCCAATATCAGATTTTTTATGATACTGTAATAATGCAGCTTTAAGCCATGTATAATAGTGAGGGGAAACTTCCAGATCGTCTTCCAAAATCAGCCCAAATTCTCCTTTCCTTCCAGACGGTTTCCAGCAGTCATACCATTGCAAGTATGGTCCATAGTGTACAGGGTGGACAACAACTTCCTTTCCACCATAAATCCATATAAATGAGTTAATGACGTTAAGCGTAATAGCTGATATTGAACTGTCATTTGCACTTCTGTCTACACAAATCTTTAACCCAACCTCATCCTCACTGTAGTGACTTGAATTAAGTGAGTTTAGAAGCCTCAGCAATGACACTGGTCTATTGTAAGTCAATACAACGATTTCCAACTTAAACAATTCATTTTCTTTCTTCCACTTCTTATGCTTAGTCGATCTCAAATGCGCAATTCCATAATGGAACAAGACAAACATACAAAAGCAGGCAAATATGACAAAACTTTGCTGCTTTTTGCAAACTGATGTCTTTCTGCGCATTACTATTTAACTAAGCAATTAGTCATTGTAGAAGATAAATAAACTCCATCCCTTCGCAAGCTCTAAAATTGGCTTTTGCTTGTCGGCATATGTTTTCTAAATCGCACACTTTAAGTTTTTCGCAAATGGTGCGCTCTCTGATGAGAAATATCGTACTGCATTGTGAGATTATTGAAAAGATAATGATTGTGGCTTTTGCCACCGAAGGTCAAATTCAATTTGATTCGTTTATTCAGTTAAAGTTGCACAAAACTCTTAATAGCATATCGTGCTTCCCTGTAAGATTTCATGTCATCAGTCAAAAACAATGAGCACGTGAAGTAACTTTTCGTTTTTATTGGTTAGATGTTGTAGGTACTTGCAGCCATATCACCAAGCTTAAAATTAAAGCGTACACTTAAATATAATTTGTGCACAGCGGTAATAAACTTTTTTTGGTAAATAAAAATTGACCTGGGGCTTAAACGTTTTACTAAATCACTTTACGATACATGAGATATGCAAGCATTAAAAACTTTACTCACTTTACTCACGTTCCATCACCAGCAAATAATCTATAATTCGTGCATTCTTCTGAGAGGATCTAATACCCATTTATCGCATGTTAAATGTTTCATCTTTCAATGACAAATCTAATGTACATATTTGGTTTGCTGCTGATAATTAGTTGCTAGTTTGCTTATCGTTTGCAGCGTTTGCTTCTTTGACTCCAGAATGTTGTCCAGAAAAAACGACAGTTGCTCTTTGCCTAATGAATGTCTACGAATCAGAGGTTATTTTGTAATTAAGCGCATTGTATGTTAGTAACATTTTGTTTGTTAGCATATGCGTGTAGCTGCAGTAGGTCTTTCTAAGAATTGTGAGCCAATAGATATGGTTACTTATTTACTTATCTACTTTGGTTCTGCAGTCGGTGTGCTACTCACTACGAGCTGCTTACGTTTCCTACGTGTGGTGCATCCTTTTAGTGGGATGTCACTGAAGTAATGCTCAATAAAAGTAAATACTGCAAACTTTGCGAAAATATTTTAGCAGACTGCATTTTCCACAATAATTAAATACTTTGTCATCGTAATATTCTTGTGTAAGCAACATTGTTTCAAGGCTTACAGTTGATATTGCATTCAAATGGTGCTTTTTCGTTTGTATGTCACACGTGCCATGTGATGTCTATGGATCTAGTTTTCGCAATAGATTCTATCAATACGCACTTTTATTCTTGCAACATGTTTGCAGAAGTAAATTTAAAAAAAGTTTGACGATTGGCAGTTAAACCTGCGCCAACAGTGAAAAGCACTGCTAAGAGTTTTATCCCCTCCAGTGCAAATCGTGCTAGATCCTAAACAAGCCAGTGCCAGGTGGAGGGCTTGTATGTGAAATCACTAAAAGGAAACACCAAAACAGCGCAAATTTAGTCAAAATAAACTTATTATCTTATTTAAAACAGTACAGAAGTTTCATAGTAGCCAGATTGGGCAGAGGCTAACAGTAAATAGTAATGCCTACACCACAAGTAGGATGTAACCAAACAACAGATGGCATGTTCCATGTAAGAGCATCACGAAATTTGAAAATCTTTGTATATACGACGCCTTAGCTCGAAACGGGCAGAACACATTCGATGAAAAACAGATCAAAACATAAACACAATTTAAAAATAATATATACAGTAGTGAATAATAGAGTTCATTAACTGTGAAAAAAAATCACCAATTGACTAATTGTCCTTAGGTGCTGCCTTCTTCTTCCTCTTTTCTTTTCTTTTCGTTTCTTTTCTTTTCGTTTCTTTTCTTTTCTTTTCTTTTTTTCTTTTCTTTTCTCATATGCATTGCTTCTTTTCTCATTGAATTTACTACACCTTTTCCATATTGTTGTTCTCCACGATGGTCGATCTTCTACGATTCTTTGCATTCATCCAGAACTTCACCACATTTCAAAGTGCTTTTACAGGTAACCTTTTATCTTAGCTTAGGGCGTCCAATGGGGCGCGTCTCTTCTGTTAGCTTGTTTTAGCAATAACCAGTTTTCAGGATTTCTATAGATTTTAATTGGTGTTTTGTGACTGCCGCATACACACTTGTTATAATGAATAAATTTAGAAAGTTTGCAATAAATTCATAAATGCAATATATCTTAATAAAAATTAGTGTAACTGAACAAATATTTCTTGCAAAAAGTGATAGTAGATAATTTAATATAGATGTGAGACAGATGAGATTCTCCATCTATAAAGCTAACATAACACAACATGATCTCCAGCTTCAGTGAGCTACGATACAGCACAAAGTGTATATATGTAGGTCATTATAATATTGTAATTTTGTAACCCAATCAAGTAGCAATTGCCAAGACTTAGTATCTAACAGAAAAAACCGTTTGGGAAAAGTAGAATTCCGCGATAAGATAAAAAAGATAACTATAATGTTTCGATTTAATGGTCATGTTTTTCAAGTTTTGCACCACAGTGAAGTATAGGAAGAAACGATCCAGATTTTTTTAAGAATTGAAGCAGATTGTGTAAAAACAACCAAATTTACAGTGCAAACACGGATTTATCTATGCGGGACATTACCACTTAGAAAAAGATCTGAGTCCTGCATGAAATTGTAAACGAGCACGAGCTTTTATTTATTGGTATTACACGTAAATATAAAACATTCCCCCACTAAACCATTTCACAGATGATTCCACAAAAGAAAAAATATGATTGCATTCATGTAGTTATATCACATCATAGACAATAAAACTTTTATTATTGATAGTGTATTTGAAAGATTATATTATAATGACATAAAAGCTGGCACATAGCTTTTTGCATGTTTTAGAGCTAACGTCTCATATTTTACACCAAAGCGACCAAACACTAACAAGTTCGTTTTTGAGTTTCTGATTATTGAACAAAAATTTTGTAGTTCAGGTTTGTGTGCATATTTTGACAAAGCTCCTGCTATGAAAGTTTTCTTCAATTGCCTGCTTACGTGTTCTTGGTTATAACTGTGATTCTTCTGTGGCATTTGAATGTGCATTAGAAACGCATTGTCAAGAATGTGAAAGTTGTAATCTTCCAGGCACATCTCAAATAGTTGTTGCATTTTATTGAATCCAAATCCTCGAAATCTTTCATCATACATAGGTACATTGTTGTCACCTTCAAAAATGTGAATAGTGTCAAAAATTTTCAATAAAAATGGAAACGTTTCTACACGCAATTGTGTAAGGTATTTACTCCAGGTAATAACAAATATCCCAAAATGCATATTTTATAAAGAGTCACATATAGGGACTGTGGTATCTGTCATTCATGTTGCATGGAATTGTAACTCTAACTCCAACAGGACTACCGACAAGAATTTGATTATTGTCACCCAGGCCTAATGATTGTATGACATCAATATACATTACGGGAAAGCATTAATTCAACGACAGCTGCACGTTGAGCTTTTACAAAATCGACATGCACTTCCGGAGGATCATCTCATTATGTGTCATCCAAACATTAATAGCCTGAAAATAAACTCGTAAAACCATTTGAAATGTTTTACCAGAATTCAGTAGATGTGTCTGTGATATCTGAGACCGAACTAGACAAAAGCATTTTGAACAGCCCTCCAACAAATTATTACTACAAAATGGTTGCAGAAATGCAAGTTAATCTGGTGGTGACGTAGATATGTACGTGCGAAACCAGCAGTTACTACATCAGATCATTTCCCAGGTAATCAGCCCTAAATCGCGTCATTTTGATGACATTCCCTGTAACATTTACAATGTAATTTGCTGACTCATAACTGTGTTCCCAAAATAGCTGCAAAGTGACGCAAATGTACTTCAAAATAGTTTTTATTATTTTCTGCACATATTGCATAAGATGACGTATCGCAAGCATAACATGTGAACAAACTTGTGAAGAACAACGTTGTAAGTGGCTCTTCGTAAATATCTTATGAGATATTGCAAAAAAGAAACAACTTTTATTAAAAACTTTAACTCCTTCGGGACTGTAAGCTTTTGGTGCATTTTGCATGAGTTCATGAGAAACTGCTCTCACTAAGCAACGATTACATTTGATATTTATTTGTAGTTTTCTACTGCTTATACAATGGATACCACATTTTGACGAAAACATTGAAAAAAGCTTTCAGTAACTTTAGTGCTTGCCCTGTAAAAATGTACAGACTAAACACTCTGATACACTTTAGCCTCAAGTCTACCCTACTTTTAAGGAGAGATTTTTTTAAACGACCTTAATATTACCTTGGCTGATCGTTTGGTTTTTCCTGGAATAGCAGCAGAGCACTGCACAGCTTGGCTGTAACCTAGCAGGTGATCAGTAAATTAGTGTGCACGATCATGCAAGTGTACGGCAGACCAAGCTACTCAAAAGGTTAAGTTAGAGTGCCTGAAAGGGCGTGTTTTTCCAATTAAGTTTATCCAATTCAAGCACTCATAAATGCTGCTATTGCACTGAATATAACAGCACCTAATTTTTAATTCCTAATTATGTATTTAAAAGGAAGCCAAAGAGGTAAATAAATTAATTGGCCTGTGGAAAAGAGAGCGATACAACAAAAATGTAGTTAGGTGCTTGTAAACAAAGTCAAAGGAATTGAATTATTCTGCACATTAAGAGAAGGCTTGTTAGAATACGTTGATAAACTTCGTTTCATTAAAGATGATAGCCTTCCCAAGAAAATTAAGCGCTACAAACCTGGAAAAATCTGGTAGCCAATATACGTGGTCATAGGTCTGAAGGCATAACTTAAATTAGAGGCAACTGTACATTATAACTGATAGCAGAATCTGTAGGAGAACGTGTACATTATTGTACTAGACTGAGACCTGGCATAGTTACGGAGAAGACGAACCGGGGAAAGACAGAGATTCGCCAAAACTTCGAGGTTTGAGTTGGTTGAAGTCTTGCAGAACCATGTGATGGTGAACCAAATCAAAGTTCAGCTTAAGGATGGACTTCTGTGTAATTGTTGGCTGCCATATGAGAGTGAATAATGCTGTTGCTCATCCAAATGTACCTCTGTACGTTCTCTGTGATAGTTTTCAAGGTCTAACTTGAACTAGTGGGTTTTCGTGTCCAGTGACCATGTTTATGAGTGAAGTTCTGTCATTCCAAACAGTTAACATACTTACAAATGTAAACAGGCTCCCATCGTGGAGGTATCCATTTACTGACAAAAAATGTCTCTAGTTGATTTGGTGTTTCTATATTTTGCCATAGCTCATAATATGGGATAGTATGGCAGCTCGAGCATGTTTCCTGAAAGGAAAGCAACATGGTAAATAATTTTGCGATATGAAAAATTTTCATATATTAACATGTCGATTTCGACTGTCAGGCAATTTTTCGAACCATCAGACGAATTTTTAAGAAGAATAGTGAATAAAGAGAATAGACCAAGAGAACTCAGCTTATAGTAATGTGAAAATTACAAACAATTGGTATTGCAGAATGCTAAGTTCTATTTTAAATGATTAAAAGGCATGCAATTTTATCTTGGTTCCTTACTGTAGATCTTATATAAAACAGGCATTACGTTTTTGTGACAACAATATTCAAAAAACTCAAACATTCAAGCACATGCAGCATCATTGCTTCAACATGCTGATCATCATGTTTCTATCAGAGCCAATTTCTTTGGCGAAGCTTCATAATGTGTGTACAAAATTTTCCCATAGTGAAAATCGTTTAGAGGATCAGTACTTGAAATTAACATCACTAACCATCATGATGTAAGTTTTGTTTAGGGGAGATGTTCGTTGTCTATGCCCTGATGTGCTGATGTTGCTTTTAACAAAAATTTTAAATCTTAGTTAATAGGAATCGGGAATAACTGACTGAATCTAATTACTTGACAACAGCAAACAAAGCTTGTCGCCTTTATGTTGCAAATAGCACACCATTTGATAATCTGATTAAATTTGCCAAAAGGTGAATGTATATTGCGTGGTTTTGTAAAGTCTCTATCAACCTTACCTTGCAAAATCAAATTAATTACATCTGTTTTGATGTAAATAATCTGCATATTTTTAAAACAATTTCGTTACCAATTATCTTGGTTGCCTGTTCATTTTGCTTTACATCATAAAGATAGCTGGTGTTATCTAATACCTAACAAAATATTTTGAGGCTCTCGCAGTATTAATGTATAAAAAGTATCATTAGTATTAAATTTCTATATTGATCTTATTATTTTGTAATACCAGTGAAACCAGCAAACGCAGGTTTTTAACGCAGAATAGTTTTTAAAAATTGCTACTGTTTTTAGGTGCGAAACTTTAGCAAAAAGACGAACTTGAATATTGCAATTATTGGTTTTTAATTCTTTTGGTTGTAAGTTTTACCCAGTATGTTTTTCATTAATTTCTTATCTCTGTTTTGCTTAATAAGTACTTTGGGGTTTTTCTCTGATTTTGCAATTAGTGTTGAAATCTATATGACTTGTTATATTCCTGTCTTACTGCCAAAAATACCTGATGGAATAATTGTGCCTTGTGTTTGCTGATCAATTTCAATAGTTGACGTTTATCTTCTGGTAACTGTTGATCCTCAGAAATTTCAAAAACTGGTAAAACATAAACAGATTTTGCAGTTTCTTTGCGTTTTCTCTTACTCATCATCTGTATAAATTGTTCCATAAGATTCATTGAAGGCTTTAGTTCAACGTCCATTAGTAAGACGTATTTTGTATCAACTGCCAGTCGAGCTGTATTACGACCCACGTTAATCGGATAAAGACCATACTCAGTTATGTCTGGTCCACTGGATAGAGGCAATGATGAGTTTATTTCGCGCCCATCGTAACACATAATACCCCTAGTGTACGGAACATCAGTTCCTGGAAAAAATAAAGAAATTGTTACTTGTTCCATAAATTTGGGATAGCACTTTCTAATATACAAGACAGAGTTTATAACAAAGTCAAAGTTGTCACCAGGCACATACAATGCTGCTGATATAGGTCCATTGTGTCTTTCTGTTAACTGAAGCAAATGCTGTAAGTGCTGCCAGGAGCATTGTGTAGCTATTGTCAATGCTTCACGAGGAAACTGCTTTGTGGCAGGTATGAACTTCAATACCTTTTCAAACTTCACATACTGGTTAGCCGAATTAACGTAAGCCACTGAGACTATAGTATTTTGAAATTTTACTTTTGCAAAATGCAGTTCTTTAGTTGAACTGTGTTTGTTCACAGACGGTAATTCCACTGTACCGCTTCCTTCACCATTTTCTTTATTTGTAGAAATGCATGAAAATTGCACTAGATTTTCTAACGCTACAAAGTTGAATACTTTTTTATTGTCAATCTTCATATGGATTGAAAATTCACCAAACTTTCTATCACTAGAACCATGATCACTCAGATCAGTAAAAACACTAAGGTATGTAAAAACGAAAAGAACTAAAACGATTTTTACAAGTTTTCTACATCCATTTTTTATTTTTCTTACAGGAAATGCCTTGAAGCAGGTGAAAGACATTGTGGTTACAGATAAAAATTTGTCACATATTTATCTATATACAATATTGAGGTCACGAAATTTGGAAAGCAATGAACCATTTAAATCACGTCGTATTTGGAAAACGCGATCTGAAATTGATTTTTTTCCTTGTTAACAAAAACTGTTAATACAACTTTTTGTTACTCGTCGAATTTCCACTATCTGCTCGCAGATCTTTTGCAAATCACGAAAGTCAAAACACTAAAACAAAGTCCACAATGGTGTTTCACATACCCAAATACATTATTACGTTACAAAATTATAATTTATCAGCAAGCTAAGAATGGCAGATTTTCTATGGCTAATTGTAGTCAAACATGGGAAATCTGTCTTATGGTTTTGTAACACTTGAATTTTTTGCATTAAACTTGCAAAAAATATTAAACTCTCCGAAAATTATAATTTCTGTGTGTGAATATCCGTATTATTTTGTACATACTGACAAAGGTGATTTGTACTGCTTTCCTCTGTAAATCCTTTATTTATTAGGTTCAACTGACTTTTGATGAATCCTGTGAACTAAGTTATTGTATTAATTTATTCGCATACTAGACCTATTATGAGCAAATTCGTTTTGTGTAATACTGATTTGCCACACATTTAAATTCGCAATGTTACACGAATTTCCATGGAGCATCCGAAGGTCAACCATGAGAAAAACCTCTAACTTAGTATCTCGTGCGCATGAAGTACTAATTGTGGCCACGAATATAAGAAATCCGTGCACACTTTCTAACAAGGATTAGCGACAAAGCTCAAGATGATTTTAGAGACAGTTGGTTTTGTGCAGTGAAGGAAACTGTACGAATTTGCACAAGGTTGTTTTGTTTGTGAGAGACTAGCTTTCAGAATCAAGCTCGTTGTACAGTTAGAGATGGATGTACCAAAAATTTACTGAGAACGTGTTGAAATTAAAGCAAGAGGGCATTCTTCTGAACGTGCTTGAGCCATACGCCACTTACACAATCTAAGAAATATATGTAATGAAGTGCAGATCCAGCATTATAAAAATTAATGAATAACGTGTTATGATTTGGCAGAACATGTGATAGAATACACCATTATACATTAGCTAATTATATTAACTCCTTCATGGCCGCACCATTCAAAATAGGTCTTCTAAGCGCTATCACTTTTCTGCTACCGTATGACCACAGACGTAATTAGATGATAACAAACTGGTTACTGTTCTATTCATGAGGGCATTTGTTTAAACATTTGTAAGTGACTAGCAAAAGTCCCAAAAAAATTTTGCGTAGAAATACACTTATAATCAACAATGTGCAAACATTCTACCCAGTGTTCATTTATTTAAAAGTAGCAGCTTTTTCTGAATTATAGGTTCATAAGTAGAGTTACCCATGATTGCTCACACGAGGTTTTCTCTGCAAAAGTTCATGCCTTATATTCATTGCTTACTGTTTTAATACCGGCTCTTGCATTTTCAGTTTGTGAAGTCATATCATGCTTTCGCAACAGAAGGCAGCACACTGCCGCCTGCGTTTTTTTTGTAAGGGACAGAAGGTGGCAGGGTGCCACCCAAGCTCAGCACCAAGCGCAGTTATCCAGGTCTGTTTATTTCACTGCTAGGGCCATGCAAAAACATTGAAAAATTTACCTGCTGTGAGATTATGGTTGCTTCGCAACAAGTAACACTGACCGGCCAATCACGGCCTGAAGCCAGGTGCTTTCCATATTACTGTACTGCACAGTATGTTCTCGTGCAAAGTTGGTGAGTCGTGTTTAGTCACTTGTTCTGCATTCTTATAAAATAACTGCTATATGATTTACTTGCATGTTATTGAGGCGCTGTTTTTACCTGAAATGATCACAAGTGTGAAGGGAATAACATGTCTATTCATTCACATTGGTAATGCGCTGTATAGTTTTACAACGCAGCTTATTTATTACTACTGGTCGCAAGGCAGTTAGCATACAAAATGTGCAAAAATGCAACTAAGTCAAAAAACTGCAATTCGTAGGAATTCTTGTTTTGTTGTTTGGTGTTCTTTTTCTTCCCACTTATGCGTTTGACGCCAAAAGATACCTGGCAGTGGATTCTGCAAAACGTCAAACATTAAGTTTACAGCAAAAGCTTACAGCAATCCATGTTGCTATTACCGCATGTTTAATGAAGCAGAAATTAATCCTAGAATTATTAGTCCTAGAAGTCCTTTTAAAATTTGCTCTCATGGTCACATATTCATTTATTCATTTTCATGACATAGCTGAAACCATTCACATGCAGGAAGAACTGCTTTAAATATTTGTATTCTGGAAAAACTTGATATCCTTTGACGTGTCCTTCCACAATCCGTATTATCCAAGAGGGGAGAACTGGCTTCATACAAGGAAGCTTGAAATGACAGCCTGGACATTTCTACATGAAACACTCCAAACTTCAACCAAGTTTTAGTACTAGACGTGGACATTATTATCGCCAAGCCACTTGAAGAACTTTTCGTTTCATTTCAAGAATATGACAGACGAGCAAAGATGGCTTTTGCTTGTGATATTGCAGGATCTCATTGGAAATATTTGCTCAGCAGCTCCAATCAGCTTCAGACAAGTAAAACGCTTAATGTCGCAAGTGACCCACCATCTCTAATCAAATATCTGATGAGTTTGGGCTCTGGAGTAGTTCTAAGATTTGGAAAATTTTGTAATTCCAATAAGGATTTTCAAAAACATCTCATTCGACTGTGAAAAAAAGTTTTGTGGTTGCTTGGTTAACCAAAATTGCTGCAATGCGTACTTCTATGAAAATCACCAGAAATTGTACTTTCTTCCATGTGAATGGAAGCTCATCTGGACTTATGTAGCACTAGGTTTTTGTGAGGACGTTACGACATACGGAATTGGGTTTTTCCATGCAGCTGACCGTTTTTCATAATAAATCTGTGCATAATCTTACAGACTATGCAGGAAATCATATTGTTTGTCACTGGTTATTTACACAAATCTTCAACCAGTTTACAAACTTTGATATAAACAACACAAAGAACTAAGTCTTGAAGAAACTTGAATCTTCGGAATAACCCAGGTGAGCCAGCAAAAGAAGTGTCAGAGCGTGATTTAAATCTGTGTTTTCTGGCACTGAATTATTTAATCCAAGCTATCCCTAAATGAATTAGTCAACATTTCTTATGATTGCTGCCTTTTAATTTGCACGATAATGGTGTTTAAATGGTATTAACCGTATTTGGTATTGGTACAATTTCTAACAAACTGCTTGCTAGTCATGTTTGTTAACTCGATTGTCTCTGTCAAGCAATTTAATTTAGCTTTGTATAAATATTTGTTTTTGCGCCTGTAGATTAAAATGTCTAAAACGAAGCCAGTCTTAGTCATTTGACCCAAGCTCCAGTGTAGTAGTATAACCCGCCTATCAAACACATTTGATTTTTACACGTAGCTACATTCTCTGTTGTTATCTGTTATTTCAATAACTTGCAGGTCTATCGCACAGTTCAATTCAGATTTTTGTCGTTTCTTTGCCTGGATTGGGTGCATCCACAGCAATGTTTAGTTATACAACCTATTATTTTTCCAAATGAAAAGTATGCAAATACTCTAATTTTGCCTGAACTTCAACCTTTATTTAACCGTCGCCAAAATTCTTGCAAAAAGTTGTTCTTATCAATTCAAAATCCAAGCATTCACAGTCTATTGCCAGATGCCCATACTCACAGGTATAGTAGTCGCCACCATTTGGAATAGCCCTTAACTAGATGCCGAACAGAGAGATTCAAGAATAGTTTTATCCCATACGTCATATTTAATTTCCAAACTTTTTTTTATTCATTTTAATCACGTATCTTGTAATAGTGTAATAGCGCTTGTCGCTGTATGTTCTTGCTTGCTTATTCCTTTCAAAGTTTTTATATTGCAATTTTATGCTGTACTGTAATTCAATCTTTTGGTTGTAACGATGAAAAAATAAAAATAAACTTCTTATGCTCATCTCGCATTACTGTCGCCACACCTGATGAGATAGGACATTGCTTGTAAGATTTTCTCAGTCGAAATGTCTCTGACCACTCATTTCCCTGCTTACATATAATTAGGTGGTAATCACCTACTTCGCCAGCTAGCAGTTAGATAGTGATACATTCGCTAGGCTATCATTCGCCAGTCTAACTTTTCACTAGTCATTCGCTACGCTGATGAAGCAGTGTTTCTTTGAAGTCAAGAGTTGCTGGGGCTGCTGCTGCTAGGTAACGTGTGTGCCAAACCCGTACACGTTTCCGCCGGGGCTGTTTGTTGTCCTACTTCGCAGTCTTACCCAATAGCATAAGGGTATGCTTATTTACCCGAGAGATGATGGAGCAGAAAAGGTGTGCGATATTAGAAAGTTTTGTAGATGTAAATTTGATGCTCGTAAATTTGATACAAGGAAATGTTGGCAGTGGGAAAATTTGGCACAGAGAAAATTTGGTACTCGTAAGTACAGTACAAGGTACAAATTGTACAGAACACTAACTGGTATTAATAAAGTTTAGTGCTGGGAAAGTTTGACGCTAGGAAAATTTGACACAGAGATAGTTTGGTACACGGAAACTTTGGTGCTGCTACGAAAAAGCAATGGAGGCTCGCATTGTTGCATTGTTGCTCGCTCTTCTGTTGTGATTTCTGCTACCACTATAATCATCATTGTCATACTTATCATCATCATCATCATCGTCATAATTATTGTGGTTATTGTTGTTGTTATTCTTGTTGTATGTTAGTTTCTTGCTGCTTTGTTGTCCTCGTCATGCTGATTATCATTATCGTTATTGCCATTTTGGTATTTGTTACTCTGCTGCTGCTCCTGTCGCTGTTGTTGTTGTTGATTCTGCTGCTGTTGCTGTTGCACCTGTTGTTGCAGCCGTCGAAATTGTTGCAACTGTTGATGTTGTTGGCAGTGATGTTGGCGTGCACCGACATTATAATAATCATTGTCCTTGCCAACGTTTTGTTATTGCTGTTGTTGATGTGCTAATAGATGGAGAAGGATGAAGGTAACTGCACTGATAGTGATGACAAAGATGACGATGGTGATAATGATATTGATGAAGACGAAAACAGTGATGCTTATGGCAAATACGACACCGATAATGTTGTTGACAGTGAAAATGATTATAACAAATGTGCTTGCGTGACAGTATGTGACACATTTGACAATTACAATGAATTAAGTTCAGTTCCGATTTTATGCAAAATGCTTTTACCTGCCAATCACTATTATTTATGGTATTTTATGAGGTTTTTAATAGCTCAGGCTTTCTCAGAACCAAATTTCCTCCTTGCTGGATAAACTTCCTTATAGGGAATTTCCCTATTTTCCAGTGGAAACAAATTTTTTGTGCTGAGATATAGAAATGCTCTTTTTTATTTGCTGCCAAATTTTCAGTATTAAACTTACCTATACGAAATTTTTCTTGTAATATTTTTTGGTCCCAAAACTTCCTTGTATCTATATTTTTAGTACCAAACAATACTGGTACCATATTTTTCCCGTACCAAGTTTTTCCAATGTAACATTTTCCTTAGATCAAAGATTGTTTGTACCTAAAGATCATAGTACCAAATTTACCTAGTACCAAAAATTCCCGATACCAAAAGATCATAGTACCATTTTACCTGTACCAAAACTTCCTGCTTACTAAAATTTCCTATTACCAAACTTGGCTGTACCAATCCTACTTGTACCAAAATTTCCTCCATTCAACGGAAAAGCCCGAATGTGGGCTGAACAACTATGTTTAAGTTAAGAGAAAGAGAAATTTTTCTTTGTGAAGCGTTAATAGTATCCCCACGGACTGTGATGGACAAGAAATAACTGTCGAAATGGATAGTGTTTAGCGAAAGAGCTTGTCGTGTGTAAAAACTATGAGTTGAGCCGGTCTACGTTGTAGTTCTCTCTAACGCTGTTATGAAAAAACTCAACTTTCCGTTAGTTAGAGGGAAAAATATTAGCCTTGTTCTAGATTTTATTATTGTCAATTGAAATTGCAAGTGAATTGATGGAAATACATATTCTAGTTTCGTTTATAGGAAGAAATGCACAACGCTTACATCTATGAGTTGCTGATTAAACCATTTTGCAATCAAAAAATATGCATTTTAGTTTAGTTTATGACTTTGCAAGTTTAGATAAAAGCAACTATTTGATAAACTTTAAATAAGGATAAAACAAAATGTTTTATTTTCTGACCAGTTTTTATAAACCTCAATGAGATCTTTGCAGATCAAAATTAATTCAAATATGGTCAAACTTGTATTATGCATCAATGTAATTGGGACTTATGTGACTCGTGCATTCAATATAAGGGGCGTCTAATAGAATGGAACAGTCAAATTTTTATTCTATTTCCGTAGCTTCGCGAGCGGAAAAATACAAAAACTGATTAAATCTTGCAGACGAGCACAAGATGTTAATATAGAAAAAATACATCGCAGACTTGATGTTCGTATGTTTAAAGACAAGAGAGACTTAATAATCGTTTATTGTAAAGCAAGGCTAACTGGCTTAGTTTCTTTATTATATTTATGTCTCTGCATTGTTTAGTGCTTTGACACTTCGTATCTACATTCTGTTTAAATTGAAAAGTCATTTTTTGGCTACTTGAACTGTTAATTTCGTTTTAAAAAAGCTGCTACTTCGTAAATTTGTGTTTATGAAAAGAGCAATCAGTTTATCTGCTGATTAGACATTAATTGTGACTGTCATGTTGTTTAGTTTAGTTTTGTTTAGCTCTGACAGTTGTCCCGCGTGAGCTGTTGTCCCGAATGCTGCTGAGCGTCTCTTCTTTGAGAACATTCTTGCTTTATGGAATCAGTTCAGACTAGCTCGATAATTTTTGCTACATGGTCAAGTTTTACTGACCGTTTTATATTGTAGGAGCATTTCACCTTTTGGTTATAGACTTTGAGTTTATTATATTTTTTAAAATTGATAATTTGTTATCTAAATTCTGCATCGAGTTTTCATTAGCTACATTTTTGAAAGGCGTAAAAGGGTTTAAATACACCACGTTGCAGCGGGGGCGGAGGGACAGAGCAATATGTTTGACGCCAGTAATATCATTGCCACTACACAAGAACTTTAACCGTGTCATCCTGCTCGATCAAAATGGATTTGTGACTCGTTAATAACTGATTTTACCAGCACATACTGTAGGTAGGTCTGCAATTTAAACGTAAAAGCATGAATGTAACCTGATGTCTGGCTTCTCTCTATTCTCTCTATATCTAAACATTTGAACGAGTGAGTTCCCGTTTTGCCGCGACATATTGCTGTTATAATTTTTACACCATTAAGACACAACTTCGAATTTAAATAAAGTGTTAAAATAAGTTCGAGCTGTTTGTCAAGGACAGTTGGCTTTTTGCCTTACGTGGAAGGAGGCTTGCTACTTACTTGGCTAATTGCTTTAATCTAATCTATGGTTTCTACATGTAAGTTTACGCAATTTGAAAACAAATCTATAGCTTCATAAGTGTATTCGGGAATTTATTATCATAATAATCAATTTACCACCTAATAAGTACCCAGGTGGTTAAAGGGTAGCTTAATATAATTGATTAATTAATAATGATGTAAATAGCCTCCACGGTTCGATTATGCGTGGAATGATACGAGATTATTAGACATAGTTTGTCAGTAGTAAAATTATTGTCGACAGTCGGACCATTGACTTTAGGATGTAGTCACCCCCTGGATAGACAGCGAAAAACGGTTATATCAAAGTATGTGGACTCTTCCAAGCTACGGCTCCAGGGTGCAATAAATCACATGATCAAGTGCCTTCATAAGGGGACAACAGAGTGGCCGATTGCTTATCTGGCGGTCTTGGTGTGTGGACATTGTGACACAATTTCTTCGGAATGTAAAACTAGAACCTCCAGACTTAGTTTTCTGTGTAGGGAGAGAAATAAGTAATCTTCGTCGTTTCACCTGTCAGCAGCCAGGCTATATACGTTCTGCTCTTAAAGCCCAAGAAAACCCTCAACTTACATAAAGCTTAAAAATTTGTCTTGAAATTTTATTCCACTTACACACTGCCTTTTTGCAAGCAGGACCTCAATCGGCAGTGACGCTTTATAAAACATAAAAATTTAAACTTCAACTCCTCTGCCAGTTAATCAGGGAGAAAAAGTGAGAGAAAGAGAGGGAGAGAAAGAGAGAGTGTGAGAAAGAGCGAGAAAGGGAGAGAGAGAGTCTGCCCGTTTTGAAGTTAACTGGATTCTTTCATGCTGCTAGACTTTATTGCTAACATTGTAATTCTTTCTGTGAACTGCTTCTTTTATCTTCCGTAGAAGTAGATCAGTTTGCGCAGAACATGTTCTTGTCGTTAGCCGATGCTGATAAATTCTTCTCTCTAAAGCTTTAAGCAAGAATTCACCAGTTTGACGTCCAATGTCGTGCTGCACAAAATAAAAAACGAGTTTTATTGCTTTGTGTCGGCAAGACGAAGTCAAAAAATAATAATCTTCAGCGGTTTTACGCTTCGTAAAATCTTTCCAAATGCCTTTCGTGCGTTGCGTGTATTGAAAAATGTAAACAGTGAATCAAACAATATTCGAGAAATTGTTCTTGTTAGCGGTCACCACACTTCAACTGCAATTTGATATAACGGCGGTCATTTCATAACGGCGCAGAGTCTTAGCGGAAGTACATGCACTCAATTGCGTGCATAGCGGAAGCACAAACTTTTTTATAAAGAGTGAATGTGCTACTGTTTAGATTATGCGTATAATTGTAATTAATAATAATTTAATTAAATTACTTAGTTTTAATTTTATTTTATAAAATTTTAGTAATATAGTTTTACTTATTTCTGATCACCTAAGAAGTTGTCACAACTTTGATGTTCGCACTCATTTAGCTGTTTTAAAAGTGCATTGTCTGAACGAAAGGTTCTAACTGTAACGTTTTTATTAACGTTATTTCGCGAATATTTCAACACTAAAATCGGACCTTGCGATTTTGAGGTTGAGTGTCCACCAAAATACCATTCGAT
>JAQGDQ010000510.1:0-65000 GCA_030141605.1 Tubiluchus corallicola | reverse complement strand
GACAGCCTACACAATAGTGCTCTCTTTTTGTCGTTCTGATGAAATTATTACAATTAGATATGTAGTTATTAGGTAGGCGGCGTAGCGCCAATGAGTTTAATTTGTATCACTAAGTGAAATACTTATTTCTTTATCTATCTCTCAGGCTAGCATAGTAGTGCCATCTACTGTCAACTTTGGTTATCAAAGGAAGAAACAATGTGGTGTTTTACACTTACTCACTTCCCCTCGCCTTAATTGTTCTGAAGAAGAACAGCTATTTTACCTTTGACAACGGTAAATGAGCTAATAAACGCCCTAAGAATGGAATCAGCAGCGATTCTAATAATTACGTGCACTTGCACGAACAGCGTCTGGACGCCGCCATCTTTGTTTACATGCGGAGCGAGACAACAAACCAACATACCCCAAAATTAAATTAAACATGTTAAATAATTACTTTATAGCTTTGGTAACACTAAAAAGAAACCTGTAAAGTGTTCAAATAAATCTAGAATACATTTATTATGTAAAATTAATATTATAATATCACTTATCAACAAAACATACATTGGGCAATAGCTGGCAATTTGTTGCCAGGACGCCAGGTACACAAACTCTACAGAAGTCACGTGACGAGAGCAAATAAGGCTTCTATAAAAGAGGAGTTTCAAGAGCAAAAAAACGGACAGCTGCTGAATAAGCAGCCTTGCTGAACAAGCAGCCACTGCTGAATAAGCAGCCACTGCTGAATAAGCAGCCTTGCTGAATAAGCAGCCCTGCTGAATAAACAGCCCTGCCGAATAAGCAGCCACTGCTGAATAAGCAGCCCTGCTGAATAAGCAGCCACTGCTGAATAAGCAGCCACTGCTGAATAAGCAGCCACTGCTGAATAAGCAGCCCTGCCGAATAAGCAACCACTGCCGAATAAGCAGCCCTGCCGAATAAGCAGCCCTGCTGAATAAGCAGCCCTGCTGAATAAGCAGCCACTGCCGAATAAGCAGCCTTGCTGAATAAGCAACACTGCTGAATAAGCAGCAGTGCTGAATAAGCAACACTGCTGAATAAGCAACCCTGCTGGATAAGCAACACTGCTGAACAAGCAGCCTTGCTGAATAAGCAGCCACTGCTGAATAAGCAGCCTTGCTGAATAAGCAGCCACTGCTGAATAAGCAGCCTTGCTGAATAAGCAACACTGCTGAATAAGCAGCCCTGGTAGATAAGCAGAAGGACTTAGCAGCTGTTCTTACTAGCTGAACAAGGTAAGTGCTATTTACTAAGTCCAATGCAGAAAATGCACAGGTTCTAGTAAGTAAGGTGCAGCATATGCACAGGACCAGTGTAGAGATACACAAGTTTTAACTATGTCAGGTAACCCTGCCAGGAGAGTCTCTGGCTTGGATAAAGCTAGTCATAGACCTGCTTCCATAGTCATAGATACTGAACAAGTATAGTGCCATACTGAATAAGTGTAGTTACGCTGTTCTCTACTAGTGGAGCAGTGTTGTGTAGACAGCAGGTTGGCATGTAAATGGAAGGCTCTCCTGTCTTGAGTTGGTTGCACAGTGTTAAACTCTAGGAGACCAGGGCAAGTGCACCAGAGAGACCACAGATACCTGTAGTGCATTATGCTCACAGATGAACTGAAATGTTCTGGTTAGATTCTTATTTAATGCAAAATATAAAATTAAACTATAAAATATAAAATATAACATTTAACTTTGACTTTGCTTTTGAATTATTCTGGTTGTGCATTATGACAATACACCTACACATGAACAAACACACTGTCTCACTATAACTTGCTAAAATTAGCTTAATTGTACACATGGATCCGCAATTGTAAATCATTGTTGGTCTTCAAGACTAACAAATGTGAGTGTGTGCCACCATACCCCTAGACAAGCAGCCGTAACACCACCATACACCAAGTGTGCCACGCTACAACAACACACATGAACATGACAGGTGTGCTTCCTTATTTGGCAAGTTTGACCACTAGTCATGAGTGGAGATAGATAGGACATTCACAGCTGCTGCTCTTTATGATCTGCTTGATTGGTCAGATTTAGGTGATGAACCAACCTTTACATGATATGCAGCCACTCAGCTTAGAGCAAACTGATTTACCTGGAAAAACTAGGCCGGATGCGAAAGATGGTGCTTTGCAATATGGTTGCTCTACTAGAATTTTATCAATTCTTGGTTTAAAGGATAATATTGCATTTATTAATGGCATTTCCTCAGTAGAAACAGAGTACTTCTACAATGGTTATACTCAGTCTTTGTGGTCTAGGCTGTCCGTTATTTAGGAAGCCCCTAGAGACTTTGTCATTTATGGTGGAGGCGACCAGGTCGTTACATGGACTATTGGTAGTTCTCAGAGAACCAGCTGTGGTCGGTCTTCCTGTCAGTGTCTTCAGATATGCCGGATTTGATACAGCGCATTCCTCAGTTGATGGAGTTAATGCACGCCTGATGTCACCTAATTGTCTGACCCTGAAGTTACCGTTTGGGAAGCCTGCCGTTAGACTGTCCCAGTACATGCCGCCGTCGACAGCGACATGTCATTCTTGAAAAAATTTATATTGAAAAAAGTTTTCAATACTTTACAGAGTCCATTGTTTTGAACTATAGTTTCAGGTTGAGGCTACAGTTTTTCTTTAATAAACAGTTTTTAAACACTTTTAAAAAACTGTTAATCTCAGCTTTTATATTGATTTTGTTTGTATTGAATGAGTGTAACACAAATGTATGTATTATGGGTCCTCGTGTGTTAATTTTTGAGACCAAGCAGTAAGCATGAAAAATTTTTTTGATTTCTTTTTAGCAACGTTGAAAAAGGGTTTTGCAATTATGCAAAATTATTTTGTATAGTTGTTATTAAAATTTTTAAATAATACAAACTATACAACAACGATTTTGGAATAATATGCATCATTGTATTTACCTTTCGTAGTCATCCTGTTTGGTGACAAACTGGTCTGCTAAATTATCTTTGCAGCCAAACCCAAAATGAATTTTTGACGTGTTGTAAACGAACGTATTGAGTACTATTGTACAAATGAAACTTAACAATATAAAAAGAAACAATTTTGTCACGACTGTTTTCCGTGTCATATTAAAAACGCTCAAACGTTCAAAAGCACGAAAATATCTGGGATATTGTGCACATTGCAGTTGCTAAAGCCAGGGTTTCCGAGGGGTAAAGTTCAACAGTCGTGAAAGAATTCTCGCCATTGTCTTTGTCGTAAATCATTTGTGCGAGGTTCGCCCGATTTTCGCAATTTTTTTGCGAATTTTATGGCTTTTTTGTTTCGTTTTTCTACTTTAAAATTTGTTGTTTTTTTAAATGTGTTTGAATAGTTTGTGTATACGTTTAAGTTAAATTGCTTTGTGTGAATTAATAATTTAACAGTATATACACTATATATACATTTGACATGACACAATTAACAGAAACATGCGTTACATTACATAAATTTCAGTCATTACATTTATACTATTTATGCATTTGACATTACAAAACTAACATAACACATATTACATTACATAATTCTTTTAAAAAATTTTCATTTTTAATCGTTATATCGTTATATGGAGCCAGGGGCGGGGGTAGATGAAAGTTGAGTCTGTGTAATTAGTATCAGATGCACAATGTGGAAGCTGAAACCTGTTATATTGATATTCTTTTAATTTCTTTTTAAAGTGGTGGAGAGATTCTATTTGTTTTATTTCACTGGGTAATAAGTTCCTTAAATGTATAGCCTGTTTTGATATAGAGTTATTTCCAAATTTATTGTTTACTGTAATCAAATTGTATGTTCTAGTGTTTAAAGTGGTATCAGGAACGAATGATAAGGGATTGTTTATTGAAAGGAATGCTCAGTTTATTGATATATTTATAAAGAAATATCGGTGTTTTGTAATCTCGATAGGCTTCTAATATTGGTATTTTTGTGGACGTTCTTAAGCTTGTTGCAGATGCAGCATGTTGTTTAGCAGTTTTATCAGAGTAGCCATGAATTAATCTAAGTGCGTAGTTTTGCATTGTATTTAGTTTTCTAAAGTTTTCATTCTTAACGTTTTGAAGTAAAGTGCAACCATACAGATAATGTGGTAATATTAGACTTTTGTAGATGAGAATTTTTGTTTTCTTGGTTAGATTGCCTCTGGTTTGGCATAAGAATGCCGTGCTTAATGCCATTTTGTTGTGTATTTGATGAAACTGTTCATCCCAAGTGAGTTTATTATCGACAGTAATGCCTAAAAATTTTACATTTTCTGCTTGTTCTATGGAACAGTCACCTACTTTTAGTGTTGCATTAGAAGAAGTAATGTCATTTGATTTGGATGATATTACCATAAATTCTGTCTTATCATTATTCATTTTTAAACCAAAATAGTTAAATGCTGCATTTATATTTGTTATGTCTTTTTCTAGATTATTTTTTGATGTTAGAAAGTCTGTATAGATAGTTGTATCATCGGCATATTGTGTTAGGTCTGAATTATGTAAAATTAAATGAATTTTTTAACGTATATGCAAAAGAGTAAAGGACCTAAAATCGTACCTTGCGGGATGCCTCTCAGTGGTGTGTCCCATGTTGAAAAAGTGTATTTGTTCAGCTTAACTCTTTGTTTTCTATTGTGTAGGTAATTATTAATTAGATTGAGAGAAGTATAATCGAATTCTAGTTGGCGTAAGTTGTCTAGTAGTAAATTGTGATCGAGGCTGTCAAAAGTGTTACTTAGATCTAAAAATGCTGCTGTTATATATTTATCTTTATTTAAGTTGTAACGCCACTTTTCAGTGGCATCAATTATCGCGTCTATTGTAGAATGTAGTTTTCTAGAACCGAATTGATGATTTGACAGTAATTTATTATTATCAATGTAATGGTTTATTTGGTTGTAGATAACTCTTTCAAATACTTTGGCTAGTACGTGCACTACTGAGATTGGTCTGTAGTTTTTAGCATCATCTTTAGCATCTTTTGTATATTGGAGCTATGTTTGCTTGTTTACACACTGCTGGAAATTCTGAGTGCATTAAGACTTGGTTTGTAATATATGTTAGATGAGGAGTAATGATGCTGGCCCAGTCTTTATTGGCATGTCTGAGGGTCCACTTCCTTTATTTATATTTAAACTGTTTAATATTCTAAAGATGTCGCATTCTGTGACGCTAGTAAATGAGAAAGTGGATTGTGTTACTGATTGGTTTTTTGTATATATTGTGTATATTTGCATTATGTTGGCATGGCAAGTTGTCAAATTTTCCGAGATTGATAAATGTGGAATTTAATTTGTTAGCAATATCAACTGGATCAGATATCATACTGTCATTTTCTCGTAAGCTGTTTATAGATGATGTTTTAGTGATTCTTGTGAGTTTATTACTTGCGTTTAGTATTTGCGTGTTATATTGGCCCAAGACTTCTTTATACTTTTTGCACTGAGCAGTATTTGTTGCATTAATATCGATATTAAAATCCCCCATTAATAAAACTGGTTGATTTTCAAGTACAGCACGTTCAAGTTCAATTTCAAAATGTTTTAGAAAAGTTTTATATTTTTGATTTGGTGGCTTATAAATGACACCTACAATGTAGTTTTCGATATTATACCAAATTGATTCTATTTTGTTAGTTTTAATTCCTTTGGCTTCGTTAAATGACATGTGTTTTGGGATGTACATTGCAACCCCTCCCCCAAGTTTACGTGTGGGAGGGTCTCGACGTATGAGTGTATGATGAGGCAGTTGGATGGATTTGCTTGTGTAGCCAAGTTTCGGTTATTCCAACACTAAATTTTCAGATGAACGAACTGTGTCTTTAAGCAATGCATGTTTTTTGTCAGACTTTGTATATTGAGCCGAAATTTCAAATTCTTTTTGTTTTTGCATAAAATCTGCCAGCTCTAGATCAATGTGGTTTTGCGTGGGGGTTTGGTTTAAGGGACCTGGATTAGTTTCAGTACAACCAATTATAAGCAACATTTTTAATACTGTTAGAAAATAATCATGGTTACAATTATTTTTACCCCGTTCCCAAAACAAACTGGTAGTGATTTGTGGAATTCCAGACCTAGGACATGCAGTGATCAAAAATTATGTTCGCGATGAGGATGTTATTTCGTCATAGGAACTTGGACCATTATATCGTGTAATTTTTTTTAAATATAAATTTCGAGGCTCCTATAGGAGATAGAAAAAACAAAAAAGCTTACAACAGCGGTGGGCTGACGGAATCGAGCTGCCTGCGTGTAACATCGACTAGGCAATCAACTAGCGTACAGCGGTTTACACTGATACAGCAGGGACAGCGTTTACACCAGGTAATAGTCTCTTAAGTTCAGATGAGAAAACAGGCAAAAATGCCTCAATGAATGCTTGAGAGTGCTACATGAATTAACAAGTAAAATCACTGCAATGGACAACAAACTAACGAAAATTGACTCAAGCTACCATCAGTAAACCTGACACAAGTTACGTTATCACACAGTGATCTTTTTTTACCAAGTTCAACTGAAAGTTCAACTGAAATATAATTGACAAGTTCAGGATTATCTGTAATTACCAAGTCCAGATAGAATGGATTGTGTTCTTCGCGAAAACGTGTTGCTATGCAGCATGTGTTGATACAGGAGATTTTCACATACTACTTTCACATACATGAGCCGAGACTCAATATGAAAAGGACTTAGGTTGCCTTAAACATAATTTGGCAAATTGAAATCCTTGTAAGGAGAAAGTTGCTGTTTTTGTGAATAGTTGTATAGTAGCTCCAAAAGGCTTTTTTTTGTTTTCCGTTGATAAGCTTTGGATCTGATAAATACCACCTCTCACCTATTTGCAGCTGAGGCTGGTTTACAGCTCAATCCAAACATTTTCGGAAAATGGACGACCGCCAAATGGTAAAAATAAACGCAGTCTGTAAAGCAGACCCCCCCCCCCGTCTAACCCATCCAACTTGCGATATCTAGCCTTTGTCCTACTTCTAATTATATCGAAAATATAACATATAAGCATCTTAGCATTTTCTATATCTCCTAATGGACACACCAAATTCCATTTCGGCTTTGGAAAATCTTATTCAACTGCATTGGCCACCATTAAAATTATGACAAAAGCTCAACTACTTACAGTGCCCTTTTAGACCAATCAATACTGTTCAATATGATATTCTGTTGCACAAATTAAATTATTATGGTATACGTGGCTCAATTACAATTACAGACGCTTTCTCGGATCCTATTGAAATGACTTGTGGTGTGTCGTAAGGCTTTACACATGAACACTTCCTTTTCTAATTTACATAAATGACTTACACATCTCTACTAATTTTAATACCCGCTTAAGCGGTGACGATACTAGTCTTTTCCTTTCCGATAAAAATGTATTATTATTGCAAAACCGAACTAATACAGAATTAATCAGGGATGAGAGTTAATAATTACTGAGAGTTAATTACTGTAAAATGAGGTAAATGTTAATTAGCAATAAATTTTCAGCTGAAGATTATGCAGTCTTTAAAATTAAGTTAATCTACATATGTAAAAGTCAGCAAAAAATTATTATATTGTTACGGGGCGAAGTTCCATTTATTTTTGACCCCTCTTCTACATTATGACGGTTACATACATGATGAAGCCATTGAGTATCTGCACTGTATAGCAGTTATAAGTAGCTGGTATGGAATAGCCTTGTCTGTTCAGTGGGCTGATGGTCAGATACGGTTTCCACATCAGCACCCGTTCCAAATAACAACTAGCATGGAGCGCAATGGATCAGATATCTGGCGAGCTAACTAAAGTCAATAATTCAACTTTTGCTACATTTTTCTCGTATTGTGGCCGAGAGTTCAGCACCATTAGCAGGGTAGAAGGGTACAGGCGGGTCCTCAGCTGCCCCCAGGGGACTCGAACCAGCATCTTAGATAGGAAGCAGAACAGCACTGAACTGCCGCTATGGCTATGGCATGGATCCACCGGAACCTCTGTGCAAAAAGACAGATTTCTTTCATCATCGATGGCGGCTCGTGTATGGGTACCGTGGTACTGCTGCATCCCACTGATTTTAGCGAATCCGGTGTTCAGCGTGAATCCGTTACAGGATGTACATAGAGTGGCATACAAGTGATTAGATTTCTCAGCAGACGAGAAAAGTTAAAAGATCCAGAATTAATTGGTTGGCATCCTTCTGTCTCGGAAGACAATGGAGTGTGCACCAAAAGAGTCAGTTATTGATCACATTGATGGAGCTGCAGCGTCGACTGTGGCTGAGCAGTGCGATCCTTGAACGTCTCCAGGGCTCACGCCTGGGCAAGGTGTATGGAGATCCTGAGTTGCCCAGACAACAGGAATCCCCTCTCTTCCTCCCTGGTGTAGTCCAAAGGAAAGCAGAGCGATACGTTTGGCACCGGTTGGCTGCAGGAGCTGCCGGAATCAGTGAACATGCTGCACAGGCCCGCCTTCGGGGCTCCACTCCTGATTTGGAAGGTTTACTCCTCCTCTACACATGGCCGTTGTGTCACTTGACCTCCTCCACCCACTAACCATTGGCTGCTTGTGCAGCTCCTCCACCTAGTGTCTAGATACAGTGTGGACATCACGCCAGCACCTGGTATCCCTAAGCGGTCACCCATCCAAGTACTAACCAGGCTCAACGTTGCTTAACTTCGGTGATCAGACGAGAACCGGTGTTTTCAACATGATTTGGCCGTAGTCACGATCAAGAATACGAGTAATTTTATCGCATAACTAGTTGCTCCAAACCGTCAGAAAGAAGGACATGTTATTATCTCCACTTTAAAAAAAAGATAGTCGGATAGATACGCTCATCCTTCTTACTATCAGAAAAATTACCCACTAAGAGTTCAACTCTTCTCATTTAAATGTTTTGTTCTGCGTGAGTTTACAAATCCATTCCGAATCACATGAATTCGGAGGTATTTTAAGCTCAAAACAAATTGAACTTTGACGCTACGGTACACCAAGAAAGGATACTAACTATCGCGCAAAGACCTTACTGAATAGAACAATCGCAAATTCTGATTTAAACGTCAATTAGGGTCGTCACTCCCTACACCATACCGATCAATCATACATAACGTATACACGGACTGAATATTGATAATAAAGTCATCTGCAACTAAATTTACGAAAATATAAACTATAAGTATAATGTCACGTCTCTTTTAGGCCATCCCGTATAATTTTCAGTTCAATTCGAACCTACGTTTACTTCCGCATACACGATATGAACTAGACAAATAAAATATGTTTAAATATTATAACAGAAAAGGATAGCGAAGACCGTAATGGTCAATCAATCGAGCCGTCATTTAATGAATGAAAGCACTACTGAGATGGCAGTATAACTATTTCATTCAAGTATAATGTGATGATATAATACTATTTTACTTAGCAACTTAATCATTTTAAATTTGTTTGATGATTGACTGATAATTTCTTCAACTAACTTTAAATAATTCTCCAATTAAAACATCGGCACATCTGCATGACAGTCAAATAAAGTCTGTTTATGATAGTGATTTTAGCTGGTGGCTGATTATCGTTGCTTGTTGTGGTGGTGACTGTGGCTCGTGAAGATTGCGCGTGGATCAGCCTCGATGGGCATGGCAAGCTACCAAGACATTGTTTAGTAAACTTGTTGTTGTTGTTGTTCGTCCTTCATAGTCGAAGAGGACCATGACTTCATTCTGACACCATAGGATGGGTACGGAGGTGGCTTATAAGCCCGATTCTTGCTGAGAACCTCCTTCTGCAATGAGGACATGAGAATGGTGTATCTTGATAGGCATTGCGTTGTCTGTCTTTTCGAAGCTGTCTTTTCTCCTAACTTGGATGCGCCTGGACTCATAGTTGGTCACTCCCGATTTGGTGAGGGACTGCCAACGAGATCTCTCCTGTGTCTTCCTAGGAGTCGACATTGATGTTGCATTCTTTCAGGCTGGCTTTGAGGGTGTCTTTGTATCTTTTCCGTTGCCCTCCAACTGACCGTTTCCCTTCTTTCAGCTCGCAGTACATGAGTCTCTTTGGCAGTCTGTGATCTTCCATACGTCGAACATGTCCAGCCCATTTCAGTTGTGCATTGCATGAACACTGATGGATTGTGCTCTCTCGAGGACTTCAGTGTCTGGTATAAAGTCCTGCCAGCTGATCTTGAGGAGTTGTCTTAGACAACGCAGGTGGAAGGAGTTTAGTTGCCTGGCATGGCGACTATAGACTGTCCACGACTCGCAGGCATACAGCAAGGATGGAATGACTACAGCATGGTAGACCTTGAGTTTAGTTGACAGCTTGATGCCTCGTCTTTCCTAGCATTTTGTGCTTAGGTTTCCCAAGGTTGCACTGGCTCTTGATATTCTGAAGGCTGCTTCATCATCAATGGTAGCTGATCTTGATAGGGTGCTACCCAAGTAAACGAACTTGTTGGCTGCCAACAATTTCTCATTTTTGATAGTGATGGTTGGTTCTACATATGTGCTGTCTTTTTTGTGTTAATAGTGAGGCCAAAATCATCGCATGCCTGTGCAAAGAGGTTAACACTTTGCTGCATGTCTTGCTCTGAGGTGACATTGAGAGCGCAGTCGTCTGCAAATAAGAGGTCACGGATGGTGTCTTCTTTGACTTTGGTCTTGGCCTGCAGTCTGCGAAGATTGAAAAGTTTTCCATCTGTCCTGTAACGGATGTCAATACCGACATTCTTGTCTCTGTATGCATCGGTGAGCATTGCGGAGAACATCATGTTGAAGAGAGTCGGTGCCAGCACACAGCCCTGTTTTACGCCATTGGAGACTGCGAATGGGTCTGAATATTTCCCGTTGTCCTGAACTCTCGCTTGCATACCATCATAGAATTCTCTGACCAGCTTTATAAACTTATCAGGGCATCCAAATTTAGCCATGACTTTCCAGAGTCCTTCGCGAGACACGGTGTCGAAGGCCTTAGTGAGGTCAACGAAGGTTGTCAGTAGGTTGACATTCTGTTCTCTGGATTTTTCTTGCAGCTGCCGCACTGCAAAGATCATATCAACTGTGCTGCGTCCCTGTCTAAATCCACACTGACTTTCAGGTAGAAGATCTTTCTCTAGGTGTGCGTTGAGACGATCTAGCAGAATTCTTGCCAGGATTTTGCCAGCAATCGATAGGAGTGAGATGCCCCTGTGATTGTTGCACTGCTGTCTGTTTCCTTTCCGCTTATAGAGGTGGATGATTGTGGCATCTTTGAAGTCTTGCGGTAGTTTTTCTTGTTTCCACATAAATTGGAACAGCTCCGTCAGTTTCGTCTGTAGTTTAGGGCCGCCGTTTTCATATATTTCAGCTGGGATGGAGTCAGCGCCAGGTGCTTTGCCGCTGGACAGGCTCTTTATGGCTTTCTCTACCTCTTTCTCTGATGGGGGATTTTCAAGAGATCTGTTGGTAGGGACTTGGGGTAGTCTTTCTATGGCCTCGTCATTTGTTGAGGATGGTCGATTTAGAATGATGTTGAAGTGTTCAGCCCAGCGTTGGAGAATCTTATCATTTTCAGTGAGGAGGGTTGAACTATCGGCACTGAGAATTGGTGTTGTGCCAGACTTGGACTTGGTCCGTAAATAGCTTTGATAGCCTGATAAAAGTTCTTTTCATCCTTTCTGTCTGCGAAGGTTTGAATTTGGTCAGCTTTTGCACTTAGCCAGGAGTCCTGCATGGCTCTGAGCTCCTTTTGGACTTTTCTTTTGGCATTGGTGAAGGCAGTTTTCTTTGCTGGACACTTGGGGTTGTTTATAAAAGCTCTGTGACATTGGTGCTTTTCATTTAGTAGGGTCTGGATGTGATCGTTGTGTTCCTCAAACCAGTCTTGGCGTTTTCTGGTGCATGGCCCAATGGTTTCTAGTGCAGAGGAGTAAATGGTATAACTAAGGGCTTTCCATTGAGTTTAATGGTCTAGATAACTATTATCCAATGCCTCTAATCTATCTGACATTCATGAGTGATTGCCTGACGTTTTCCATTTTCAGCTTGGAGTTATTCAGCCGCTTGGGTGCCCGTTTTCCCTGCGGTCTTCTTGAGGGGTGGATTCTGATGTTTAGTTTGGACAGTATAAGCCGGTGGTCTGTCCAACATTCTGCACCGGACATTGCCTTTGTTACTCTGACATCTTGTTTATCTCTCTGCCTGGTCAGTTGGTCAATATCCACCCAATTAGACACCACCAATAATCGTAGGATCCCAGATGGTAAATTTGCTCGCAAATACTAAATCAGACTTTCTTTATCAGCAACTTTCATCAAAGTTACGTTGTCCAGGGATGACTAAAGCTTATAATTGTCATTTATGTGAAAGATGTTGTTAGTGGTTCTGCACCGAGAGATATGTCATGTTTTTTGATTAATACTAGAAATCACAAATAATAAATTTACTTAGAATGTGCAGTTATTAAAAAATTGTATCTGGTCTTAGTGAGTTTTGTGTGCATGCATGCGTGTGGGTGTGTGTGTGTGTGTTTGTGTGTGTGTGTGTGTGTGTGTGTATGTGTGTGTGTGTGTGTGTGTGTGTGTGTGTGTGTGTGTGTGCGTTTGTGTGTGCTCATATATGTTCAGTGATTGCATGCATGTGTGAACATGCACATTTGTTTTAGTTATTTCGCCTCCTTAGAGGAGGAAGCTAAAGAACACTAGAAAAAGCAACATTAGGACGACACGAGAACAAACAACAGACACAGATTAAAACTACTTATAGTCCAAGACCGGAAGCACTCTCCGTGACAGCCCTACACAATAGTGCTCTCATTTTATCGTACTAATTAAATTTCTACAATTAAGTTTGCTAAGTTAAGCGTACACCCACAGCCTTAGATCAAATAAAGCTTGCTGTTTCTTTAAGTATTTATGGTGTGTTAGCACCAGTGTTCTAGTGATAATCTTGCCATTCTGACATAAACACATTTACAGCATTTTAGGCCAAACGGATTATCACACTCTCCTCATCAGGCAGTCGTATATCGTAGGCATGGGTGTGGATCTCCAAAAATGACTACTCATTTGTCATGAGAGCGGGGCTTTCAAAATGATTTGCGCACAGGACTCTGAATATCTCTATGCATCAAATAATTTCAACTAATTATCAGCGCCCGACTAACTTAGTGCAAAAATAGCATTTACTTTTTTGATAACAAAAATAAACGACAGTAGAGGTCATAACATATTCACGGTTCGTAGAGAGATATACAAATAAGATTTTTCTGTTTGACAGGTAAATGTGTTCAATCTTGCACATCACACGTACAATAAGAAGGTTTTATGAACCACGGAATTAAGCCTACATATAGCCATGCGTGTGCATATTTTTGTACACAATTTGATTTGCGTTTTCAGGAATGTGATAAATTCAAAATATTGATTACTATCCTTTTCGCAGAAAATGCAGTTAAGATTATGCAATAGGAAGTTCATATCAAATAAAATCATGTTTGCTCCAGTTTGTGGTGTATTTTGCAGTGTTGTTGTTTTAGTCATCCACTTTGCAAATTTGCCAGGTGACAGCGACTGCTATAAACAAGGTAACTGTAACTAACTATTTATATCGAGTTGAAATTACTGAAAGCTAGTGAAGTGATGCACAAGCGTGAAACGGATATTCTAAACAAAATTAAAGCACAAGAAGCTCTTCATAGATAAAGCTTAAAAATTGTCTTGAAATTTTGTATTGGCCACTTAAATGCTGTCTTATTGCATACAGAGCTTGTATCAGCAGCTTGTAAATTTAAACTACCACGATGACCTGTAACCTCAGCCATTATGACAGCAGGTGCTTGAAACAAGTTCAGATTGCATAAATTGTCACATTGAGTAGGGCTTGAAAAATAATCAGAGCTTTTGTAGCATATTCTTCACTAACTAAATAACTTGCTACTGTCAGTAAGAACACTAACGTGCTTTTTTGGTAAATTAGACTACCCTGGGCGGGAACTTCGATGCTGTTTTACCAGATGGAGCGAACATTACTAAGAAAATTATTAAGAAATGCCCAATTATATAAGCAGGTAATCGTAAGGATTTCTTGAACAATACGTTCCTTTCTGTTTAATTTTAGTTATAAAGTTTAAAGCAAGTCGTAGGCCTACATGTAATAATTCAGAAATTAAAGAAATATGTTAGGAGAGATGTTAGAAAAATCTCATATATATTCAAAAACAAAAAGGAAATATTGGGAGAGTGGAATGAGTGGAGGGTATCGTTCTTATTAATAACACTGAAGGTAAATGGAACTAATTGTGTGGCAAAGTGGGCAATAACAATATGTGACGTCACAGTTGTCGTCTTCGCTATTAAAATATGCAGCTAGGAGTTCATTTTGTATTACATTTAAGTTTTAGCATAATAAAATGTTCACTTTTGTTTTGTGATGGTATTGGGACCCTGCCCATCTCTCAATACCTCTTCTCATTTTTTGATACCAATAATCCGCCGTGTCTCACGGCTTCCCACGGTTATGTACAGGTAAATTTTCACGTCTCTGGGGTTCACTGAACCACGATATATAGCTAAAAATTCCCAACTTAACCCAAAATGTAAATGTGTGTATATATATATATATATATATATATATATATTTATTTATTTATTTTTTATTAACATAAAAAGCAACAATAATAAACAGAGCATAGTTAAAGATCACAATTAAAAATATTTCTACAAGAAAAATAAAATAAATATTTACACAAACAACAGAGAATTAATAAGCTAAATATGTAAAAAATGGTTAGTAAGTGTAAATTCCCAATGGGCAAATATATTCAAAGTTAAAATGATATCAGTATTAAGAATAAAACTGCGTATCACTTCATTGCTTGAATTTTAATCTCGCTGACGAAGACTAAAAGTATTTTTGCGTAAAATAAATTTAAAATGATTACAGCCATTTTCGGCATACGCACCCGATGCTGTGGTGCCCCTACGATAAGCAAAAAACTTTGTCAATGCAAAATAGTAGACCGCTTTTAATTTCCTAATAGTACCAACATTAAAAGTGATCCAGAGGTTGGAACAGTAAAAAGTTGAACAATAAGATTTAAACAAGTCTGACATCAGCAGAGCAAAAATTTAATATAATATAAAAAAGGCGCAGTTGATTTAAAATATCAGCATCGTCTTTACAATTATCGTTAATTATGTGACAAGATATTTTACTTCATGTTCGAGTTCAATCGCTTCTCCTTGCAAAGCGTATTCTTCACAGAGATCATGCAATTTTTGTAGTGCCTGTGTAGAGGGAGCAATTAAACACAGGTCATCAGCATCAAGTAAGTGATTAACAGGTGTCTCACCTAAACGACACGTGGTTGACCTCATAGTTGATTGAAAAATCATTAATATATATAGCGAACTTTTTAGAAGATCATTAACATATAGTGAAAACATCAGGGGCGAGAGGATAGCACCTTGACGAACTCCATTACTGACACAAAACGGGCGGGAGAAAGATTTTAACCATTTTAAGCTGACACGCTGAGTGGCAAGCCAAAATTTAATTAATTCTAGTACAGGTATCGGCAAATCCATACCTCTAATTTCTGAAACAGGAGACGCTGATTTACCCTATCAAAAGCCTTGCTAACATCTTCGAAGCACACAAAAGCAGTACTAGCATGACTTTTGTACATATGAAAGATTTCCTTCAGTGCACATATACAGAGATCAGTTCCATGTTTCTTTTAGAAACAATTTGATAATCAATTGCTCTTAAATTTGACATAAATTTCTTCAAGATGACATGCTCAATAACTTTGCTAATTACAGCGGAGATAGCTATAGGTCCATAATTACAACAGCTAGTTATATTCAACGATTTGTTTTTAATAACAGGTATAAATACAGAATCAGTTAACGAGCTTGGCATATAAAGATGCTTGAATATGGCAGTGAATAGCAGGGTCAGTAAAACATATAACTTCTTATGCGCATACAACATGTGTATGCCACCAGCATCAGTAGCGTTACGTCTTTTTAAATCATTAATAGCATTTTATCAGCCTTGACAAAAAGTATGTGAACCCCATGGATACAGGGACTATAACGTATTAGCTGTAGACTTAATGATTAAACATATATGTACATTTTTAACTTTGTCGTGTTTCAGTCAGTTAAATTAGTAAGACTTTTAATATCAACCAGAACTTTAGCTGTTGTTTGTTAACTTTTGTTTTTACATGAAAACAATATGTTGTGTTCATTTTTACACAGCAGTATTATTAAAATAATAGGATTAAATAAAAAATTTTTGTCAGTTGGACTGAAACAAAAATTAATGATAATAATGCATTTATTGTTATCCACTTTAACAAAATAAAAAGTAACGATATAATGTGGTTCAATGACAAAATAATTATTTATTATGTTATTTCAAGCGATGTTATTCTGACTCTGCGCAAAATAATCAAGTACAATGCTCTTTGTTCTACACAAATTACCAAATATACTGTAATCGTTGTTTCTGCTGTAAGGATTAAAAATTTACAGTTATCAATTTAGGATTTACAATTTCGTTTTCTTTAGTTAATAATAAAAATTGATGAAGAAGAAACATCATAAATAAAATTTTGGCGCAAAAAATTGCATTACGTAATGTAACTGTGATGTGCTTAAAATGAAACGTATTAAAAAGACACCACAAAAAACTGCATCTGACTAAATCTGTCCGAAGTTTAAGCACAATATTTTTAGCACTAGAGTTCATTACGTTTCCAAGCAAACAGCGGAGAAATCATCACACACAGATCAAGTCGTTGTAGTTTGTAGACGTGAATTCAGCTTTTCTAAATTGTGCTTCCATTGCTTCAAGAATTTTCTGTTGCTCACTGGAAACTAAGTAAAAGTTTTTATATTTTGACTTCGTAATCTGACACTTTTCATCTGACTGCTGCATCGAACGGCCCGTCTAATTGCTGAATGCCAGTGTAGCACATTCCACAGAGTTTTTCAGTAAGAACAATCACTATGCCTGAAACCCAGTGTCACAAGGTATAAACTGCGTAAAAGTACTGTATACTGAAAAATGTTCAAACTTTGTTGTGCACTGTACAGCATAGGCGTTCCTCGTCAGTGACTTATGCCTGAGAGTGAAGTTTTCTCTGTTATATGGCATTTTTCGCCACCAGATCCATGCTCAATGTGGGGCGCAGGTCCATGCTCAATGGCGTCCAAACTTTTGCCAAGGATTGTTAAACATGAAATTTCCTTGAAAAATGAGGTACGTATTTGTATTCGCAATATAATCGTGACTTATTCAAGCTGAACTTAATTTTTTTTTAAGTTTATAAGTCTATAAGTTTATTTATTTCCACTCTGCATCTAACAATTATAATAAAAATACAGATAATTTCACTGAAGTAAATTATTGAAGATAATTATCCAGAAATTGCAAAATGCAGCATATACATGTGCAAATTACATTACATTTTGGTGATATTCTCACTTTGATTCATTGCTAATGTTACTATTCTGCGCGGAATTCAATATGTTACTATAGTAGTCCTTCCACATATTAGTGACGCTATATTATTGTTATAGTGCTTTTTAATTTTGTTCCAAAAATGAAAAGAACTTTCATTTGAACGCCTATAAGCAAAATTGTCACACAGAATTTTGTTTGCGTTAGCCCGCAAAACCTAAAAGCAAGTTTAGTCAGTGCGCGCGATCTTTTCATTTCTTCAAATATGGCCCCATATCGAGGACAGTTTTGTTGTTTCCCCAAAAGAAAAACATGTGTCTGGAGTAATCCTATTTTTCTTTTGTAATTTCGCTCCAGCAGGAACAGTGTGAAATCTCACTGCAGTCCTTATTACTGTCATTAAAGTATTATTTGGTTAGAACACAATTGACACTGGCAAGAAACAGCGTGAAAATAATAGCATTACAAAACGAGCCTAGAATATTCTGATGAATATCTGAATTATTTTATCATCCGTTGCATGCAATTACGTCATGGGGTATCACGACAGAATCCAAGTTACAGCCGGATGTATAGGAAAATGTTTGAATTTGATTTTGAGTAGCGTTATCCCAATCAGAGGTGATATTTATATATCACCCAGGTTAACAGGTTAACGAAAGGTGAGGTAGGGACATTTTCCGCATCGGCTTGCCAGCGGTTATCTATTGTACATTGGCTAACTCTGGCATAGAGTCTTACAAGCATCAAACATAACCTGCAGAAAAAGCCACAGAATTTAGAGAATCGCCAAATCATTAAAATAATTCAGTAAGCTGAAAATCACAAAGCTGACAGCCGAACATTTAACCAGTAAAAAACCTGCAGTCTTACTGTCTTCTGCTTACGAACAGATTCAATCACCTGAGTATTTAAGCACAGGCTAACAAATATAAATGTTGGCTTCATTCAAGGCCTAAAAGGCGGCAGCGCATATCAGTATATCGGTTATCGTCGATTCTCAGTGAACACTGATTCTGTGACTTTATATAACAATGTAGAGAACAGTGTGGTGTAAAAACTTGCATTGGGTATAATCTGTCTTTGTAATACGTACTTACTACTAAGAGTTAAGCTACTTACGAACGTGGTTAATTAAGATTTTGCTATATCAAAACCTTACTGTTTTTCAGTGAGTTATTGTTTATTTATTTCTTCTCCGCCACTTTAAACTTAATATCTCCAAGTCCTTTTAGGGTCACCAGGTTTTTGATTTTTTGCAATTCTTTTTCACAAGTATTTGCGTACTGTTTTGAAGTAATAACAAAAAACTTATTTTTATTTTCAATATTACAGAAAAAGTAAAAGACGTGCTGATTCCTTCGCATCTAATGAGTAGACTAAAAACGTGCTCAATTCTGATTGGCTGACCTACTAAATGCATATAACGAAGCCAAGCTTTACAGACAATTTTAAATAAATACAACCTTAGATTGAAATCTTCCGAACACATGGTGTATGGTAGCTGTGCACCTGGGGTTTTAAAAAGCTGGCAAGTTTTAAACGCCAGAGGGAGGAGCCAAAAGGCAAAATTTGTGATCCCCCAATTGGTGACCTTTTACATGCTGAGGGCTAGGGACACAAAACTCACAGGGTACACTCTCTGGGCAAAGTTATCTACGTATACATGTGACCGGCGTTGTCGGGTCAAAGTTCATGGAGAGCACGTGTCTTCATTTATGTTTTTTATGACCCATCTGCTCCCACAGATTTTGAGTCAGCGCCACAATACTTGTTATATTGCTTGTGGATGCGCGTAGATTTTTGCTGCTAAGGGGAAAACTGAAAAACCGAAAACAGAAGTACACCGTGTGTTGAGCAATGGTACTTTGTAGCATATCAAATGAAAGGCCTCGATAAGGCGTATCGAATGGCATAGGTTACAATGAGAATAGCTAATGCGCGACCACGTTAGGGGGAAAAAACCGAGAAATGGGGGTTAGGAACTGAAGTGCATCGAGTGTTGAGCAATGGTATCTTGTAGTATATCAAATGAAAGGTGTCAGTGAGCTTTAATGGTATAAGTTATGCCAAGATTGTTTGACCAATGACCCCAGCAGTGGCGAAATAAGGGCCGAGAAGACAAATGTCTTTAGGTGATAACCGAAACTAGCTTGTAGTATATCAAATGAAATGTCTCAATGACACAAACTAAATGATATAAGTTCATACCAAGGTTGGTTGACCTTTGAATGACCCGTTTATGCAGCCTGCCTTTATTCTCTTTCTACAGCTATTTCCTATAGTTTTTTCTCGCTGGCTTTTCCTCAGTTGTTTCCCAAATGGAAAACCCACCCGCATCCTAAATAAGCGCCATTTAACGCGCAAAGCATATAACATACAAGTAACGAATTGGCCAGTGAGTTTTTTCAACATGTTCTAATCACAGAAGGCTATTCAGTGCTAATGGGTCGTGTTATGAATTTGGAGCGTCATGTAAAGCTATGTAGAATTACAGTCAAAGTAATATTTACAGTCATGGAAGAGATTTTACCACCTTGTTGCAGTAATCTTGTATCAGTTTTTAAGCTTAGTTGATTCAAATCATATTAATTCTCTTTTCAGAAGAAGTGAGAAGAGTTGCTTTTAATCACGATGTGAAACAAGCAAACTTACGTGACTTCAGTAGTGGGCCATTTCTGGGCAAGAATTGTTCATTCTGTGATGAGATTGTTGCTGATACTTATCAAACAAGAACAGCAATGGTAGAAAGAGCATGCACAAGACAATATGCAGACGAAGTTTTTGGTGGAAAATTTAACATGTGGACACAAACATACGTTGATGACATTCATCGCCTGGCTTATTGTTCAATACCTAAAGTGGCCTCCACAAATTGGAAAAGAATTTTAATTAGTTTAATGGCTGCTGATGCAAGTCTTAGTAATGATCCGTTAGTTCAGCAGAGTGATTTAGATGAATTACCAGGATACACATCTCATCAACGTGCTCTGAAAGGTGATCTAATAAAACAAATATCAAGATATTCTGTCTACTTGCAGTCATTTGTATTAAAAAAATATAAAAAGTTTATGTTTGTTCGCCACCCATTTGAACGTCTTCTAAGTGCTTTCAAAAATAAAATTGAAAGTAAGAACTTTTCTGATGAAATTTCACACATGGCTCAAGTTCTCCGAAGACAAAACATAACGATTTCAGATCATATTGTAAGTTTTACAGATTTTGTCAGGTACTTGATTGTTACTCATCCAAAACTGTATAATGAACACTGGGCTAGGATGACCGACCTATGTGATCCTTGTACTGTTAAGTATGACTTTATTGGAAAATACGAGTACATAGAAGAGGAAACTAAAGATTTTTTGAAAATGTTGAATGTTTATCATAGACTAGAGTTAACTAGAAAATATGAATTTCGCAACACTGGCCACATCACCAGGTTAATGAAACATTATTACAGCATGCTGCCTATAGAACTTTTAAGAAAACTGTATAATATTTACAAAGTTGATTTTGTTATTTTTGGATATAAGCTCCCAGCAGCAATTTGAGAAATTAAAAGTTACTTAATAAACAAAGTTGTTATACAGAATAAAATGTCATTTTATTCGTCAAAGTCTGCATAGGCGAAAAATGCCTGATAGAACAGCAGGTTTCACTAACATTGACTGTTTGATTTTTTAATGTATTACCGATATGTTGCCTTAACTATAGAGGTTTTACTGACGTTTATAGCAGTGATTATGAAACCAGTAGGTTGATTAGCATCTGTGCCATCTCGGAACTTGTTATACAGATACGTCTCAGTATGGCTTTCTAGCAAGTTTAATCTCAAGTTTTTGTTCTCGCCAGCACCAGTTGCCACAATCTCGTATGCACTGCAACAGCATCTTACCATCTCAAAAATGGCCTTTGGAATATTAATTTTCTGTTTTTTTCATATCTTCTACTAATGCATAAGCACTGTGGACATCATGTAGACAAGATCTTCCGTGGAAATACAAGTTTATATGAGATTTTACTATCTCAACATACTTTTTCTGGAATATTGTCCAATATTTTGTCAATGGATATTCCAGTCGCCAACATGCCAGCTGTATCTAGAATTAAATGACTGATGTCACCCATGACATGTGAGTGCTCCAAGTTGTATATATTACTTTCAGAGCTGAAAAAAGTTAATATTAGTTACTGTTTACCTGAACTGTCGCGAACGCGGACTAGAATTTATTGGTTTTTATAGTTATTTTATGAATACATTTAATGTTTTACCTTTTAGCTATTTGTAAAAAGTTGTAATTTTAAATATATGTGTGAAAGTGACTAATGCGAGACTGAAAACCCATGAAAATGTGTGTTAGAAGCGAAAACTTGCGCGGTTCATACCGTCCAGCTAGCGTTTAAGTAGCTCTTGCTCGCAAATCACTATATGTACAATCAACTCATAGAGTCAGTGGGCTCATGCTAGCTAATCATACTAGCATTTCAACTGTAAGTTGAACTTTATACATGTTTGTAAGATAATTGTCTTATAGTATTATGTAGACAGTGTTATGCAGAATGCTGCTTATTTTGTCTTGACTATGTTTTAATAAATTGTGATGGTGCTTAGTACTTACTAGTAATAAGATGGAAATAACATAAATAGATAATAATAATAATAATAATAATAATAATAATAATAATAATAATAATAATAATAATAATAATTACAATAATAGTAATGATAATAATAATAGATGGAAATATCATAGATATTAATAACATAAATATTCTATGTTTATTTCCGCGTTCATTACTCGAGAAGCGCCATACTGGCATAGTTCTCAACAAGTGTGTTTTTTGTTATGTTTGCATCGTTTCATTGGGAGATGTGGTACAATCCTTAGCGACAATAATATTTGTAAACAAGGTATCGTTCCAATGAGTTAAAATATGTTCTTTTCTTACATGAACTTGCTTTGAACACCTTGCATTAAGTAGTGCATGCACAGTTTTCCCAGCAGCATGTCCATCAGGTGAACAGTCGAACAGACGTGAGGCCCACTTGGAAAGTTTTTTTCTGAAACTGCTTATGTGCGTACAACTGTACAAGGACGATAACTGTTACAGCCACAAAGAGGTGCAAGATATGTATATATAGTTAACGATAGATAGATAGATACGTAGGTCGGTAGGTTGGTAGGTAGGTCGGTAGGTTGGGAGGTAGTTAGGTAGGTAGGTAGGTAGGTAGGTAGGTAAGTGTTATATTTGTACTTCCTTATTATTTTAAACACGAAATGTGTTTCATTTATCTAATAAGAAACAAGATTAATCTACTATGCCTCGCGGCCATAAACCGAACAACCTCTAACCATTCGCTCTACAATGGTATTCATATGTAGATGGTATGGTGTGGGTGATGTGGTGTGGTGTAGATGGATTGGTGTGGGTGGTGTGGTGTGGTGTAGATGGATTGGTGTGGGTTGTGTGGTGTGGTGTGAGTTGTTATTGCTGTAAGTTGATGTGCAAAATTCTTTTTGCGGGGTTTAGCTAGTTATTTTAAAAATTATTAACTAGCAAAGGCCTCACAAAAATGAAACCTCCAATCAACTCATCACAGCCTCTCATAGCGGATACTCCCTAAAATGTACCTCAAACCATCATGTAGCCTTGCTCATGCCCTTTCTAAAGAGGGATATATCTCCTTTCAAGAGTCCTACCATGCGCTGCTAGGACGTTTTTTCTACAGCCTGTTTGGCCAAAATTTCGAAATAAATCGGGAGTTGGGTCCGGGACGCCGTAGCAATACTACGAAATAAAAATATGACTATGACACCCAGCGTTGAACGGGGTATCTAAGCATTACTGGCACCACCCCCGACGCATTCCTGTTCTCTAGAAATAAGAGGTAATAATATTTTGCAATTTTCTGCAAAAAACAGTAAAAAAATGGCGTTTTTAGAGGTTTTTCGCCCCCATTTTATCAGAATAGTTTTAGCAACAAATTACCTGAAGTTTGCAAGGCCTCGTAAAGTGAGAAAAAGACGTATAATCTAGTTGCAACGAAGAAACGTAAAATACTTGAAACATTTAAATTATGCATGGCTTCACAAGCGTACCCTTATAATACAGGACTAGCAGTGTATGACGAATAGCTCGTACCGCCTGGGGCAATGTTCGGATAATCTCCTCAACAAGTCCTTAGTAATTGCTGGTTTACTGCGCTCTCAGACAGGAATTTATAAATAGCAGCAAGTTTTGCAAATTAAGTGAAACACGCAATTTGCTTGATTCAGATAACTGATTCAGCCAGATGTAGTACTGACAACATAGAAGACCCAATTGAAAATGTTGCCTGAGGTAACCAGTTAGACTCACTCATCCAGCATGCAGCTACAATGACGGCAAAGCGACTGAACTTGCCAAACATTCTCAAATAACACTTGACAGACAGACACATTCCTGTTCACATTTGCCCTCGTCGTAGTATCTAACCCACAGCCCACTCGGGAGATCTCACTCCATTTTCACCCCCAACATGCTGCCTAACATCATTATCTTGTTACTCAGATGCAATACATTGTTAGTATAAATATGAGATCAATGCTATTCCTAATTTGAATGTCATCTTTCCACATTCAAATGATTTAGATGAACGATGACAGCAATCGGTAGCAATCCAGTTGTTCATTAAATGCATCACTCGACATTTGTACTATAATAGATGTTCTGTCTAGTGAATTCCATAGAAAACAGCTGCTAGGGTCAACTTGGTTACCAATTCTGCCACATTTCACCACATTAAGATCACTGGAGCCATAGATTTACGTCTCTTCGTCCAAGGATTTTGTCTCTCACTGTCGTTATAGGCGACATGTTCTTTCCACACTATTAAATGCATGATGAATTGTGAGATGCCGTGCCTTGGATGATGATGCAGGCTAAATTCTTTGAGATGTTGTTGCTGCAATTCAAGTTTATTATTGCAATAGAGCAGTCATCAATTTATTGATCTAGTATCAAATGATACATATAGTTGTTCGACGATTACTAGAACTGTTGAAGTATTACGACGATTGTTGCTGTTGGAAGTTTTGTCTAAAGCATAATTGAGAATCCGCCATACTTCTCAACTGGAAACGTCCAACTCTGAAGAGGAGGCTGTGTAGCGGATGCATATTTTCACCCATACACCTTTCTGCAATGACTTTCTCCACCATTTAAAGTTGAACGCCTTGGCGTATCGTTCGTAACATGTCTCAGGAAAGTTCACTTCATTTTTCTGCAAGATTCTTCTAGTCAAAATTATTCGAATTATTCATTTTGGATTTTTCATAATCTGTCCTAAACTAAAGCCTTCAGCAGTCTGGTAAAGTTTGCCTTAAGCCAAGTGCCAGGCATAAGTTATTCATCACTTGTGCTGTTGTTCAGTGTTTAACGATTGAACTTCTTATTGTGTAACACATATTTGTTTGTGTAACTAATTTCTTCACCGATTTTGCTCTGCCAACTCATTAGGCAAACAAGGTTCAATCGAATCTAATATGAAAGTAAAGTACCTAATACTCACATTAAGCTGCAGGCCCAATTTTGTATATCATTATTAAATTGTTCATGGTCCATTTTACTGCAGTTGTTTGATTCTATGTTTAGTGCTCTTCTTCTTAGTACAAATGCAGAGAAGCATTTTACAATTTTTTGTAGGAAAAACGAAGAAACAATGCCTGACCCGAACGATTTCGTGGGAATGGCTACGACAAAATACAGCATTTTGTAGAGATGTACTTTCAAGATTTTGAGTTCCACGTCCTTGATAATGCATTTCTTGTGCATAAAGGCATCTGGCAAAATTACCTATTATCTTAAATACAATAAAACAATTAACGAAAACAAATCAATCCTTAATCGATTTATCTAGGAAATGATTGCGAATTACAAGTCGACAGGCAACCAAAGATGGTGCACAGTACCATCAAACAACATAAGAAGTTTGTGTCATCTCTAAACAATTGAACTTCAAGAACAGAACAGCTAGCCAAACACTGATGTAAATTAAGAAATAGGTGCCTGATGCTCCTCTAATGCCATAATATTCAAGTTTGTTTAAAAGTATAAGATGCTGTACTGTATCAAACGCCTTTAAGGCTACAAAATATGCAACAAGATGTTATTTTTTTACAACCAATGTATCTATTATTTCTTATGTAACAAGTATTGTTATGTAGTTTTTACTAGTGGTATAAGATGCTGCAGTTGGCAAGAAAGTTAGAAAGTCTAGAATATTTTGCCAATTCAAAAATTTTTGCAAAGAGGAACAGGAACAATATATACCTATAATTTGAAGAAACATCTGTGTCATAAGTTTTGTAATCTATTTTAATATTAGTCAGTTTTAATCTGTCAGAAACAGTACCTTGTGAAATGGAGTTATTGACTTCATGAGTATTGGAGAGAATGTTAGCAGTCATTTTATAATATTTTATTAGGACGTATAGTTTTATGGTAAAATAGCTGGTGCTCCGATAAGCATAAACCTGTCAAGCAAACTGTAAGCTACTTTTTCTGCTCTTTTTGCTTTGAGAGGCCTCAGATCACGAACTTAGATGATCTTGATAGACAAGAATAAATTGATAATCTCCATCTGGACGTGTTTGATAATCGATCAAGTAAACTTGACAACTAGAATTGAATTCAGAGCAAAGCAAAGGCTTGACAGCAACTCGTTTCTTGTAACCTTTTTGTTTCTGTTGACACGGTTCACACTGAATGAATAAATGAATGAATAATGCAGAATAGCATAATGAATAATTCAACATTTTGGGGAATGATTTAGTTGTATCTACTTGAGAGATCCTTCATCGTACGATCTCGTCCTGCATGTCCAATAGCGTGTTTGTTTCACGAAGAATGTTCACTTTTTTGGCAGGTAGAAATATCCGAAAAAATTCCATTTCCAGTAGTCACGAGGTTGCTTTTCAACCTGAATTTTGTATCAATCACTTCGTTTATTAATTGCAAATATTTCTCGACTTTTGGAAATACAGTATTGTTAGCTGTGTTTTGTTGTCTTACTTCTAATTCCGGGTAAAGTCTTGCTTTACGTGCAAACGTTTGCTTACTCCATGAATTACAGTAAATATGGCACTCTAATATTATTTATATGCTTACAGAAAAAAGAGCATGGTATGATTGATGAGTATATAACTTGGGACATTCAACGTTTTCCTCAATGACGATAGAAACGGGTTGTTGAAAACAGCTTTTACTGCTGTAGACTACGTTTACATTATTCAAAACTTATACTTTCTTAATTTCTATGTAAATTCAATGTAAGTAAAGTTAATAGCGTGCAAAATTCCTATATTGTATAAACGCTCTCATTCTAGTAACTATAAGAGGCTTTGCTACTAAGTGGGACACTATGTAATTATAGTACTTGTAATGTATGAATAAATCTGCGTTTGTCATTAATCTCATCTGACTAAAATATTAGCGTTATGTAGTCATTTTATTAAAAGTTTGTAGGCGTTCTTACCACAGCCCAATCAAGCCTTATTGGTTTTTCTGGTAAATTTACAAAGGAGACATTCCACATTAATAGCGGTTCGAAATCACATTTCCCTATAACTTCTTTAGCGCCTCTTTGATAATTCATTCCCACTTCTCTTCTGTTACAAGCTAGCGTTTTGTTATCAGGTAAATTAGCGTACAGTGTATACAAGTTGTTTACTGCAAAATAATACATGATATAGGATGAAGGCATCGACCTCATCTTTAAATGACGTTTTCGCATCCAGGCATTTGTAATTAATCTTTGTCCTGGAACTATCGGAATAAAACTTTCATTTTTCATTACAGCAAACACCCAAATGCGAAACTGATGCCATATTTCTGGAATTGGTGCAAATCCCCAAGTGCCTATCTGATGATATAGAAACACGTCTGCTTTATAACAATCTTCACACAGAGGATTTCGATGTTTCCCTGTTGTTGAAATCAAGGTTCCTCTTTGCAGAGTTATGCCTCCAATATCGGATTTTTTATGATAATGTAATAATGCAGCTTTAAGCCATGTATAATAGTGAGGGGAAACTTCCAGATCGTCTTCCAAAATCAGCCCGAATTCTCCTTTCCTTTCAGACGGTTTCCAACAATCATACCATTGCAAGTATGGTCCATAGTGTACAGGGTGGACAACAACTTCCTTTCCACCATAAATCCATATAAATGAGTTAATGATGTTAAGCGTAATAGCTGATATTGAACTGTCATTTGCACTTCTGTCTACACAAATCTTTAACCCAACCTCATCCTCACTGTAGTGACTTGAATTAAGTGAGTTTAGAAGTCTCAGCAATGACACTGGTCTATTGTAAGTCAATACAACGATTTCCAACTTAAACAATTCATTTTCTTTCTTCCACTTCTTATGCTTAGTCGATCTCAAATGCGCAATTCCATAATGGAACAAGACAAACATACAAAAGCAGGCAAATATGACAAAACTTTGCTGCTTTTTGCAAACTGATGTCTTTCTGCGCATTACTATTTAACTAAGCAATTAGTCATTGTAGAAGATAAATAAACTCCATCCCTTCGCAAGCTCTAAAATTGGCTTTTGCTTGTCGGCATATGTTTTCTAAATCGCACACTTTAAGTTTTTCGCAAATGGTGCGCTCTCTGATGAGAAATATCGTACTGCATTGTGAGATTATTGAAAAGATAATGATTGTGGCGTTTGCCACCGAAGGTCAAATTCAATTTGATTCGTTTATTCAGTTAAAGTTGCACAAAACTCTTAATAGCATATCGTGCTTCCCTGTAAGATTTCATGTCATCAGTCAAAAACAATGAGCACGTGAAGTAACTTTTCGTTTTTATTGGTTAGATGTTGTAGGTACTTGCAGCCATATCACCAAGCTTAAAATTAAAGCGTACACTTAAATATAATTTGTGCACAGCGGTAATAAACTTTTTTGGTAAATAAAAATTGACCTAGGGCTTAAACCTTTTACTAAATCACTTTACGATATATGAGATATGCAAGCATTAAAAACTTTACTCACTTACGTTCCATCACCAACAAATAATCTATAATTCGTGCATTCTTCTGAGATTATCTAATACCCATTTATCGCATGTTAAATGTTTCATCTTTCAATGACAAATCTAATGTACACATCTGGTTTGCTGCTGATAATTAGTTGCTAGTTTGCTTATCGTTTGACTCTCACTCATTTCTGAGACTAAGAAAGAAACTGTGTGTGATTGAAATCAAAAGTGACACCATCATCTTTGCTCAGTGCAGTAGATGCTCAGTGCACTCTTCCAAGTTGCTGTCAAGAAAACCAAAAATTAATTCACCACAGTAACAACAATAATTTTCATTGTTAGCATCATTTATTTTCGAAACCACATGTACAGTGACATCGTGGTTCAATAAAAAATAATCACTGATAAAAACAAGAATGGATTTAACTTAGACTCAAGAAGACAAAGCAATTGGTTTAAACGACCCAACACAAAACAATAATTGTATGTTGTCCAGAAAAACGACAGTTGCTCTTTGCCTAATGAATGTCTACGAATCAGAGGTTATTTTGTAATTAAGCGCATTGTATGTTAGTAGCGTTTTGTTTGATCGCATATGCGTGTAGCTGCAGTAGGTCTTTCTAAGAATTGTGAGCCAATAGATATGGTTACTTATTTACTTATCTACTTTGGTTCTGCAGTCGGTGTGCTACTCACTACGAGCTGCTTACGTTTCCTACGTTTGGTGCATCCTTTTAGTAGGATGTCACTGAAGTAATGCTCAATAATTGTAAATACTGCAAACTTTGAGAAAATATTTTAGCAGACTGCATTTTCCACAATAATTAAATACTTTGTCATCGTAATATTCTTGTGTAAGCAACATTGTTTCAAGGCTTACAGTTGATATTGCATTCAAATGGTGCTTTTTCGTTTGTATGTCACACGTGCCACGTGATGTCTATGGATCTAGTTTTCGCAATAGATTCTATCAATACGCACCTTTATTCTTGCAACATGTTTGCAGAAGAAAATTTAAAAAAAGTTTGACGGTGGGCAGTTAAACCTGCGCCAACAGTGAAAAGCACTGCAATATGCTAAAAGTTCTATCCCCTCCAGTCCAAATCGTGCTAGATCCTAAACAAGCCAGTGCCATGTAGAGGGAAATCACTAACAAGAAACACCAAAACAGCGCAAATTTAGTCAAAATAAACTTATTATCTTATTTAAAACAGTACAGAAGTTTCATAGTAGCCAGATTGGGCAGAGGTTAACAGTAAATAGTAATGCCTACATCACGAGTAGGATGTAACCAAACAACAGATGGCATGTTCCATGTAAGAGCATCACGAAATTTGAAAATCTTTGTATATACGACGCCTTAGCTCGAAACAAGCAGAGCACATTCGATGAAAAACAGATCAAAACATAAACATAATTTAAAAATAATATATACAGTAGTGAATATTAGAGTTCATTAACTGTGAAAAAAAATCACCAATTGACTAATTGTCCTTAGGTGCTGCCTTCTTCTTCCTCTTTTCTTTTCTTTTCTCATATGCATTGCTTCTTTTCTCATTGAATTTACTACACCTTTTCCATATTGTTGTTCTCCACGATGGTCGATCTTCTACGATTCTTTGCATTCATCCAGAACTTCACCACATTTCAAAGTGCTTTTACAGGTAACCTTTTATCTTAGCTTAGGGCGTCCAATGGGGCGCGTCTCTTCTGTTAGCTTGTTTTAGCAATAACCAGTTTTCAGGATTTCTATAGATTTTAATTGGTGTTTTGTGACTGCCGCATACACACTTGTTATAATGAATAAATTTAGAAAATTTGCAATAAATTCATAAATGCAATATATCTTAATAAAAATTTGTGTAACTGAACAAACATTTTTTGCAAAAAGTGATGGTAGATAATTTAATATAGTTGTGAGACAGATGAGATTCTCCATCTATAAAGCTAACCAAACACAACATGATCTTCAGTTTCAGTGAGCTACGATACAGCACAAAGTATATATGTGTAGGTCATTATAATATTGTAATTTTGTCCCCCAATCAAGTAGCAATTGCCAAGTATCTAACAGAAAAAAACTGTTTGGGAAAAGTAGAATTCCGTGAACAGATAAAAAAGATGACTATAATGTTCGCGTGTTTCGATTAAATGCTCTTGTTTTTCAAGTTTTGCACTACAGTTTCGATAGGAAGAAACGATCCAGATTTTTTTAAGGCAGCTGGTGTAAAAGCACCGCAAGAAGACACTTTACTAATACTAAAACAACTAAATTTACAGTGTAAACACGGATTTATCTATGTGGGACATTACCACTTAGAAAAAGATCTGAGTCCTGCATGAAATTGTAAACGAGCTTTTATTTATTGGTATTACACGTAAATATAAAGCATTCCCCCACTAAACCATTTCACAGATGATTCCACAAGATGCTGGCCATGGTTAAATAGCCCGTTCAACGGTGGGAGTAGTAGGAAGTAGACTAGAGACAAAATTATCCTAATCAGCAAAGACGTGGCATATTCGGTAGCTGTTTAATGTTTCCTATAGAAGTGTAAATACTTTACCATTAAGTATAATTTTTTTACTGAACATATGCGCTCATTGAAGATTATTTCCGCAAAAAGACATTTGTAAGTCATTTGAAATCAAACATGGCTGAACTGATAATAGTAGGCCTACTAACAAATGATTTTACCAAAATGTTCTTTACAGCTTGCGTCAAACACTCACGGTTTATGTCCTGCATGCAAGGCTGTTTATATAATAATAATAAGCTTGTTTAATAAACAGAATGGTCCACGTTAATTGTGTTAAATTTTTTTTCTATAAACTACAATTTTATTAACTTGCTTTATCCTACTAACGCTCGAACCTTCAACCTAGTCCGTGCGAATCCTGCACCTTAGCCACTAAGCGATCGCTATCGAAACTGTGCTTGGTTTGCAGTGTGGTATAAGCACAGTTTGTTGGGTTTTCAGATATTAATAAAGTTTTAAAAATGCCTGTGCGATAATATTTGTTGTTATTTGTAATTAATTAATTAAGTAATGTTAATTGAAGATATTTAATAAATTCTTTAAACAATGTGATATCTAGCCACCATAATGGCGGATTAGTGAAAGTTGCTCGCAGAAGTGAAATGCCAACGACCAGCACATTTCCCATAGTAAAGAGTTGCAATCATAGTCATTCATTTTGTAAAGAAAATAACTACAATTATTGTAGTTAATTAAATAATAGGAATCTAGTCTAGGAATTGTATTAGTTGACGAATGGCAGCCAAGAGGTCCAGGGTTCAAATCTGAATCAGACAAACCATGTTGCAGTCTAATTTGCATCTATAATTGATTATAGTATTTTATTCACATTCTTTGTCCTTCAGTCGAAGTTATGGAATATTTTTGTCACTCTGGCTGTGCTTTCAAGGGAGTAAATTTGAAAATAGCAGAACACTTAAATTACACGCCTACACTACGCCACACCTACACTATAATATCCTACATTTACCACACCTACTACACCATACCACACCATACCGCACCACACCACCCCAAGTCCACCCATCTCGAACGACGATCATGATGAAGACACCTACAACATCAATGCCAACAGCACAGCAGCATAGCGAAATCTAGCAGAACATTTTGTACAAAGTTGAAACTGTGTGCTATAACATAGCCCCATCCATCAATGATCAACAATGCAACAACAAAACTACAAATTAAGGTCCATTATTCATCTCAGTATTAATTTTTAAGAAATCCCTTCATTTAATTCTGTTGTTGTTAAGTATTTCTTTATATTTTCTCACGGATACTCAGTACTAATCATTAATATTTTATTTGACAGTTTAACATAGGCTATAACAATTTTGACATGCTTAAAAATTACGACAAACATTATAATTACGGCAGGCTTCGGTGATTATGCAGTTGGTGTTTTCAATGTTTTTTTAGGTCAATGGTCATTGTTAACCTTTTTCTACAATGATATACAGTTATTAAAATATTAACTGCAAAGCCTATAAGGGACCTGCAAAATGTTGCCATTGTGATGAACGTAATATTGTCAGCAGGTCCGAGAGACTATGGCTACACGATGGCGCCACATGTAATCTAAAATGGCGGTGTATATATCCATTTGATACAGGGCTCTGCTTTTTCCAGTACATTTCTGCTCTGTGCACAAGCGGATAAACAAAAGTAGTTGATGCGTGGCATTCGCGTTATTTGTAAAGAATCCCTTCATTAAATTATTAAATTTGTTCAAAGTACGTAAATAACATCAAAGTGATTGAAACGAATGACAATTTATTTCGTCATTTTAAATGCCAGGAATGTTCCCACGATTATCCCAGTGGAGTATGTCTGGATGAGCCTTGAAGAGCTTTTCATAACACACAAAGACGATTCTATTATTAATAATTTGCACTCATCACATAAAGATTGAAATTACTGATAATTTTAATCATGCTCTTTAAGTTGATGTGAGGAACTTTCCCAGATTTAACGGGATGCACCTGACTGAACCAGGCTGGGCAATAACTAGACAAGAAGAGCTTTTCATAACACACAAAGACGTTTTTATGATTAATAATTGGCACCCATTACAAAATGATTGAAATCACAGATAATGTTAAGCCTGATTTTCTAATTTGATGTGAGGAATTTTCCCAGGATTATTTCCCAGGTCTGTCTGGATGCTCGCTGAGCAATGACCAACCTTGAAGAGCTTTTCATAACACACAAAGACGCTTCTATTACCAATAATTTGCACCCATTACATAAAGATTGAAATTACAAATAATGTTAATCCCGATTTCTTAATTTGATGCGAGGAATTTTCCCAGGATTATTTCCCAAGTCTGTCTGGATGCACGCTGAGCAATGACCAACCTTGAAGAGCTTTTCATAACGCACAAAGACGCTTCTATTATCAATAAATTGCACCCCATTACACAATCATTGAAATTACAGATAATTTTAACCTGCCCTTTTAAAATGACGCGAGGAATTTTTCCAGGATACTCACGCTAACAAGGTAACACGGTTGTCAGTAACGAGCAATAGCCAATCTTGAACGCTTTTTCTACAGCATAGCATTTATTACTAGCAAATAGTGTTTACTTGATAGTAATAAACTGAAACAATATTCATAATTTTCAATATCAGCTTCTACCTGAGGTGACATAACAACATATTTCAGTGAACCAACAACTTTCACTCACAAACTTTAAAAAACAAGTGATCACACAAAATAAGTGGCTGCAGGGTGAAAGAAGAAAGAAGAAAACATGTTAAGAAGCTGACAATTTTTATAACAAAACGGTAAAAATTTCATCTCAACAGAGCATTTTAGGCTCTCACACAAAACTCCTTGTAAACTTAGAGCAAAATCCAGCAGTATACTTGCTACAAAGACTTTTTGTACTTTTCTTATAATCAAGGCAATTTTTTGCGACATTTACGGCAGTTTAGAATGGAACCTCTTCATGCCGCAAAAGTTATTATGGGATTAAAGTTTAACTCCCATTAGACCGAAAATTTCAAGCGCCACTTAAAGCAAATTACTTAATGGATGTTTTTACAGAAGAATTGATTCATTGTGACACAAAAGCGCAGGCTAAATGCAGGCTTGAATCGATTGAATACTAAATTGAAAAGATTACGCAGCAATTGAAAATAATGATAGCATTAATACCAAGTGAATAGAACGAGTTGAACGAGTTAGACTTTATAAACAGCAATAATACCTCGACGCCATAACTCTGAATAAATTACTGGTAAAGACTGTAATTCCTGATACTATAATAAGTTATGATAATTTTCAATGTACAAAGCTGGGCAGCAAATGCTTGAAACGACATGCGCATTATCTACAAAGTATGTCAGATAATTTTACGAAAATTTCACAAAATCCTATTAAACAGACACATGAATCACGGCGTGCGCATCCCCCCCCCTCCCCACTGTAAACAATCGTGGATAAATTTCTCGCATGTCTTAAACATCAGCCATTAAAATAGCGATGCAATTTATTCTGTGTTACATTTCTGAATTACAGAATCGCTCTTTGTGCAATATCAAAAGCTCTTCAAGGCTGGTCATTACCCACCAGGGATATAACCCTGGGAAAATTCCTCTCACTAATTTAAGATGAGGGATTATAATTATCATTGAATTCAATCATTATTAAGTTGTCCAAGTCAATTACTGAAAATTATAGCTGCTCTTTGTGAGTTGCGTACAAAGGTTACCTGAAGTGCGCTAATGGATTTGATGAGGCTTATAATAAAATACTTAATCGCTTTGTAAACGGTGTTTATCGTGTCTCAAGAGGTCCGGTTTAAAGGATTTCATAAAATGATGTAATTGAAATTACTGCAAGGCAGAACAAAGTGGCTTGTGTGGAAGGATTTTATGAAATTATAATTACATCTATTAGCCGGTTTTTCTGCTATTGAGTAGACAGCATCTCAAGTGCAGCAAAGCAGGATTTCATAATATCATAATTACATCCATTAGCTGTAGTTTGCGATCTTGGATTTCAAATGGTTATATAAAAATTGTTCGTAATCTGTAAAATTCTAATCTGAAACATCGCATTTTGTCAGACACCTAGTGAGGCAGCATTGCAAATAATTACATCAATATATATAAAGTTAATATAGTATTAAGGTATTACGCAAATGCAGTATTAAATATACTATATATACTATATACACACATAAGCTAGTGAGACAGCAATGTTGTAATTTTCAACACAAGCAGGACGAATATTTGTGCAATTATCATCTGATGAAACTTTATGAAATCTTTTTCCAATGCGCTCTCTGCTCTGTACAAAAGTTAAAATCAATTTTTCATCTTACTAAATTTTGTAAACCTGACAACTTGAGTCACTGTAATCATGTTCATTGCAAAAAAATGCCTCCATTAAATTTATAAACCTGTTCATAACTTCAGCTACAGATGCCTCACACAAAGAACAGCTGTAATTTTCACTAATTCACATCGACAGCATAATGGTGGTTAAATTTCAGTGATAATTATAGTCCTTCATGGACGAATACTGGGCAATGGCCAACCTTGAAGAGTTTTAATGCACAAAATGTGCTTTTATTATCAACAAAACGGAAGGAAGAAAGCTTATACACATGGTATCAGGTTGATTAGTAGGAAGTTATTGCAGTCAAACATCAATCATTTCCTGCTTCAGTTAATAACTGCTTCTTAATGACAGGGCATTTTTGCCAAATTTTAGTTTACTAACTGCCGCAAAAGTCGACTGTTAGTAACAGCTCTAGTGTGGAATGTGAAGCATTGAATTATTTGTGCACTGATTTGCGTCAGTTTTGAAATATGAAGTACTACAACAATAGAGCATTTTTGTGCCAAATTTTAGTTTCCTAACTGCTGTGACAGGAGTGTAAGACTGAGCAGCAGCACATATGTCTTTTCAATGTGACCATGTTGAATCCGCTGTTAACTTGAAAAATGACTGGAAAATGGTCAAAATGCCAAAAACAAAATGACTGCAAAGCACACAATGTAAATCAAATTTTAAAAAAACAGCTTTTTTGTACACATTTTTAGTTTTTTTAAAAAAAGTGAAATTTCCAAAAATTTGTATACAGATTAATAGGGAAGTGTACTGATAGTTATTCCAGCAGTTATTAGGTTTCATTATTTTTCCAAGATGGCGGCCAATATCGAAACAAAATTTTATCATCAATTTATATGAACCACGGGCATTTAGTAAGGCAAAAAATATATACCTCGGGAATCAGAAAACCTAGTTTCTGAAGACATTACATCATAATTTCAAGATGGCTGCCAACATTTATTTACATTGTTTATAGCATTTTATAAATCACACATGTATTGTAAGTAATTACAATATTATGTTTTCATTTCATGAAAATCAGAAAACACGTTTGTAAAAATTGATGTTCTTGTTATTTCAAGATGGCTGCTAAATGTAAAAATCTAGCGCCCACCTTGAAATAATGACGTCATCAGTAACTAGCGGTCGTGTAAAACATTCAGCAGTATCTGTTTGTAAATAAACAAAGTTAAAAAAACGGTAACATGATTAAACGTACCTCTCACACGAACTTTTTTTCTTCGTTCGTCACATGAGCCGCCATGCCGTTGTTAAAGACGCAAAGCCGCTGCTATGCAGTGCGCAGATATTATGTGCAGACTTAATGACCACAGAGTCACAGTAACTATATAACTGACAATGTTGTTACATTTTTGCAGAACATTAATACTAGAAGCCCGGCATATTAAATAATTCCTGTGATTTTATTATATATTTTTGAAACTCGTGGTGATTTAATACACCCATCTGCATAAAAAAGAAGGACAATTTTCCACTTTGTCGGACTCGCATTTATGTGTAAAATTATCTGTTTATGTAATGCAAGAGCTGCGTTAACTGTACCAGTTCATCAATATTTTGTAAAACATTTAGGCCCACTTGCCCCTAGCAATTTGATGCTAAGCACCATAGAGCAAAACGGACCAAATAAGTGACTTTAAAAAAATTTCACTTGTTTGAAAAGCATTGACGTTAAAAATATAAAAAAGCTAAAATACCTGAAAAAACGGTGTATATATTATAGTAATATTGTATTATTATATTTTATATTATTGCTGTGACAAGCAGACCAGTTTTGCATACAACAATTGTAGTAGAAAACTGTTTCTCTTAAAGTACGATTGCAGTGCTTCTGGCATGTGTGTAAGCCTATCTAGGATTGCAATGTTTCTAGCATGTGTGTAAACCTATCTAGGATTGCAGTGCTTCTGGGTTGTGTGTAAACCTATCTACGATTGCAGTGCTTCTGGCCTGTGTGAAAGCCTATCTACGATTGCAATGTTTCTGGCATGTGTGTAAACCTATCTACGATTACAATGTTTCTGACATTTGTGTAAACTTATCTACAATTGCAGTGCTTCTGGCATGTGTGTAAACCTATCTACGACTGCAGTACTTCTGACATGTGTGTAAACCTATCTACGATTGCAGTGCTTCTGGCATGTGTGTAAACATATCTGCAATTGCACTGCTTCTGGAATGTGTGTAAACCTATCAACGATTGCAGTGCTTCTGGGATGTGTGTAATCTTATCTACGATTGCAGTGCTTCTGTCTTGTGTGTAAACCTATCTAGGATTGCGGTGCTTCTGGCATGTGTGTAAACCTATCTATGATTGCAGTGCTTCTGGGATGTGTGTAAACTAGTCTACGATTGCAATGCTTCTGGCATGTGTGTAAACCTATCTATGATTGCAGTGCTTCTGGCATTTGTGTAAACCTATCTACGATTGCAGTGCTTCTAGGACGTGCATAAACCTATTTACGATTGCAGTGCTTCTGGCATGTGTGTAAACTTATCTACGATTGCAGTGCTTCTGGCATGTGTGTAAACCTATCTATGATTTCAGTGCTTCTGGGATGTGTGTAAACTTGTCTACGATTGCAGTGCTTCTGGGATGTGTAAACTTATCTACGATTGCAGTGCTTCTGGCATGTAAGTAAACAGTATCTACGATTGCAATGCTTCTGGCATGTGTGTAAACCTATCTATGATTGCAGTGCTTCTGGGATGTGTGTAAACTTGTCTACGATTGCAATGTTTCTGACATTTGTGTAAACTTATCTACAATTGCAGTGCTTCTGGCATGTGTGTAAACCTATCTACGACTGCAGTACTTCTGACATGTGTGTAAACCTATCTACGATTGCAGTGCTTCTGGGACGTGCATAAACCTATTTACGATTGCAGTGCTTCTGGCATGTGTGTAAACATATCTGCAATTGCACTGCTTCTGGCATGTGTGTAAACCTATCTACGATTGCAGTGCTTCTGGGACGTGCATAAATTTATTTACGATTGCAGTGCTTCTGGCATGTGTGTAAACCTATTTACGATTGCACTGCTTCTGGCATGTGTGTAAACCAATCTACGATTGCAGTGCTTCTGGGATGTGTGTAAACCTATTTACGATTGCACTGCTTCTGGCATGTGTGTAAACCTATCTACGATTGCAGTGCTTCTGGCATGTGTGTAAACCTATCTACGATTGCAGTGCTTCTGGCATGTGTGTAAACCTATCTACGATTGCAGTGCTTCTGGGATGTGTGTAAACTTATCTACGATTGCAGTGCTTCTGGCATGTGTGTAAACCTATCTACGATTGCAGTGCTTCTGGCATGTGTATAAACTTATCTACAATTGCAGTGCTTCTGGCATGTGTGTAAACCTATCTACAATTGCAGTGCTTCTGGCATGTGTGTAAACCTATCTACGATTGCAGTGCTTCTGGCATGTGTGTAAACTTATCTACGATTGCAGTGCTTCTGGCATGTGTGTAAACCTATCTACGATTGCACTGCTTCTGGCATGTGTGTAAACCTATCTACGATTGCAGTGCTTCTGGGATGTGTGTAAACCTATCTACGATTGCAGTGCTTCTGGGATGTGTGTAAACTTATCTACGATTGCAGTGCTTCTGGCATGTGTGTAAACCTATCTACAATTGCAGAGCTTCTGGGATGTGTGTAAACCAATCTACGATTGCAGTGCTTCTGGGACGTGCATAAACCTATTTACGATTGCAGTGCTTCTGGCATGTGTGTAAACCTATCTACGATTGCACTGCTTCTGGCATGTGTGTAAACCAATCTACGATTGCAGTGCTTCTGGGATGTGTAAACCTATCTACAATTGCAGAGCTTCTGAGATGTGGGTTTGGCAGGTTTTTCAGTATGGCGGGTATGACCAGGTATGACAGTATGGCGGGTTTGGCATTTTTGGCAGTATGGCGGGTTTGGCAGGTTTTGAATATGGTGGGTATGGCAGGTAATACAGACACCTTAAGGGTACCGTGTATTTGATTGTACTTATATGTTTCACATTGTAATTTAGCACCATAAGTGCGAACCGAGAGGATAGTTAAGTAAATCTGTTTAGTGTCTCTTGGAGCTAATTATAAATTGTGAGCGTCTTTGACGATTAAGATCATATTGTAATTTATTAGACTAAGAGTAATTGTTGTATACAATAGACGGATTTCGCTTTAACTTAAATGAATAGTTTGGGTATGGTTATAGGCGTTTCAGTTAAGCATCATTGAATTCTGTAATCGAACCTGGAGATTTACTGTGTACATTAAGTAATTTACGAGTTCAATTGCGGGAACTTTTGCAAGAAAGCTTTAGATATTAAGACTCTTTCACAGCGCGGAGTCGTAGAAACAATCTTGTGAGAAATTGTCATTGCTCTATAGATTTTATCTTAAGCTCTAGTAGCCGGGTTGTGAATAACCTTATAGCAATTATTGTAAGAAGCAAATCACTCATTAAAAATTAGGGCACGAGCTATACGATCACATGCAAGAGATAAGAAGCGATATTAATTAGAGAAGTTAATGTTACATAATAAAGAAAAAGGCCCTGATAATTGTTCGTTTTGCCTAAATTTTGCTTACTATATTTTTCACCTTCCCGTAGAAAGGCAGAGCAAAATTAGAAATAGCAAAATTTGATGCATGTTTTGTCAGACAGGTCTTTGGTCTTTCAAACGTTAAAAGCCGCTTAAAAAATAGTGGCGTCTACGGAAAGTAATTCAACTGCAAACTATTGCTACTTTTGGTCTATTTTTGCGAATGAAGAGCCCTAGTAACGGGGAGGTGTCACAAAAAGAGTGTTTTAGAGTGTTTTTATTTTTTACAACAAATTACTGTCCAGTTTTCACATTTCATGCCTTAGTTTAGACGTCATAGATGCGTTTTACCAGAATGCAAATTTGAGTGACAAACGTGTTTGTTTACGAAAATCAGCTGTAGCTCTATTATCAACATGCCACAAAATGGTCCGCGTCTCCATTTTTAAAATTAAAAATACAATTCTGATCAAAATTGCTGATTATTATAATCCGCAATTTTCTTGGAATTATTTTGGTCGCTTTATGACTGGGTTGTAATGTTCAACTTTGAAGAGCTCAGGGAACTTCTTCAAGGGAACTCTGATTTGAATCATTGACAATTATAATCCAATTCAAGTCCATTTATTTTCATAAGAACATACCAGAGTCGCATAAATGTGAGTGTAATGAACAAACCTGAACAACTTTTCACAACATACAAGTCCATTCTAATTTTTGTAATGCCTGCTGGTTGTATTACAATTTCAGTGATTATTCAGTTGTATTTACAATTATGTGCAATTATTAAACACATGTGAAGTATTTTACAGTTTGCTTAATAAATGGGATGTGTGAGCAAGTTTGAAGATGTTCAACATCTTTCAAATTTCACCAAATTCTGTGGCATAGGACACAAGTTCAGTTGACATGCTCTAAGCTCAGCACACAATGCAGGTCTTTTATTTTGACCATAACTGTAACAAAGATTAAGCAGGTCTTATTATCCTGCAGCAACAATTTGTTGAAGTTTATTTAGGTTCTTGAAAGGAAGAAAAGATTTCGTAGTAAGATGGTCGACTTGTGCAAATAGATTGCGCTTAAAAAGTAAAGGAACTTTGCATCTATTAAAAATGTTCAAACAAACATTATTGGCGCCATATTTCTAGTGCGCAGGGACTTGAGGCGGAGTTAAAAAGCTGTCATGGTGATCAACTCCAACACGTCAGTTTATAGGCGTAACTTTCACATGCGTGAAGACGAGACAACTCAAGCAAATCATTTGCTTTTCAGTCTTGCTATAAGCGTGAGCAGCGCTCCAGGAAAAAACAGAAGAGTTTTAGTGAAGTGTAATATTGATTTTAAGTGCAAAATGTGTGATTTTGTTAGAAAAAGTAAAAAATTTTGTTTTCTGTACGAAACAAATTATTCTTTACACTTAACCACAGAAGTGATCACGCTTTAGTCTTCTATTTTGTCTAATAAATGGATTGTGGCTGCAATTTGATTTAAGAATGGAATGGTGGCATTTCATAAAACAAGTTTTAAATTAACGTTCTCTCAGTAAAAGTGAAAAATCGCCTGGCTTTTCATTGAATTTAAAGCTTCATTAGGCTGAAAACAAAAACTTAACTTTCAAATTTCTCACAGAAAACTGATCACGTTTCGCCATCTTGATTTTTAAATACGCGCCACTTCGTGACGTCATAGACGTGATTCGCCTGGGATATTGCATGGAGTATGAATTTGCTTTATAAATTTATGTCAGGCATCAGCAAGCTAATTCTATCTATATAACTGTCCTGCCTATGTTTTATGGTAAGTGTTAATCTTATGTGCAATCATTTTAAATCAGTTACTTAATTTTATATAAATGGGTCTTGTAGTGCTGTGATCTGTCATGTAATGATTATGTTGTTTGAATACATGTGCAGGTTTTGCAGGTTTGACAGTATGACGGGTTTTGCAGGTTTGAGAGTATGACGGGTTTGACAGGTTTAACAGTATGGTGGGTTGGGAGGTTTGACAATATGGCGGGTTGGCAGGTTTTTCAGTATGGTGGGTATGGCAGGTATGACAGTATGGTGGGTATGGCAGGTATGACAGTATGGTGGGTTTTGCAGGTTTTACAGTATGGCAGGTTTAACAGTATGGCAGGTTTGCAGGTTCGACAGTATGGCGGATTTGGCAGGTTTGACAGTATGGCGGGTTTGCAGGTTTGACAGTATGGCGAGATTTGTAGCTTTGACAGTATGGCGGATTTGGCAGGTTTGACAGTATGGCGGATTTGGCAGGTTTGACAGTATGGCGAGTTTGCAGGTTCGACAGTATGGCGGATTTGGCAGGTTTGACAGTATGGCGAGATTTGTAGCTTTGACAGTATGGCGGGTTTGGCAGGTTTGACAGTATGGCGGGTTTGATAGGTTTAACAGTATGGCTGGTTAGGCAGTACAGCAGATATGACAGTAAAACGTGATAGTTAGTAAAAAAGTGCGTTTGCGCAGAATGTAAGTAGTTAAGTGCGGTTGCGCAGAATGTAAGTAATTAAGTGTGGATGTGCAGAAAGTAAGTAAATAAGTGCGGCAGTTGTTGTGATTGTCAACAAAAAAGTGCGATTGTGCGGAAAATAAGTAAATAATGTGATTTCATCAAAAATATGTGCGGTTAATTACTTAACCTGCTTGCTTAGTTTAATTTAATTATAATAATCTCGGGCAGGTGGCGCCACAACAACGTTTAATTCTGATAAAATTAATAATGCCAAAATCCGTGTTTTTGCTTCCTAGTTTTGGTAGAAACCATCTGACTAACAAAAAATAGATGCAGCATCATTGTGACAGATAATGTCTGTTAACTTGAATTTACACACAGCTATTTGTTATAGTCCGACACGCTTTTGTGTTTTAGTTATTTTTCAAAGAAGTGCCTCACTTGTTCTTGTCAGATTTCCAAAAATATTTTGCTCATGTTTTTCCCTCTTAGAGAGTCAAATGCAGAATTTGCCACTGAGAAACAAATGACGAAAATTGTGTCCGGATTCTGAACGTAAAGATTAAAATTGAAGACTGTCAGGAGTACTTGGTGTTGCAAGAGAACAGATGCTGGCCTTGGTCTTGAATGTTTTAAATGTTGAAAAAGATTTTATTTTTTAAATTGCCAATTTGTTTATTTACAGGTTATTATCTTCCGTGGAGATTCAAAAACTTCATGTGGCCAAAAGTCACTTTAAAACTTAAAACATTTCATATGTTCTGCCTTCTGTCTCTCACTGCAACGTTGGAAACGTCTAGGAAGTAACAATTACGACAACAGCTCTGTGAATCATGTGCAATGTTGTAAAAAATCAGCTGCCTGTCAAATATCACAGACTTGGTGAGGTTGCTGACAATGTTGAGCATGTATACAGCACATTGAAGTCAATTAAAGAGGTGCATCAGCTGATATGTTTGTAATTTGCCACAAAGGAAGCTGTAATTGTCAGCAAAACATTTCATGTAGAAGCAGCTCTAAGAAAATTGTTAGAAGCTATAGCTGAGAACTCTGGTCCTTGGAACTTAATACACGATGAAAGAAAATACGACATAATTATATAGATATGCCAAGAGAATGAGAAAAAGTCCAAAACTGTTTGAAACGGACTGAAATCGACGTTCGTTCATCTTGAGAACAAATAATCATTGTGCAGTGTCACTAATCTAAAAAAAGAAAACTGATGGTTATGATTAACGATTAATTGATGTTAAGAAGCCTGCAAAAAACACAGAGTTACACTGTTGCTTCAACGATTAGTTTATTTCACATTGTGAGATTGAGTGAAGCATTTGTAAGTATTTGTAAATGTGAAAGCTTGTAATGGCAATCTTTTTTGATTTTGTATGGGACTTTGTGCTTTGCATAATAACACAATACAAATTTGTTGTTCAGCATTGTCCATGAAGTATGTGTTGTATATCTTCAAACTGTCGCCACTTAACTGGCATGATAAACTCATAATTGTTTGATGAACATAATAAATTGTTTTGTACTATTACTCATTGTTTCTGTATAGTGGATCCTAGCAAAAGAAAGTTACCTTGAACTTTCCACTTTAGGAACTCTACAAGCAGCAATCCCCTAGTCAAAAAAAAACTTCTTTCAAAATGCAGATGGATGTAGCAGACCTTTAGCTAACTTAGGCTCATGTGGACGAGCATACATCCTTGATCAATAGACTTTTCCATTGTGTTACTTCAGAAACATAATATAATGAACATGTAATGATCATCAAGGCAAATCTTTTGTAAAAGTAAGTAAGTTACTGTCACTATTGCGTAATGCATACAATGAAATTTATGTGGTTTTACGTGCTGCTATATCAGGGATAGAATGAAAATAAAGATCTTGTGGTTTTAGCGCTAATTGAGCGAAATCTACGACCAGGTGAGCATTTCATCCAGGGGAGTATTTATTACCTGGATGAAATGCATCTTTCATGATAACTTGCACCCCTATTCATACAAATATGCCCTAGATTGCTGTTCAATTCCGATAACTTTGAGGCGGACTTAGCAACGTGATCAAGAGCATTGCGATCTCCCTGCATGGTAGCGCCATACTAAACAGTGATGGATGTTGTTAAAAACTCTCCACCACAGTAGGGGAAATAAAAAAATTTTTAAAAGCATCGGTTAGATAATTTTCAAAGTGAATTTTTACAGTTCAGTTACATAAACAAGACTTCTTGTGTTCCCACACCATAATCGTTCAACTTCTACTCACTAGGTGTAAATGCTGTCATTATTTTCAATTACTGCGCAAATCCTTTTAATGCATTTAATCGATCCCGCACAAAGCAGGTGATTTTGTATCACAACGAATCTGTTCTTTCATAAACCTCAATTAAATAATTATCTCTAAGTGGCTTTTAAGATTTTCGGTTTAACAGGAATGTTTAATCCTATAATAGCTTAAGAAGTTTAGTCATCTGAAGAAGTCGAATAGGTACAATTCTGGATAATTGAAGGGTCTTTATGTCTTTTGAAAGCTCTTCAAGGTTGGTCATTGCTCAGTCCTCATCCCAACATGGGCATAATCCAGGAAAAAATTCCTCACATCAATTTAAAGTAAAGAATTATAGTTTTCATTTTGCTGTTAATCACTGTTATGATGTCGAAATGAATTATTGCAAATTATAGCTGCTCTTCGTGTGTTGGGTTTAAGCGCATCGGAAGTTATTTTACAGAATGAGATTAAAAACAAAATTGTTGCAGCAGAGACCTCCATTGATTGCTAGCAGTTTTTGTAGAGGGGGTTTTTGTAGGTATTTGTAAGTCTGTGAAACGTAACTTATAATATTAATCATGCTTTTATGAATTCCTGAGCTTCGGTCCACTTGAGACGCTTCATGCGCAGAAAGACAGGCTAATAGCTGTAATTATGATTTCTGTAAAATCCTCCACCCAGACCACTTGAGACACGCTCTGTGAACTGCACACAAAGCAGCATAGTTATTTCAATTATATAATTTTATGAAATCCATCAAACCAGACATGATAAACTACAAAGAATGTCTTTTACTGTAAGCTTTATGAAATCCTTTATCACAGACAATTTCAGGTGCCTCGCAACGCACAATAGCAGCTATAATTTTCAATAATTCACTTCAACAGCATAATAATGTCTGAAATCAACAATAATTATAATCCCTCATTTAAAGATGATGTGAGGAATTTTCCCAGGATTATATCTCTTAGTGGGTAATGGCCAGCCTTGAACAGCTTTTCGTATCAAACAAAGAGCGTTTCTGTAATTCAGAAAAGAAATGCGTATTAGATTACATCATGTTTTAATAATGATATTGGGTTTTTTAATCTTTGGCAGGCACACTTATTCAGAATTGTTCTTAGTGGTTGCCCAGGCTTGACCTGCCCCTCGTGACCAAAAATCGGTTTAAAGAAACAGCATTTTTGTATACATTTTTAATTTTTTTTAAAAAAGCGAAATTTCCAAAAAGTGGTATACAGATTAATTGGGAAGTGTACTGATAGCTATTCCAGCAATTATTAGGTTTCACTATTTTTCCAAGATGGCGGCCAAAATCGACACATTAATCATCAATTTATATGAACCGTGGGCATTTAAGGCAAAAATGTATTTCTGGTAGATATAAATATATACCTCGGGAATCAGAAAGCTCTAGTTTCTGAAGATATTACATCATAATTTCAAGATGGCTGCCAACATTTAAAATTGTCGACAACTTGTTTATATTGTTTATAGCATTTTATAAATCACACATGTATTGTAAGTAATTAGGAAACACGTTTGTAAAAATTGATGTTCTTATTATTTCAAGATGGCTACTAAATGCAAAAATCTAGCGCCCACCTTGAAATAATGACGTCATCAGTAACTAGCGGTCGTGTAAAACATTCAGCAGTATCTGTTTGTAAATAAACAAAGTTTAAAAACCGGTAACATGGTTAAATTCCATAAAACGTACCTCTTATACCATATGGACCATATAAGTGACTTTAAAAAACATTTCACTTGTTTGAAAAGCATTGACGTTAAAAATATAAAAAAGTTATAAAATCCCTGAAAAAACGGTGCATATCTTATATATTAATATTCTTGGTATATATATATATATATAAGATTCGAGGCTACAGCCCGGACGAGGGCACCATTTGCGGCGATCTATACATCAAACGAAAGGTCTCGATCTAGTGTCGTGCCATTGATGGTTTATTTTTCGAATGGGGCCCACCGGGAGGAACGGGAGGCGAAAAACCTCCAAAAATGGCCATTTTTCGGCCGTTTTTTGCAAAAGTTATACGGCTGAGATGTAGAGAACGGGAACGGGCCGAGGGTGGTGCTGGGCATGGATAGATAGCCCGTTCAGCGGTGGGTGTAGTAGGCATATTTAGAATTCCCGAGAGGACCACGGTGCCCCGCAACGGGCGTTTTCCCGGACACAACTCGCGATTTTTTTCGAAATTTTGACCAAACAGCCTGCGGAAAAAACGTTTTAGCGGCGCCCGGTGGGACTCTCGGAAGGAGATATATAGCTCTTTACAAAGAGGAAGGACAGGGCTACACGATGATGTGGGTTATATTTTAGGACAGGTCCACCGAGAGGAGTATCAACGAGTTAGTTAGGAGTTCTATTTTCGGCAATTTTCGCTTAGAAAACTGCTGACGCAAAACCATTGTTATGACGTCATCCATTGTATTCTGTCTATAATCTTATAACTTTAATTCAGCAAAAAGCTACAGGCATAGTTAAACAAACAGTAGACACGATGTTACGGGCTTTGTGTTATAAATGTGGACTAGGTAGGATGTTCGCGTATTATTGATTACACGTGTATTTATACGCAAAATCTTTTGCGGGGCCTTTGCTATTTATTATATTATAGCACATAGTTTCAAATTTGTGAAAAATGTTTGGAATGGTTTTGTTGTAATGCTGTGCTGTTGGTGCTTGTGCTATAGGTGTTGTCATCGTTGCCACATCATCATCATCATCATCAACATCTTGATCACCACGTGAGGTGGTGGATTTGATGTGGTGTGGTGGTGGTGTGCTTTGTGTGTTGTGCTATGGATGGTGTGGTGGGGTGATAGGGTGTGTGGGGTGTGGTGTGGGTAGTGTGGTATGGAGTGGGTGGCGTGGTGTGTGGGTGGGTGGGTGTTGTGGTGCGGTGTGGTGTTATGGTGTGGTGCAGTGCAGTGTGATGTGGTGGAGTATTATGGTGTGGGTGGTGTGGTGTGTGGGTGGTGCGGTGTGGTGTGGTGCAGTGGTGTGATGTGGTGGAGTCGTATGGTGTGGTTGGTGTGGTGTGGTATGTGGGTCGTGCGGTGTGCTGCAGTGGTATGTTGTGGTGCGGTGTGGTGTGATGTGGTGGAGTGGTATGGTGTGGGTGGTGTGGTGTGTAGGTGGGTGGGTGGTGTGGTGCAGTGTGGTGTTATGGTGTGGTGCTGTGCGGTGTGATGTGGTGGAGTCGTATGGTGTGGGTGGTATGGTGTGGGGCAGTGTGGTGTGTAGGTGGATGGGTGGTGTGGTGCAGTGTGGTGTGTAGGTGGGTGGGTGGTGTGGTGCAGTGTGGTGTTATGGTGTGGTGCTGTGCGGTGTGATGTGGTGGAGTATTATGGTGTGGGTGGTGTGGTGTGGTGTGTGGGTGGTGCAGTGGTATGGTGTGGTGCAGTGTGGTGTGATGTGGTGGAGTGGTATGGTGTGGGTGGTGTGGTGTGTAGGTGGTATGGTGTGGTGCGGTGTGGTGTGGTGGAGTGGTATGGTGTGGGTGGTGTGGTGTGTAGGTGGGTGGGTGGTGTGGTGGTGTGGTATTATGGTGTGGTGCTGTGCGGTGTGATGTGGTGGAGTGGTATGGTGTGGTGTGATGAGGTGGAGTGGTGTGGTGTGGGTTTTGTGTTGATTTGTGCACAAAATTCTTTTTGTGGGGTTTGGCTAGTATTATAGTAATATTATATTATTATATTTTATATTTTATTTTAGTGGTGTGACAAACAGACCAGTTTTGCATACAACAATTGTAGTAGAAAACTGTTTTGCTTAAAGTACGATTGCAGTGCTTCTTGTATGTGTGTAAATTTATCTACGATTGCAGTGCTTCTGGGATGTGTGTAAATTTGTCTACGATTGCAGTGCTTCTGGGATGTGTGTAAACCAATCTATGATTGCAGAGCTTCTGGGATGTGTGTAAACCTATTTATGATTGCAGTGCTTCTTGGATGTGTGTAAACCTATCTATGATTGCAGTGCTTCTGGCATGTGTGTAAACCGATCTACGATTGCAGTGCTTCTGGCATGTGTGTAAACCGATCTACGATTGCGGTGCTTCTTTGATGTGTGTAAACCTATCTACGATTGCAGTGCTTCTGGGATGTGTGTAAACCTATCTAGGATTGCAGTGCTTCTGGGATGTGTATAAACTTATCTACGATTGCAGTGCTTCTGGCATGTGTGTAAACCTATCTATGATTGCAGTGCTTCTGGGATGTGTGTAAATCGATCTACGATTGCGGTGCTTCTGGGATGTGTGTAAACCGATCTACGATTGCGGTGCTTCTGGGATGTGTGTAAACCTATCTACGATTGCAGTGCTTCTGGCATGTGTGTAAACCTATCTAGGATTGCAGTGCTTCTGGCATGTGTATAAACTTATCTACGATTGCAGTGCTTCTGGCATGTGTGTAAACTTATCTACGATTGCAGTGCTTCTGGGATGTGTGTAAACCTATCTACGATTGCAGTGCTTCTGGCATGTGTGTAAATTTGTCTACGATTGCAGTGCTTCTGGCATGTGTGTAAACCTATCTATGATTGCAGTGCTTCTGGGATGTGTGTAAACTTATCTACGATTGCAGTGCTTCTGGGATGAGCTACTGTAAAATTCGACTGGTCGTTATAGATATAGTCCGGAATTAGGATATTCAAGCACTGATTTGCGACAGCTTTGAGATACAAAGTACTATACAATGACAGGTCATTTTTGCGCCAAATTATTGACTGATTGTAACAACTCTAGTCCGTAATGCGAAGCATTGAATTATTTGTGCACGGATTTGCGTCAGCTTTGAGATATGAAGTACTACAATGACAGGGCATTTTTGTGCCAAATTTTAGTTTTGTAGCTGCTGTAAAAGTCGACTGATAGTTACTGATACAGTCCAGAATGCGAAGCACTGCATAACTCGATTACTGATTTGCGTCAGCTTTGAGATATAAAGTACTACCATGACTGGTCATTTTTGCGCCAAATTATTGACTGATTGTAACAACTCTAGTCCGCAATGCGAAGCATTGAATTATTTGTGCACGGATTTGCGTCAGCTTTGAGATATGAAGTACTACAATGACAGGGCATTTTTGTGCCAAATTTTAGTTTTGTAGCTGCTGTAAAAGTCGACTGATTGTTACTGATACAGTCAAGAATGCGAAGCATTGCATAACTCGATTACTGATTTGCATCAGCTTTGAGATACAAAGTACTACAAAGACAGGGCATTTTTGTGCCAAATTTTAGTTTACTAACTGCCGTAAAAGTCGACTGATTGTTTCAGATGTAGACCGGAATGTGAAGCATTGGGATATTCAAGCACTGATTTCCGTCAGCTTTGAGATATGAAGTACTACCATGACAGATTATTTTTGTGCCAAATTTTAGTTTACTAACTGCCGTAAAAGTCGACTGATTGTTCCAGATATAGTCCGGAATGTGAAGTATTGCATTACTCGATTACTGAGTTGCGTCAGCTTTGAGATACAAAGCACTGCCATGACAGGTCATTTTAGTGACAGGACATGTTACTTACATTCTGTGCAACTGCACTTAATTACTTACATTCTGCACAGCCGCACTTAATTACTTATTTTCTGCACAACTGCACTTAATTACTTATTTTCTGCACAACCGCAGTTTTTTGCTAAGTATCACAACAACTGTCGCACTTATTTACTTATTACTGCACAATCACACTTTTTCACTAATTATCACAACAACCGCACTTTTTACTTAATTTCTACACAACCGCACTAACCTACTAAGTTAGGCAAGTTGTATAATTAAACATCAATTATAGTAATTGAGGCATTTGTTCCTTCAACTCACATATTTTCAAATTTATATTAAAAACACATTAACTGATTGAAATTGCTGATAATTATAATTATAATATATTTTGCAAATTGCACTTTTTTATTCCCAAATTATTGGAGCTCTTCATCTAAGTCAAGCCTTTAGTTTTCTGTCAAATCGTTTAGGAAATGTTTTTTTTTCTGAAACAAGAATTGACAGGGTAAACGTAACTGCTCAAAGTATTTGTGGCTGTTAGAGTCAATTTATACTCATGTAACAAGTATATCTTACGTGACCGTGTCCACACTGGAAATTGGAATCACAAGTGTTTACGCTCATTTCCCACAGTTTTATAAAACTGAACTAAGCTTGTGTTTTGCTGAAGGATAGTGTTTAGATGAGCAATACTTGACACGACAGTGTCTAGACTAAATATTGATAGCCTAAGGTGTTTGAAGCAAATGGGTTTTTAAATTCTAAGTGTACTTAATGTTTAAATCTCTAAAATGTTTATTTTATGTGACAGTGGCTAGACTGAAAATTTTAATCACATGTTTTTCTGGTAACAGAACTTAATCCGTTTCTTTCGCTCTTTGCCCACGTTTCTATAATCGTATCAACAGTGTTTTGCTGGAGGTTATAGTTGAGTTTTCAACATTTTTCTCGAATAAAGATTAATATCTGTGAGCAGGTTAAGTTCAAATGACAGTGGATTAAAGCTTGTAGGAGCTGCCAGTAAAACTAAATGTTGTGCATTGAAAAAGTAGTTAAGTTTTCACTAAAATAAACCTAATTCTTGCTAAGAACTTTTTAATGTGTTGGATTTGGAGACATTACTGTTCCTGTTTCTGTTTCTAAAATTGTAAAAATAATTACATTTTTGACAAAAATTGCAGGCTCAAAGATTTTTTGCTTTCAGAATGAGTTTTAAGTGCATAAAATTTTAAATTCAGACATAAAAATTCTTAATCAGAGTTAGAACCTTGAGTTGTCATTTTTTCAAAACACCATACTATATTACAATATTATATTATACTATAAGTGGAACTAACTTTTCGACATAAATTAAAAAAGAAAATAATAAAGAAGATGATTTTCTTTAATCCTTCAAATAAAATAAACCATTTTTGGAACCTAAATAGCTGAGTTCTCATTTGCCACAACATCGTTACTCATAGATACAAAAGGTAAAAAAGGGAAGAAAGTTTCTAGGAAGAATGCAATAAGACTTAAGCTTCGATTCGTAATAAAGTAATAGTGCAAAGTAATAAAAGCTTCGATTCGTTTACTGTTCAGATATTTAATATTTTTTACTTCAAGGTCGTTTGCTGGCTTTTCCCTGTTGTAAAGAAAAGATCGTGAATTTTGCTGCAGCATGTTCAAGCACGTGGATGACGCACAGAATCACAGTTTGTAAAGGATGTCTGATCATTTAATAGATAATTTCACCAAATCTTCTTAAACAAACCAACTGAGACATTTCTTCTTAATACTCGCAAATAACAGCTAAAGCTTTTAAAATTTCTATTAAAAACACAATACTGATGGAAATAGCTGATAACTATAATCCAGGTCTAAGGAATTCTCCCAGAATTATTTCAACAACGTGCAACTCCCTAGGAATAATCAACTTGACAGGCTTTTCATAACATCCAAAGAGTAACTCTGATTTGAACTGCTGATAATTATAATCCAAATCAGTGAATGCGCTCCAGGAATGTTCCCAGGAAGATCAGAGTGACTGGGAAAATAACAGCCTTGGAGAGCTTTTCTTAACATTCAAAGAGCAACTCTGATCTGTCTTGCTGATAATTATAATCCAATTCAGTAAATGCACTCCAGGAATGTTCCCAGGAAGATCAGACTGACTGGGAAAATAACAGCCTTGGAGAGCTTTTCTTAGCATTCAAAGAGCAACTCTGATCTGTCTTGCTGATAATTATAATCCAATTTAGTAAATGCACTCCAGGAATGTTCCCAGGAAGATCAGACTGACTGGGAAAATAACAACCTTGGAGAGCAATATATTCCAGGGCGATCAAATTAAATTTGATGCAGGAAAATAATTGAAGAGGTTTTTATGCCTTTGAAACAATATTATTTTATCAAGTTCTATGCGCTGCTCTAAGCCCAGCTCACAACTCAATTCTTTATTTGAATCTTATTTTACCATTTTTTGAACAGATCGTTTGAGACATGTTACACACAATGTAGAAATTATTGTTGTTTTAATCAACATTTTGACAAATCCCCTGAAGTAAATTGCATGAGGCATCTTATGTGCAAAGCTGGGCAGACAAATCCTCTTAAGTAAACTACTTGAGCCATGAATGTCAGATAAATTGAATGATCAATTTGATGAGACCCTCAGGTGGAAACTACTTGAGACAGGCTATTAAGCAAAGAATGTCAGATAAATTGAAAGATCAATTTGATAAGACCCTCAGGTGGAAACTACTTAAGAGCACAAAGAGCAGCAATCATTTGAAATTTCGCTATAAAGACTCATTACAGATTGAAACAGCTGATAATTATAATCCAGTTTTCTAAAGGAGGAATTTTCCCAGGTAACGCTTATCAGGTATGAGGAGGCAGGTAATGACCAACCTTGTGTAGCTTTTCAAAACATTTTATAAAGCGATTTTGTTTTCAATAAACTGCGCACAGGTTATATAATGATTTCAATGAATAAATCAGTTTAGCCAGCTCAATTAACACTTACAAAGTACAAAGTACAGAATTGATATTTATAACAGTATAGTATATGTCTGGGCAATAGTCCAGTCAAACTAGCGCAACTACCGGTTCACGTTCGCAGAGCGTTTAAAGGAAAAGATGTCACAATTTTGCTATAATCTAATACCATAGGCGCGGCTAAACAGACTAGCGGTTAATAGACTCAATCGTTTAATTTACTCAAAAACGCCTGGTACTGGTCGTCTCCATTTAAATGTACATAAAAATTGTTGGTAAGTGAATAAAATGACTCAATATTTTTGCTTCTATCTATTTGTTTGTAAGCAGGAACATTGATCATACATTAATTATGCTAGCCTAATGTTTGCTTTCACCCACCGGTTAACTGCAATTAACTTCATTACCTAAAAATTTCAAGAAGCTAAACATTAAATCACTTGCTTAACGGTTTGCTGTATATTGCATATTGTAGGTATTTTGCAGAGTGTGAATGATTGAGTGAGTAGGTGAGTGAGTGAGTTACTCAATCAGTAAGTCAGCCATTCAGTCAGTCAGCACACAAAACGATATTGTTTTTCAGCTGCGAATATGGCACAATTTACTTTTATAACTGATTATTATTAGTAAATCCACAAAACCCAGGAAAAATATCTGGGTCATACTCAGTAGACAACAGCGATGATTTACTACTATTCTTAGAAGTAATCTGTCCACTTGGAAGTCTTTTAACCTCAACGTAGTCCTCTGGGAAGAAGTTTGTTTTCTAGAAAGTCATCTGTCATCTAGGGATTTCTGTCCTATTGGAAGTCCTCTAGTAGATCCGCCTCTATGAAGTCCTCTGTCCTCCTGGAAGTCATCTGCCCTATTGAAAGTCTTCTGTCATCTTTGTAGTCTTCCAGGAAGACCTTTGTCTTCAAGGAAGTCCTCTGTCCTTCTGAAAGACCTCTGTCCTATTGCGAGTCTTCTATTCTTTAGGAAGTCTTCTAGGAAATCATCTGTCATCTAGGAATTCCACTGTCATATAGGAAGTCCTCTGTCCTTTTGAAAGTCCTCTGTCTTCCTGGCAGACTTCTGTCTTCTAGAAATCCACTAGGAGGACCTTTATCTTCTAGGAATCCTCAGTCATTTAGGAAGTCTTCTAGGAGGTCATCTGTCCTCTCGGAAGTCCCCTGTCCTTTTGGATGTTTTGATTCCTCTAAGAAGTCCTCTGGGAAGACTTCTGACATCTGGGAAGTCCTCTAGGATATCCATTGACCTACAAGAAGTCATCTGTACTCTAGGAAGTCTTCTGTTGATTAGGAAGACCTCTGTCATCTAGGAAGTTCCCAAAGATCTTAATAGATGACAAAGTAATTGCCAGAGGACAAAGGACTTCCAATAGGACAGAAGTCTTCCTAGAGGACTTTTAGTGGACTTCCTAGAGGATTGAAGTCCTCTATGAAGACCTTTGTGTTCTAGGAATCCTCTGCCATATAAGAAGTCCTCTGGGAGGTCCTCTGTCCTCAAGAATGTCCTCAGTATTATTGAAAGTTTTCAATTCTCTAGGAAGTCCTCTAAAGGTTCTCTAGGAAAACTCCTGTCCTTTTGGAAGTCCCCTGCCCTTTTGCAAGTCCTCTGTCCTCTTGAAAGTCTTCTGTCTTTTAGGATATCATCTAGGAGATCCACTGTCTTCTAAGAAGTCCTCTGTCCTTTTGAAAGTCCTCTGTCTTCTAGAAATCCACTAGGAGGGCCTTTATCTTCTAGGAATCCTCAGTCATTTAGGAAGTCTTCTAGGAGGTCATCTGTCCTCAAAGAAGACCTCTGTCATACTGGAAGTCTTCAATCCTCTGGGAAGTCCTCTAGGAAATTATCTAGGAAATCTTCTGTCCTCTTGGAAGTCCTCTAGGAAGACCTTTGTCTTCTAGGAAGTCCTCTATCATCTAGGAAGTCCTCCAGGATGACTTCTGTCCTCTTGGAAGTATTCTGTCCTCTACGAAGTCCTTTGGCAAGACATTTGTCATCTAGGAAGACCTTTGTCCTTTTGGAGAACATCTGTCATCTTGGAAGGCCTCTGTCCTGTTGGAAGTCCTCTGTCCTCTTACAAGTCCTCTGTCCTCATGGCAGTCTTCTGTCTTCTAGGAAGTCCACTAGGAGGACCTTTATCTTCTAGGAATCTTCAGTCATTTAGGAAGTCTTCTAGGAGGTCACCTGTCCTCTCGGAAGTCCTCTGTCCTTTTGGATGTTTTGATTCCTCTAAGAAGTCCTCTGGGAAGACTTCTGACATCTGGGAAGACCTCTAGTATATCCATTGACCTACAAGAAGTCATCTGTACTCTAGGAAGTCTTCTGTTGATTAGGAAGACCTCTGTCATCTAGGAAGTTCCCAAAGATCTTAATAGATGACAGAGTAATTGCCAGAGGACAAAGGACTTCCAATAGGACAGAAGTCTTCCTAGAGGACTTTTAGTGGACTTCCTAGAGGATTGAAGTCCTCTATGAAGACCTTTGTGTTCTAGGAATCCTCTGCCATTTAAGAAGTCCTCTGGGAGGTCCTCTGTCCTCAAGAATGTCCTCAGTATTATTGAAAGTTTTCAATTCTCTAGGAAGTCCTCTAAAGGTTCTCTAGGAAAACTCCTGTCCTTTTGGAAGTCCCCTGCCCTTTTGCAAGTCCTCTGTCCTCTTGGAAGTCTTCTGTCTTTTAGGATATCATCTAGGAGATCCACTGTCTTCTAAGAAGTCCTCTGTCTTTTAGAAGTCCTCTGTCCTCCTGGAAGTTTTCTGTATTCTAGGAATTCATCTGTCATCTAGGAAGTCCTCTGTCCTTTTGGAGAACCTTTGTCATCTTGAATTGCCTCTGTCCTCCTGGAAGTCCTCCGTCCTTTTGGATGTCTTCTGTCATCTGGGAAGTCCTCTAGGAGATCTACTGACCTCTAAGAAGTCTTCTGTCCTCATGGAAGTCCTCTGCCTTATAGAAATGTCTTTTGACATCTTGGAAGTCTTCCTAGAGGGCTACCTAGAGGATAAAAGACTTCCAGGAGGACAGATGACTACCAAGAGGACAGAGGACTTCCTAGGAAAGAAAAGGTCTTCCTAGATGACTTCCAAGAGGATAAAAGACTTCCAAGAGGACAAAGGTCTTCCAAAAGGATAGAAGACTTTCTAGATGACAGAGGAATTCCTAGATGACAGATGACTTCCTAGAAGACTTCCTAGAGGACTTCGTAGAGGATTCAAGATATCCAAGAAGACAAATTTCTTCCTAGATGACTTCCTGGAGGACAAAAGACTACCAAAAGCGCAGAAGACTTAAAGGTTTACCTTAAAATGGATAATCGCATAAACGTTTTATTCATCTAAAAATCACATACAAATTTTCGATATTGCCAAAAATCGTCTTTGCTCAGTTTGTAGAGCGACCCAAAACTTTCTGTGATGCCTGCGTGCATGCATTAACAATGTTATCCATAATCCTGGGAAAATTCCTCACATTAAATTTAAAAAGTTGCATTAAAATTAGACGTAATTTCAATCATTGTGTAATGGGGCACAATTTCTTTATAATGGAAGCATCTTTGTGAGTTAGGAAAAACTCTTCAAGGTGGGAAACTCTTCAAGGATAATCGTGTGAAAATTCCTCAGGACAATTCATTAAATTGTATCATCTGTGACTGAAATAATTACGTAACAACCAACCTCACTAAGAAAATGAAAATCGCTTTTTGTGTCTCAAAATTTTAAAATTAATCAATTTAGACATGTATAGCAAAGATGGGAAAATTCCTAGTATCAGTTTACAATTTTCAACAATTCGTGTTTTTATATTAGAGAGACTTGTTTTACTTTTGAAAAAAGAGTCATTCATTGTGTGTGTTGATAGATCTAAGCTTGGTCACCCACCCAATTACATACGCCATCTGGATAATCCTAGAATCGTAGACGATAACTGACAACGACACACAACCACCTAACAAAGAAATGTGAAATTCTACAAGAAAAATGTAGTTGCTTGTAATACTTCTTAAGCCTGACAATTTTGCTACAATTTTAAAATGATTAGAGCTAATAGAGCGCCTCCCATTCAGGGATATAAATTAGAAAAAACGATTGCTTAAGATTTTGCCTCAAGACTGATATTGAGATAAAGCTTATTTCTGGGAACAAAAGCATCAATTGCTTCTTGCGGAATTATGTGTAAAGCTTGTAGAAAGAAAAGCAACAGCCAAAGTGACATCATTAGCGTCATCATCATCATCAACATCATCAGCAGTAACAACAACAACAACAGCAAAAACAATAGCGCTAGCAAGAGAAGAAGGTGGAGCAGCAGCAGCAACAATGAAAATGACGACACAGTTGTTGCAAAAATGAATTATATAAAAAAAAGAATTCAGTGGGAAGCAACAGGAGAAATTTCCTCTGAAATTTCCAAAAGTTGTCAGAAATTGGAGTCTAGGTGTTTATTTAGGGGAGCAAACATTTCAAGGTTGGTCATTACCCAGGAGATCTCACGCAGGTTAGATTTTTGAGAAATTTGCTGAACCTTCAAAAAACGAGATTATTATTATTATTGTCAGAATATCAATTGTTATTAAATTCCAGATGAAATTATTGGGGACTAAAATCTTTCTTTGTCTCCAGGGAGTTAACCTGCCACTCAGTTAAATATTTCAAAAGGATTATAAATAAGCTGCGCTTTTGTGTGCAGAGAGCATGTCTCAAGATTGCAAATATTATAAATTTCAAAAGCGAGGGTTATTATTTTCTGTGAGTTTCATTATTATTAAATTCCAGACGAAATTGCTGAAGATTAAATCTTTCTTTATGAGCAGAGCATAAACCGGGTCTTAGCTCAATTACTTTAGAAGATTTTAAAAACCCTTAGGCTGTTCTTTTGTGTGTGGAGAACGTTTAAATTGGTCTGTAATTTAGAGTTTTGTGAAATCTGCCGTCGAATTTCAAAAGTGGGGATTATTATTTCTGGCTCGTTTCAGTCATTATCAAATTCCAGACAAAATTGCTCATGATTAAAATCTTTCTTTGTTTGCACGGCATGAACGGCGTCTCAGCTCAAATCCTTTAAAATATTTAAAAAAAGCTTTGGGCTGCTCTTTTGTGTGAAAAGAGAGTGTGGCATGATTGGTCCACAAATTGTCATTTTATGAAATCTGGGGACAAGATTTCGAAGTTGTAATATAAATTCAAGGAAAATTGTTAAAGATTTAAAATTTTTCTTCATTCGTAAATAGTGATCTGCCCTAAAAGTAACAACGGAGGTCAGAAAAAGTTGATGGTAATTTTAATAAATTCATCAAAACCTCTGAAGGCATTTTATTTGGCTGCGTTATTTACAAAGAATGTCTGATCGTTTTGCTGATAACTCCATCATATCCTCTCTGCAGGCCACTTGAGGCAGAGTGGATGCTTAAAGAATGTCAGATAAATTTAATGATAATAACCTACGATGCAAACCACTTGAGACGTTCCTTACAAAACACAAAGAGCAGCTGTAATTTTCACATCAAAAGCTTAAAACTGATTGAAATTGCTGATAAGTATAAACCAATTTTCTAAATAGACTGGAGGAATTTTCTCAGGTGAATTACTCTGCAATGTATTGATAATAGAAGCGTCTTTGTGTGTTTTGAAAAACTGTTCAAGGTTGGTCATTGCTCAGCGTTCATCCAGCCAAACTACCCGGCATAATCCTGGGAAAATTCCTCGCATCAGTTTACAAAGCCAGATTAAAATTAAACGTAATTTCAATCATTTTGTAATCGGTGCAATTTATTGATAATAGAAGCGTCTTTGTGTGTTATGAAGAACTCTTCAAGGTTGGTCATTGCTCAGCGTTCATCCAGACGTATCACCCGGGATAATCCTGGGAAAATTCTTTTAATCACGTTAAGATGAAGGATTATAATTATCATTGGTTTTAATCTCTATTATGCTGTCACTGTGAATTATCGACAACTATAGCCGCTCTTTGTTAGAGCATGTTGTCTGTAGTTGAAGTTTTTAACAGGTTTATAAATTTAATAAAGACATTCTTTGAAAATAATGAGTTTGCCTCAAGTTGTCTGGTTTACAGGATTTAATCAGATTTATAATTCAAGTTAACATCCTGCTTGTTAGCAGGGCAGAGAGGGAAGAAGTTTATAGAACTGTCTGTCATTTGAAATTTGTCATAGAACAGTTTTTACACGAATTATTGAATCGGTGCAATTTATTGATAATAGAACAATGATATTTGCACAGTCTTTGCGCGGTTTTTGCGTGATCTTTGCACAGTTTTTGCGCGGTTTTAGCGGGATCTTTGCGCAGTTTTTGCGCGATCTTTGCACAGTTTTTTTATATAACCATTTGAAATCCAAGATCGCAAACTACAACTAATGGAAGTAATTATGACATTATGAAATCCTGCTCTGCTGCACTTGAGATGCTGTCTACTCCCTAGCAGAAACACCGGCTAATAGATATAATTATAATTTTATAAAATCCTGCCACACAAGCCACTTTGTTCTGCTTTGCTCTGTTCTGATGCGCTCTGCTCGCTGCACACAAAGCACGATAGTTATTTCAATTACATCATTTTATGATATCCTTTGATATGATATCCTATCTTGAGACACGATAAATACCGTTTACAAAGAGATTAAGTCTTTTATTATCAGCCTCATCAAATCCATTAGCGCACTTCAGATAACCTTTGTATGTAACTCACAAAGAGCAGCTATAATTTTCAGTAATTCACTTGGACAACATAATAATGATTGAATTCAATGGTAATTATAATCCCTCATTTTAAATTAGTGTGAGGAATTTTCCCAGGATTATATCCCTGGTGGGTAATGACCAGCCTTGAAGAGCTTTTCATATTGCACAAAGAGCGATTCTGTAATTCAGAAATGTAACACAGGGTAAATTGCATCGCCATTTTGAAGACTGATGTTTAAGATATGAGAGAAATTTATCCACGATTGTTCACAAGGAGGGGGGTGGCACACGTGTGTGTGTGTGTGTGTGTGTTTGTGTGTGTGTGTGTGTGTGTGTGCGCGCGTGCGCGTTGTGTGTGTGTGTGTGTGTGTGTGTGTGTGAAACGGTTGTTGTTGCTTGAAAAAGCAGCGGGACTAAGGCCAAATCCTCTTAAACAAACCAACTGAGACATTTCTTCTTAATACTCGCAAATAACAGCTAAAGCTTTTAAAATTTCTGTTAAAAACACAATACTGATATTTGCCTTACATACATGTTCTAATTTTAAGGAACTTTGCCTAAATTACATAACAATTTCAATCAATGATGATGATAATTTAACCTACTTAATGAACACAAATAAAGTATATTCCAGGACGATCAAATTAAATTTGATGCAGGAAAATAATTGAAGAGGTTTTTATGCCTTTGAAACAATATTATTTTATCAAGTTCTATGCGCTGCTCTAAGCCCAGCTCACAACTCAATCCTTTATTTGAATCTTATTTTGCCATTTTTTGAACAGATCGTTTGAGACATTTTGACAAATCCCCTGAAGTAAACTGCATGTGCAAAGCTGGGCAGACAAATTTAACAGAAGTTTTACCAAATTCTCTTAGCCAAGAATGTCAGGTAGATTGAAAGATCAAATTGATAAGACCCTCAGGTGGAAACGAATTAAGAGCACAAAGAGCAGCAATCATTTGAAATTTCGCTATATAGACGCATTACAGATTGAAACTGCTGATAATTATAATCCAGTTTTCTAAAGGAGGAATTTTCCCAGGTAACACCTAATCAGGTATGAACAGGCAGGTAATGACCAACCTTCAGTAGCTTTTCAAAACATTTTATAAAGCGATTTTGTTTTCAATAAACTGCGCACAGGTTATATAATGATATCAATGAATAAATCAGTTTAGCCAGCTCAATTAACACTTACAAAGTACAAAGTACAGAATTTATATTTATAACAGTATAGTATATGTCTAGGCAATAGTCCAGTCAAACTAGCGCAACGACTGGTTCACGTTCGCAGAGCGTTTAAAGGAAAAGTTGTCACAATTTTGCTATAATCTAAGACCGTAGGCGCAGCTAATCAGACTCGGTGTTAATAGACTCAGCCACTTGATTTATTCAAAAACGCCTGGTACAGGCCGTTTCTATTTATATGTACATAAAAATTGTCGGTAAGTGAATAAAACATTTTTGCTTCTATCCTTTTGTTTGTAAGCAGGAACATTGATCATACATTAATTATGCTAGCCTAATGTTTGCTTTGACCCGCCGGTTAACTGCAATTAACTTCATTACCTAAGAATATCAGTAAGCTAAACATTAAATCACTTGCTTAACGATTTGCTGTATATTGCATATTGTAGGTATTTTGCCGTGCGTGAATGATTGAGTGAGTAGGAGAGTGAGTGAGTCACTCAATCAGTAAGTCAGCCATTCAGTCAGTCAGGCAGCCAGCAAGTGAGTCAATAAATTATCAAGTCATTCATTCAGTCAAGCAGGTATTGAGTGAGTGAGTCAGTCAGTCGGTCAGTCAGCCAATCAATCAATCAGTCAGTCAGCTTCCTCATAATCTAAAGCACACAAAACGATATTGTTTTTCAGCTGTAAATATGGCACAATTTACTTTTATAACTGATTATTATTAGTAAACCCACAAAACCTAGTTGTAAGGAAAAATATCTGTGTCATACTCAGTAGACAACAGGGATGATTGAACAAGTGTTCAACTTCATAACTAACTTTCATAAGTGGGTTAGAGAAGCAAAGGCTTGTATCATCACAATGTGAAGTTGTTGATGCTGCTCCAGCTACTCCTACATCTGCTAAGCTCAAACGTGCTGCTTCCGTTGCAGCTAATAAGAAAATTAAAGAACTCGCACGTGTAACAGACGACGAGGATTGAGATTGACTAACAGTGCTTTGACTTACTTGCTTTAATGAAATGCTGTATTTGGGTGCCATGATAGAAGACAGAAGACATCCAAAAAGACAGGGGACTTCCAGGAGAACTTTCTAGATGATAAACTACTTCCAAAGACGGAATGGCGTTCCTAGAGGACGTCTTAGAGGATTGAAGACTTCCAATATCCCAGAAGACTTCTTTGAATAGAGAGGATCTCCTTGAGTACTTCCTAGACGACAGAGGACTTTCTAGAAGACAGAAGACTTCCAGTAGGACAGAGGACTTCTCAGAGGACAGAGGACTTCCAAAAGGAAAGACAACTTCCTAGAAGACAAAGGAATTCCTATATGACTGATGACTTCCTAGAAGACTTCTTAGAGGACTTCTTAGAGGACTGAAGATATCCAAGAAGAGAAATGACTTCCTAGATGACTTCCCGAAGGACAAAAGACTACCAAACGGGCAGAGGATTCCAAGAGGACAGAAGACTTCATAGAGGATTTCTTAGAGGTAATATTACTTAATAGAGGATAGAAGACTTAAGATAGGACATAGGACATCCAAGAGGACAAAGAACTTCTCGAATGACAGAAGTGATCCAAAAAGACATAGGACTTCCAAGCAGACAGAAGACTTCCAAGAAGACAGATTACTCTCAATAGGACAGAAGACTTCCTGGTTAACTTCCTAGATGACAGAGGACTTTCTAGAAAACAAAGATCTTCCTAGAGGACATGCTAAAACCGAAGACTTCTAGGAGACTGGGGACTACTTAGAAATCAGTGAATCCCCTAGAGAACTCTATCATCTAGGAAACCCTCAAGGAGGACTTCTGACTTCTTGGAAATAATCTGTCCTCTTGGAAGTCTTCTATCCTCTAGGTAGCCCTCTAGGAAGACCTTTGTTTTCTAGAAATTCCTTTGCCAACTACGGATTTTTGTCCTATTGGAAGTTTCTAGGAGATCCTCTGGCCTCTAAGAAGTCTCCTGCTGGAAGTCCTCTGTTCTATTGAAAGTCTTCTGTCCTCTATGTAGTCCTACAGGAAGACCTTTGTCTTCTAGGTAGTCCTCTGTCCTTCTGAAAGACCTCTGTCCTCTTGCAAGTTTTCTATCCTCTAGGAAGTCTTCTAGGAATTCGTCTGTCATCTAAGAAGTCCTCTGTCCTTTTGAAAGTCCTCTGTCCTCCTGGCAGTCTTCTGTCTTCGAGGAAGTCCGCTAGCAGGACCTTTATCTTCTGAGAATCCTCAGTCATTTAGGAAGTCTTTTAGAAGGCCGTCTGTCATACTGGAAATCTTCAATCCTCTGGGATGTCCTCCAGGAAGTTATCTTGGAAGACCTTTGTCTTCTAGGAAGTCCTTTGTCTTTCTGGAAGTCTTCTGTCCTCCTGGAAGTCTTCAATCCTCTAGGAAGTGTTTTAGGAAGTCATCTGTCCTTTTGGATATCCTTCATGAGGACTTCTGTCCTCTTAGAAGTAATCTAACCACTAATAAATCCTCTATGAAGTCTTCTGTCCTCTTGGAAGTCCTCTGTCGTTTTGGAAGTCTTTTGTTACCTTGGAAGTTCTCTAGGAAGACCTCTGTCTTCTAGGAAGTCTTCTATCATCTAAGAAGTCCTACAGGAGGATTTCTGTCCTCTTGGAAGTATTCTGTCCTCTACAAAGTCCTTTGGCAAGTCCTTTGTCATCTAGGAAGTTCCCAAAGGTCTTCATAGAGGAGAGAATAATTGCAACAGGACAAAGGACTTCCAATAGGACAGAAGACTTCTTAGAGAATTTTTTATTTAACCGAGGACTTCAAGGAAAACAAGTGCCTTCCTAGATGACTTGTAAGAGGGCTGAGGACAGAGGACAATGTAGTCCAAGTGGAGAGAAGACCTCCTGGAAGGCAGAGGTCTTCCTAAATGCCAAAAGGACAGAGGACTTCCAAGAAGACAGAGGACTTGCAAAAGGGCAGGGGACTTCCTTGAGGACAGAGAACCTCCCAGAGGACTTCCTAAATGACAGAGGATTCCTAAAAGACAAAGGTCTTCATAGAGGACTTCCTAGAAAAAAGGTCTTCCTGGAGGACTTTCTAGAAGATGGAAGACCTCCAGGAGGACATAAGAAATCTTTTAGGGCAGGAGATTTCCAGAAGAACTTACTAGATGAAACTTTTTACCATCGTCCTCTTGGAAGTCTATAAGAAGACTTCTGTCGTGTTGGAAATCCTTTGTCCTCTTGCAATTATTCTGTCCTCTATGAAGACTTTGGGAACTTGCTAGATGACAGAGGTCTTCCTAATCAACAGAAGACTTCATAGAGGACAGAATACTTCCAAGAGGACAAAAGTCCTCCTAGAGGACATCCTGGATGATAGAGGACTTTCTAGAAGACAAAGGTCTAGAAGATGCCTTCAATAGTACAGAGGACTTCCAAGAGGACAGATTACTCTCAATAGGAAGGAAGACTTCCTGGAGAACTTTCTAGATGACACAGGACTTTCTAGAAGCAAAAGGTCTTTCTAGAGGACTTCCAAAAATACAGAAGACTTCCAGGAGGACACAGGACTTCTTAGAGTTCAGTGGATCTCCTAGAAGTCTTCCAAGAGGGCAAAGGTCATCTTCTGTCCCCTTGGAAGTCCTCTGTCTTTTAAGGATAACTTCTGTCATTCAAGAAGTTCTTTGTCCTCATGGATGTCCTCTGTTCTATTTTAAGTCTTCTAACCTTTATTAAGTAATATTACCTCTAGGAAATACTCTATGATGTCTTCTGTCCTCTTGGAAGTCATCTGCCCTTTTGGTATTCTACTGTCCTCCAGGAAGTCATCTAGGAAGACGTTTGTCTTCTTGGCTTTCTCCAATCCTCTAGGAAGTCCTCTTGGAAGTTATCTGTCATCTAGGAATTCCTCTGTCATCTAGTAGTAGCTGGAGTAGCAACTGATTTATTCATTGATATCATTATATAACCTG
>JAQGDQ010000706.1:91967-109459 GCA_030141605.1 Tubiluchus corallicola | reverse complement strand
TTTTTACCATAGTTCAAAATGGGATATGACATAACGTATACTTTTTACCATACTTCAAAATGGGATATGACATGATGTATACTTTTTACCATAGTTCAAAATGGGATATGACATGATGTATACTTTTTACCATAGTTCAAAATGGGATATGACATGATGTATACTTTTTACCATAGTTCAAAATGGGATATGACATGATGTATACTTTTTACCATACTTCAAAATGGGACATCACATGCCGTATACTTTTTACCATACTTCAAAATGAGATATGACATGATGTATACTTTTTACCATAGTTCAAAATGGGATATGACATGATGTATACTTTTTACCATACTTCAAAATGGGATATGACATGATGAGTACGTATGTGTATGTAGCACATAGTATGTAGTAGGACGAGTACGTATGTGTATGTAGCACGTGGTATGTAGTATGACGAGTACGTATGTGTATGTAGCACGTGGTATGTAGTAGGACGAGTACGTATGTGTATGTAGCACGTAGTATGTAGTATGACGAGTACGTATGTGTATGTAGCACGTAGTATGTAGTATGACGAGCACGTATGTGTATGTAGCACGTAGTATGTAGTATGACGAGTACGTATGTGTATGTAGCACGTAGTATGTAGTATGACGAGCACGTATGTGTATGTAGCACGTGGTATGTAGTAGGACGAGCACGTATGTGTATGTAGCACGTGGTATGTAGTAGGACGAGTACGTATGTGTATGTAGCACGTGGTATGTAGTAGGACGAGTACGTATGTGTATGTAGCACGTAGTATGTAGTATGACGAGTACGTATGTGTATGTAGCACGTAGTATGTAGTATGACCAGTACGTATGTGTATGTAGCACGTAGTATGTAGTATGACGTGTACGTATGTGTATGTAGCACGTAGTATGTAGTATGACGAGTACGTATGTGTATGTAGCACGTAGCACGTAGTATGTAGTATGACGAGTACGTATGTGTATGTAGCACGTAGTATGTAGTATGACGAGTACGTATGTGTATGTAGCACGTAGTATATACTATGATGAGTACGTATGTGTATGTAGCACATAGAATCATTGTGACCTGGTTCCTGCCGGGAAAGTTTGAAGATAGTGAGTAGAGACCGAAATCTGAATCTTTTCCGGTGACTCACCTGATGATCCTTGTCCTTTGGTGATAATTTTGTATGTGTGCGCTGTTGTAGATTGTATGATTTGTAGTTGTTTGTATCTTGTTTGTGTGTGTGGTGTTGATGTCATTTGAGTTTAATTATAAATAATTGTGGAATTTTACTTAAAATTTGGTTGATTCTTGACATGAAGACTTTCAAATTCGTCAAATGTCACATAATCTTAACTAAGCGTGATGCACTCATAACTAAGGACACAAGGTTAGTTGTCAGACAAGCCATCGGCAAGATCGAGGACACTTGTTGTATGAAAACTAACCTTGAGAAAAAATCCTACGTTACAAGCAATGTGAAGGGTAGTGAACATGGCTGAGAGTGAGAGACGAAATTCAGGGATGGGAATTTTCCGTGGATACGCGGAATTCCGAGTTTTTGGAAGACCAGTAGTGCCATTTTTGTAAATCGCGTAAATTCGCTGAGAAAATTTTTACGGATCCAGTTCATTATTTCACAAGCTGACCGCTAGTTGGCAGACCGCACTTTATTTACATCACGTACATCAGTGCAACCACGTGTATATCTCTATGTATAAAAATATAGAATCAATTGTGCGGAGTTATTTGAGTCAATTGCAGACAGTTTTTATATACTTTTACATAGGAGCGGCCAGTACTTAGACGTTTTTGAGACAATTAGGTATCATGTATCCTTGATAGTTGGATATTTTGAATTATGCATGAAACAAGGTAACTGATATTTTAAGTCCAATTACAGGCTCTCTGTGGACTGAAAATTGCAATTTGTTGCTGGCTACGTGGCTCCCAAACCCTTGGCCTGTTTCAGAGTTTTTTGCAATTTGTCATTCTCATCCCTGGAAATTGTCTAAGATTTCTCTTTTAAATAGTTTATGCTTTCTATCACATAGCTTAATTACTGTTTACTTAGCAACTTAGTAACTAAAAGCTGGTACACTTAGTAACTATTGCTATGTTTGCCTTAAAATATTCTGCATTGCTTGTAAGAAACTAATAGAGGCAGTGTGTCCAATAAATTTCTGGGCATACTTTCTTACACACCACAGGCAGTTGTGCCACACCACGAACAGAGGCAATGTGTTATAAAATGATGATTTTTGCAATAATGTGCTACGAAATACTAACTGGTAGGTTTTTAATTTTTCAGGGTGCAGCTTCGACTAAAGAGTTTTATAAGCGTAATCATCGATGGACAGAGGGCCTCATGTCCGCAGCCAAAGCAGTTGGTTTTGGTGCGAAGGTTTTAGTGTAAGTATTGTGATCAGGCACGTATCAAGACTTTATGACACCCTAGGCTGATAGTTCTGTTACCCCCGTCTCTATTGTGAATTTATGTTTGTTTATGTAATGAGCATATTAAACAATTGCTTGTGGTGTGTTAGAAACACTATTGATTTACCTCGTTTTTAGGTGGTCATTATTAATTATATATATAAACTTATATAAAATAGAGCTCACTAACTGCCTGTGGTGTGTTAGAAAGTGCGCCCTTTACAAGTATACGAGGAGAATAAGAATTTTTTCTAAAATGTGATGCCCTCAAACTTTGGTGCCCTAGATTGTAGCCTAGTTATCCTATTGATTAATACGCCCCTGCTTGTGCTCATTATGGACAGTGACCCTCTGTGCGGTTTTGATGTAAGTTATGCGTCCATGAAATCAATTGTCTGTTTTACCTGCAGTAATTTTTGTACCTAAATGTTGAACTCAATTACATAGCTTCTCGAAGAAAGAAATATGATTGAATTCTTTGCTTTATTGCTCATTTTACTGCATTAATGTGTAGTGAATCATCACGTTGTATAGGCAAACACCAGTAACGCTTAGTTGTACTTTGTGGCTGACCCCATCCTGGCTTTTTGTCATTTAAGATCTTGATGTGATGATATAGGAAGAGGAGACTCTTGAAATAGCCTTAGTGCGCACCCAATCCAACACAGTGTTCTTACTTGTATCTGTTTACTCCAAAGATTGTCCTATGCCACATTGTACAGATCATACTCATGTAAATTGAATATTTTTACGGGTTTTATGAGTATTTCTTGTTGAATAATTTGTTTTTTGAAACCGCCTATCCTTCTTACATACACCTTTTTTCTCCGTTAAAATGACTGCCGGAGATTATTGCAAACTTGAAGAACTATTTATTCTGGTAAAATGCTGTACTACGTGTTTAATTATTGCAAAGTTCATTTTCCAATGACAAGCCAGCATATTTTTCAGCGCCACCTGATGTATTATAAACACCAAATGTATTTTTTTAAATGTCACTTTGCAAACCACCTCAGAATGACTCTAACAAGTCATAATTGAAAGTTTAATCAACATACTGTTCAAAGTAAATAAGCAAAACTATTGCTCCAATATACATCTGCCCTAAATATAAACGCTTCAAAAAACTAGAAAGTGTTTGTTTATGTATCTTATGACATTAAGATAAACACTAAATTAACAACGAAAAAAAGTTTTAATGGCGTCAAATTACATAGCAGACTTATTATCTTTCATAGCGAATTACTGAAATTGTCAGTATTTAATATTGTGAGTGGAACATTACAAAAATAGTTAGGTTACGACAGTACGTTAAATTTTCTCAACAGAGGGCACTGATGTAGTTGTGTTGGTTTTTTTGGTTTGGGTTTTTTGGGTTTTGGGGTGTTTTTTTTGTGGGTTGTGTTTGTGTTGTGGGTTGTTTTTTTGTGTGGGGGGTATTCGTAAAAACACGTGCAATATTATTATTATTATTATGCGGTTTTCTTGAATATTATGGTATCCAGAAAAAAGACAAAACATTTTGAAGTGGTAACCAAGTCCAACAAATCAGAGATCAGTACAGCATCTTCCTAAAGCCCTGAACAGGATTCGAACTCGACATTAAACAATCATCCAAATCTTAAATGCGCGTTTAGACTAAATTTAGACAGTTCAGACATATTTACAATTGTAAAACATTAAGTAAGTAGGTCAGTTATTTATTTGTCTCTAAAAATAAATGTAAGCAAAAATAAAAAGTAAAATAAAACATAAAAGAGACCAAAGTTTCATTGAAAAAGAAGTCAAATCTATTAAATCTCTAGACAAGAAAAATTTCTGCAGATGTGTCTTTGATCAATGGAGTTAAAAATACTTGAAACCGATAATTAAAGTTCATTCGAAATAGTAAGTAAGTAATTTTTTTATTTTTCTCCCTAAATTTACATTAACTTAACAATAAAATATGCAAAAATACAAACAAATATGGGAGAAAGGGTGGCGAAGAACCAAAGGTTAGCGAGTCAACCACCCTTCTCAGAAAGACAGTAAACAAAAAGACTCTAATGACAGCAGAACACAACTGTATTGAAAAATACATAAACGTCCATAAATACAAAAAACAAAAATACAACAACAGCAAAAAAACCCAAACCCAAAAACCAGTCGTTCCTAAATATAGTCAAACATTTAACATAATTATATATGGTTCAAAACACAAAAGAGAAAAGAGAATATTTTAATGTTCAGAAAAACAACATTTGCAAGATCAAATTTCAAATAGCAAAAAGAAAGAAAAAAGGTAAAAAAGCAAGATAAATTGTCCTGCAATTGTAATACATTAATCAAAAAAATTTTGTATTTAAAAAATACAAAAAATTAGATACGAAAAATACAAAACTATAATTAGACGTGTAATATGCTTATATATTGAGCAACACATTTAATCTTCTATTTGAATCTATAAATTTAAATTTTGCCAAAATGTTTCTTTATTTAGATTTAGTTTATAAACTTTTGAAGTACTTTTTTCTGTAACATTGTAAGTTTTTTAACTACGTTGCAGTGACGCGGCAGACAAGGTTGTGGGCGGGCAGGGAAAGTTTGAAGAACTGATGGTGTGCTCTCAGGAAATCGCTGCCAGCACCGCACAGTTGGTCGTCGCTTCCAAGGTCAAGGCCGATCGGCACAGTGAAAAACTTCGCGACCTGTCCAAGGCGTCCTCCGGGGTGTCGGAAGCCACGGGAAGAGTGGTGGCTTCGGCAAAAACCGCCGTGCAGCTGATCGAGGACAGAGGTAAGTGGCTTCTTTTCCAAAAATATTCCAATTGTGATTGATTTTTTTTCTAATTCCACTTTATTTTTTGACAGTTCAATAATAATTTTATTCGACATATTACACCCACCGCTGAACGGGCTGTCTATCCATGGCCGGCACCGCTCCCGGCTCGTTCCCGTTCTTCAGATCTCAGACGTATAAGTTTTGCAAAAAAAACGGCAGAAAAATGGCCATTAAAAACTACAATAGCTTTTTTACATTAACGCTTAGATTAAATAATAATTACCCCCAGATACTCAAATTTCGTTAAACTTTCAAAGTTACGCGCAGCTCAGTGAATCTAGTAAGATTGGCAATGGCGCCTTTTTGTCACATTCACGTGGCCGACAAATAGAAGGCGGTACCGTGATAACCATGATCGTGCAATGCTGTGTTAGTTTCTGACGTCATATGACGTATAGCCCATTATCATGACATCACACATTTAAGCAGTACTGTTACACCTATGCAAATGTGCTTGACCCGTAAGGGAAGAGGCCTGCCATTTCACAAAGTATGGTTAGTTTCTCACATAAGCTGTAGCTGTGTTCAGTTGCCGTTAATTGACTTTCTAAGCTAATTATTCAAATGTAAGGAGCAATTGTTAACTTTTATAGGCAAGAAAATGTATATTTTGGACAGTAAATTAAAGTGAGATTGAGTCTAAACAATCGTCCGGTTTTCCTTTAAGCAGCGCCTACTGTAGTATAATGGCATTATACATGTGATGCCACCTATGAACAAACGGAAGAAAACACTGTTACCTACTTCTGTTTTAACTGACGTGTTCATTTATTTAGATGTAATGGACTTCAGTAAGTTATCTCTGCATGCGGCAAAACGTTTAGAGATGGATTCACAGGTTCGTGTGCTGGAACTCGAGAGCGCCCTCTCCACAGAGCGACGTAAACTTGCCGGATTACGCAAGCAGCATTATCAGCTAGCCGGCGCTTCAGAAGGCTGGGAAGAAGAGGTACAATTCATAATCCTTCAACACCTAGTGGCAATATCTTAACAAGAATGTGATTTCTTTTTACCATCAAATGTGTACTTGCATTACCAAGATCATACGTAAATTGTTCTTCGCATATCGTACTCGCGTTGAAAGGATTTTTTGTCTGTTTTCACTTTAAATCTCCCACAATAATGTTCCGAAGTCGCCATTACATGACGTCATGCACCAAACGTAAATCAAAGGAAGAAAAGGAAAAGTTAAATTATGACCCAAAAAACTTTCCGTGCAAATCTATATTACTTAGCATTTCACTTACCCGCTGGAAAGACGTATGTAACTAGACTAATAATTTAAAATGTTTGTGCCAATAGGGTAAAATGTGGTTGACTCACCCTCCAGGGTACGCCTCTCACACTCCAAGAAAGTATTTTTAATGTCATTGACAAGATTCAGTAATTTACAATTTTAGTTAAGTAGCAACATGCATGCTACGAATACTCTGATTATTTTTTCAAACTTTACTTAATGTTATCTAAACTTGTTTCAAACTAGTAAAATGGCTGCGCCTAACGGTCATCGCGGGAGTTTAAATTTACACGTTATATACAGCGTTAAAGCCGACACCAGTCCTGCATACAAAAAGGTAGTATGTAAGTGGTATAAAATCTCAAGAAGAGTTTTTTAAGCTTGATGTAAAAGTGGAAGGTTTCTTGTGCTTTAATTAAACTGCAATAGTATAATAGTTGACCAGCTTGAGTTCTCATTGGAGTATAAGCAAACAGGGGAATTTGACCAAGGTTAGTGAGTAAAGTTAAAAACTGAGCGTACGGAAAGAAAAAATAAGTATCAAAAAAGTGTAATATAGAAAAATTTATGAGGAAAAGTATGAGAAAGAGCAACAATTACTTAGGAGATGAGAAAAAAGAAAAAAAACTTGCTAGCTTGCTTATTAGTCTTACACGTTATGTACTAGTATATTCATTTAGTAAAATTTTTGTGTATTTTTTGGTAAAATAAATACTTAAAGGTATCTTAAAGGTAACTCAGATAATTTATTCATTTAATAATCTTGTCACTTTGCATTATGCTATCATATTATTGTTTCATGCTCTGTGTTTTTCTTGTAAAAAAGGTGATAAATAAAGATACTTACATCTTTGGTATAATGTGCTGTAGTTTTTCAGAGAAATGTAATAATGTATGTTTGTAGCGTGAAACATATCTAGGAATAGTGTGACCTCTTGATACCGACCTTTCGGGGCTTAAACCGGAGCTTAGGAGACTGATACCGAACCTTCGGGGCTTACGAGACCGGATTTTTGTACTGATACTTGGGGGAAAAAATTGGTGCACCCCTACTTAGTTTAATTTATTTAACCAATTAATTAGTTTAATTAATTTTATTTACTAAGTAATAATTTAGTGGCGCGGACTGGTGGATATTTCTGAATAACTCGGTACTCTTTATTTCACAGGATATACAAGAAGCTGCCGACGCCAGCGCCAAACTCGACCTGGCCGACGCGGGACGATGATGTCACTTCCGCTAGTGCATTATGGATGATCTTTTGTTTAATACGCGTCTGCTTTGCTCTTTGCCAGCTCTTGTTTTTGCTCGTATGCGTATTTGCAAGCGACGAAATTGGTACGTCGCATACGAGCGCGTAGTAACGATAGAAAGAAGTCGTGTATTTTTTGTCATCGTTGTATCACTGATATTATGGCATTGTTTAGAACGTGGTTCCAAGCAAAGTAGGTGAAATTATTAAAGGTGCATGTTAAATAATCACAATTATAATAACCGCATCAGGAAGGACGTAATATATTCTTAGAAAAGAATTCAGTATCTATCGATTAGATTTGTAGATAGGCACTTGCGTTGTCGTGAAGTTTGGGCTTCGCGATTCACCCGCCGTAAAGAAGCCATTGTGAATTAATTTACGTCTAGCTGTAGGAACTGGTTCGAGGAGTTAACCTAGTTAAGATAGGAAGTTAGTTGTTGAGTTGAGATGGAACAGAAAACATGTATATTGCGCTTTCGAAAAAGGAATAAATTTAACGTTGTGGTAGAAGTAAAAGTTCTTCTTTTTGTTTTACTGTCATCGCAAAAGTCACCACGACAATTGGTGCCGAAATAGTCTTTATTCTGCACTTGAAATGCTTTCTAATAAACAGATCTAAATGTTCCTGGTATTCCCGGGTTTTCTTGCACCAATTATCGTAGTGACTTTTTCGACGACAGTAAAACAAAAACGAGAACTTTTCCTTCTGCCATAACGCTATAAATTTATTCTTTTTACGAAAGCGCAATATACATTTTTTCTGTTCCATATCAACTCAACGACTAACTTCCTATTTTAACTAGGTTAACTCCTCAAACCAGTTCCTACAGCTATACGTAAATTAATTCACAATGGCTTCTTTGCGGCGGGTGAATCGTGAAGCCCAAACTTCACGACATGCGTATGCACAAACGTTTGTGCAGTTTGTAATAGCATTTATTTTGATATCGTTTTGTATGCGTCTGCTAGAGGCAAGTTGTTTCATAAGTGATGTCTGAGTTGGATGATTGACTCGCACAGTCTGCACATTTATCTTTAACAATCGTGTGCTTGCATAGCAAAATCGTCCATAAGTTCACAATTAAGCTTTTCTAGTTATTCACGCATCCTGAATCTCCATTTCATGAGGATCATTTTGATACTAAGCTCATCACTCTATGTTATTTCTAAGCTGAGATAATCCACGTTGAAGTTGAGGTGCAGTCTACGCACTGAAAAACATAACCTTGAGAAAATCACTGTTAAAGTTAGCCATTGTTTTTTGACGCGTTTCTACAAAACACTTAGCAACCGCACAAATGTTGGTTGCTATGGACTTTGCAAGAACACATTGAAGTTATGTTAAAATCCAGTAGATGGCTCTTCTGAGATCGTACACACTAATTTATTGATCGCCTGCTTGCTAGAGCGCAACAGGAATTTCTCCTTAAAAATAGAGCAGACTTGAGGCCAAAGTTTATCAGTGTGTTATGTCTGGATAGTTGAAATTTTCTGCATTAGCCGATTTCACACAAGTGATACTGTACATTGTTACGGTGCAAACACTGCAGTTACTATGTATATATTCATGTTGAGGGCATTACTAAAATAAATTACAGTAATGTTTGTCAAGATGCGAACATTCTCTGAAGTATCACAGTATGAGTGTTCATTCAGTCCAGCGTATAATGAAAGATTATTTCTTTACATATTGATATTGTAGTTGACTCTTTAGCGACTTCTCCCAAAAATGTATCGTAATTATAAGTCGACCCCAAAAATTTCACCTTAAAATCGCCTCCCAAAAATTCGACTTGTACATAAGTATATACGGTATTTTGCTTTTTTCTGTTGTGCTTTTTCCAATTTCTTACGAAGTGATTAGAGCACAAAGTGTGAAGATGAAACGGCGGTTTCCAATCGTCAGGCAAGAATCACGTGTCCTGCGATGCGCGAGCAAGATCACTGATGAAAAGAAGTTGCTAGGAGCAGCATTGACTGTTGTTTAAGTTTGTCGGCATTCAAAGATTTAAAAGCTGTACAATGTCAATTTTTAAAAGTTTGAGTATGTTTTTGGGGTTTACTGAATAGCAAGTGAAATGGTACAAATGTACAAGTCACGTCATTTTAAAAAAAATGAGCATATTTTTTGGGTTTACTGAGTAGCAAGTGAAATGAGCATGGAGCGGGCGCCTTTTGGAATACACTGCATGCTTGATATTTATGGTTGATGTTAGCTTACAGTTACCTTAGCTTGCATAGGCATCTGAAAGATATGGCCAGTCAAACTCACACATTTGTCTATGAAAAGAAGTTTTTATTATCAAAGAATACGTGTATTTTTCCACTCAACGCTGAGGAAAACTCTGATCTATGGCTTAGTTTGTGTTTAGGTGTTTTTGAACACATTTAGTACTGTGAGGTGTATGGTTGCCTATGCATGCCTTGCTTTACAGGCAAAATCAACGAAATGCGTTAATGTTCAAGAATTTTTTCGTAAATTGTTGTAGCTTGATACCAGTCAACAACCCTTTAATTCTTCAAGAATTTTTTCGTAAATTGTTGTAGCTTGATGCCAGTCAACAACCCTTTAATTCTTCAAGAATTTTTTCGTAAATTGTTGTAGCTTGATACCAGTCAACAACCCTTTAATTCTTCAAGAATTTTTTCGTAAATTATTGTAGCTTGATACCAGTCAACAACCCTTTAATTCTTCAAGAATTTTGTAGCTTGATACCAGTCAACAACCCTTTGATTCTTCAACAACTTTTTTGTAAATTGTTGTAGCTTGATACCAGTCAACAACCCTTTAATTCTTCAACACCTTTTTTGTAAATTGTTGTAGCTTTGATACCAGTCAACAACCCTTTAATTCTTCAATACTTTTTTCGTAAATTGTTGTAGCTTGATACCAGTCAACAACCCTTTAATTCTTCAACACTTTTTTCGTAAATTGTTGTAGCTTGATACCAGTCAACAACCCTTTAATTCTTCAAGAATTTTTTTGTAAATTGTTGTAGCTTGATACCAGTCAACAACCCTTTAATTCTTCAACACCTTTTTCGTAAATTGTTGTAGCTTGATACCAGTCAACAACACTTTAATTCTTCAACACCTTTTTTCTAAATTGTTGTAGCTTTGATACCAGTCAACAACCCTTTAATTCTTCAATACTTTTTTCGTAAATTGTAGCTTGATACCAGTCAACAACCCTTTAATTCTTCAATACTTTTTTTGTAAATTGTTGTAGCTTGATACCAGTCAACAACCCTTTAATTCTTCAACACCTTTTTTGTAAATTGTTGTAGCTTGATACCAGTCAACAACCCTTTAATTCTTCAACACCTTTTTCGTAAATTGTTGTTGCTTGATACCAGTCAACAACACTTTAATTCTTCAACACCTTTTTTCTAAATTGTTGTAGCTTTGATACCAGTCAACAACCCTTTAATTCTTCAATACTTTTTTCGTAAATTGTAGCTTGATACCAGTCAACAACCCTTTAATTCTTCAATACTTTTTTTGTAAATTGTTGTAGCTTGATACCAGTCAACAACCCTTTAATTCTTCAACACCTTTTTTGTAAATTGTTGTAGCTTGATACCAGTCAACAACCCTTTAATTCTTCAACACCTTTTTCGTAAATTGTTGTGCTTGATACCAGTCAACAACACTTTAATTCTTCAACACCTTTTTTCTAAATTGTTGTAGCTTTGATACCAGTCAACAACCCTTTAATTCTTCAATACTTTTTTCGTAAATTGTAGCTTGATACCAGTCAACAGCCCTTTAATTCTTCAACACCTTTTTTGTAAATTGTTGTAGCTTGATACCAGTCAACAAGCCTTTAATTCTTCAACACCTTTTTTGTAAATTGTTGTAGCTTGATACCAGTCAACAAGCCTTTAATTCTTCAACACCTTTTTTGTAAATTGTTGTAGCTTGATACCAGTCAACAAGCCTTTAATTCTTCAATACTTTTATCGTATGTCATTTACTTTACGTATTTATAGTCAAATCTCTTTAAATCACATACTTGTCTATGCAAATCTAGACATTATGTTTTTGGAAAAAATTCGGGCATTAAGCAAGCTTAGCATTATAAAGAGGACTTTATAACAAGGTTTGATTGTATGTGGTCATAGACCGAGCTGATAAGATACAGCAACTGTTTTTCTATCTGCAGAAATGATGTCTGGATAAATTTAAACAATATCTTATCTTAATTCAACAGCTTTCAATTGAATCTATTTTCTTAATTTTTTACAATTCTGACTAATCAAAGGCTTGTAAAGTTTGGTAAAATTAACGTGTATCTATGGAATGGCTTGCAAAAGTGTAAGCCCAATAAACGTCTAACAAAAATCATAATTGCAGAAAAATGAAATATTTTCTTGTTTGATTGATTGTACTTAAGATCTCGTTAAATTTGTCTGACTGCCAATGTACATGTATAATGAACTGTCACTATTTGTTTATGCTGAAACGTAGCAAATTAATCGACTAGGACATTGTTTTTTGTAGCAACATTCTTTAGCGTACGACATTTTTGTCGACAATTCGTACAAAACGAGGTTTAATATTGCAACAATGTGAATTTATTGTAAACAGATATTCGCAACATAATAAATAAATTATTGTTTACTGTACAAACAAACTTTGTTTCTTTGTTGAACATTCACAAGAGCAAAAAAACAGTAAATAAACCACCAGAGAAATAAGCTTGTATAAATATTAAATATGGAGTTACGCATTTTCTATCTGTTTGGCACACTGAAAGCTGGTATCTAGCATTCGTTGGCACGGCCTACTGCTTACAGAATGGCAGTGGTGGGACTGGTACCTAGCTCACTATAAAGCAATCTTCTAAGATGAGACACTGGATCAGCAGAGGTGTCAGAGGTAAATCAGACCAAAGAGACTGCCGGAGCTAGTAAAGCCGAGTAGTTTTCCACCCGTCCATTTACATTTATGAACAAGTTCCGTTGTGCCAGCAATAATAGCATCTATGAGGACTAAACATACATGATACATCATTTACAACAAATCAAAAACAACGAATACTGAGAGATTAGACTAGTTATATTCGTATCACAATCACGATTAAATTTACAAACTGTGATTATTGCATTAATTGATGACACTGCATCATCATTACAAGGGTAATTTTTGTTTCAGCTATCAACAACCATTAAAACTAAATTTTCCGGGTAAATAAATACGTAAGCACTGCTTTACCGCATTTGGCGATATGTCTAAATGAACTAAAATTGCTAACAAATATATTTAGTTGACATATGGCCAAAATTAAAAGCCACATAACACTACAAAACAGACCCAGCTAATGGAAAAATACACCCAATTTGAAAAAAACTTGTCCTATGACAATATGTAACCAAAGTATTCATACTGGCAGTCCAACCTTTTATAACACTCAGAAAAGCACAGCTCGAATAGACCGACTAAATGTCAAGGTTTTATAAGTTGGCTGGGACTATTTAAGCGGTTCCACCAGGCAACGATTAATTTAATGCTGTACCGGACGAAAGCGAAATTGCATGTATTTAGGTTTCTGCACATCCACGGGCAGAATGTGCAGATGTTTATCCTCAGCTCTCGTTATTTTTGAGCCATTCCATAAGACTGTGATTTTTTTCAGGTTTGTAACGACCAACTGGCCTTTGGCCTCTGAGGCGTTTGAAGTTCTCTCTAAAATGAGACGCAAGGTTGTAATATGACATTTGCTGACTGCGCCACTCCTTCATCACCGCCATGCGAGATTTGATCAAAATCACTCTGAACATGCTAATCAAATAGATCAAGGAAAAACAGGTGAAGCTCAAGAAAAACATCGGAACAAAAAATGGCTGTCCTTCTCCAAACTGTGTAGTACTAGTTCTTAACATTAAACTAAACATGGCTTCCGCAGCGAAGAGAAAGTTACTAAACTCTTTACAACAAGAGCCCAACATTAACATGCCAAATAGTGCAAATGGTACCATACTAAGCAATAAAACCACTGACGACACGATTAGTGATCGTAGCGATAAGGACAAAGTTAAAAGCACAGTGGATGTACATTTATTTAATAGCAGCATGTCCCAAAATTTCACAGTTACAAGAAAAACAAGAATCGACAGCGTACAGGTGAGACAAAAATCCCAGAATGCAGCTTCGTAGAAATTCACAAACTGTTCGTTCTTGTCCTCTGAATATCTTGCCAAAAGTTCGTCAACAATCCACTTTTTCTTGACGAAAAAAGCAATGGCTGCAAAAGACAGGCCCAGGAGACCCAGTTCTGCCAAGTTGGAAAAGTAACGGAAATACCTGAGTCGCCTGAGATAAATTCTCTTAATTTCTCTAAAACAGAAGCCAGCAAGAATCACTACATAAAACAACTCACAAGTAATCAGCGTTATTTCTACCGACCTCAAATACTTGATGAGGTTTAACGTAAATATGTTATAGAATGGAAAAAGTCTTCCCATTGCACTGAATTCTATCATCAGTATGACGATACTGAACAAGTTGGTGTTAGAACTGAAAAGTGTCAATTCAATCATTAGTACACGAGTGCGGTCGTCTATCCAGCGGGAATTGTTTAAAGTGTTGATCATGGCTTCATTGATTGTGCGATTACGAGTCAGATCCACAACGTAGCCTCCGCCTCCGTACGTGGTAAATCTACCTGCATACGGCAAAATGAAATATCAATTAGCAGCTCAGCTCAAAACCTGTTTGCTTTGTAAATATGATGTTACAACTAAAGTCTAGATCACCTTTGGCTGACGATAATAATGACTGCATATTTTCTGCTGTATAGTAACCCATCTCTGTAGGTGCAGCACAACGTGGGCCGTTTGGACACTTGTAAGCAATGTGAGCTATATACTGTGACACACCACACAGTATTGCTCAACAGGTGTTCCCTGACCAGGGGTTTAGACCAGGTGTTCCCTGACCAGGGGTTTAGACCAGGTGTTCCCTGATCAGGGGTTTAGACCAGGTGTTCCCTGATCAGGGGTTTAGACCAGGTGTTCCCTGATCAGGGGTTTAGACCAGGTGTTCCCTGATCAGGGGTTTAGACCAGGTGTTCCCTGACCAGGGGTTTAGACCAGGTGTTCCCTGATCAGGGGTTTAGACCAGGTGTTCACTGATCAGGGGTTTAGACCAGGTGTTCCCTGATCAGGGGTTTAGACCAGGTGTTCCCCGATCAGGGGTTTAGACCAGGTGTTCCCTGATCAGGGGTTTAGACCAGGTGTTCCCTGATCAGGGGTTTAGACCAGGTGTTCCCCGATCAGGGGTTTAGACCAGGTGTTCCTTGACCAGGGGATTAGACCAGGTGTTCCCTGATCAGGGGTTTAGACCAGGTGTTGCCTGATCAGGGGTTTAGACCAGGTGTTCCCTGATCAGGGGTTTAGACCAGGTGTTCCCTGACCAGGGGATTAGACCAGGTGTTCCCTGATCAGGGGTTTAGACCAGGTGTTGCCTGATCAGGGGTTTAGACCAGGTGTTCCCTGATCAGGGGTTTAGACCAGGTGTTCCCTGATCAGGGGTTTAGACCAGGTGTTCCCTGATCAGGGGTTTAGACCAGGTGTTCCCTGATCAGGGGTTTAGACCAGGTGTTCCCTGATCAGGGGTTTAGACCAGGTGTTCCCCGATCAGGGGTTTAGACCAGGTGTTCCCTGATCAGGGGTTTAGACCAGGTGTTCCCTGATCAGGGGTTGGACCAGGCTTCGTGGATATTTTCCGCATTTTGTTAATGTAATTTAAACTAAATCTATAGAAAAAGAAAAGAGTGTTAAAGGTGCAATGGTTTGCGTTTAAGGCTGTAACGATACACCTAAGTCACCTTTCAACCGTTTTGCTTTGGCTAATTGCTAGCAGCAGGTGCCTGTGTCAAGGTCAAGTCTGCTCCTCTCTTAATGCTGTGATGCCAATAATGCACTGATTATGACCATGGAGTTAAACTGTGTTGTCTTGAATCTGTGGGGTTAAACTACAGTACATTCTACACCTGTAGCTTGAATTATTTATCACAGTTTTATCGGTGGGTGGACAAGCTTGTGCTAAATATAAATGATTCAGATTGTTGCGATACTGGTTCACTTTGATGTTACACGTATTGCCACAAAACATATCACGTTTGAATAGATCCATTAATTGGCTTGAATGATTCGCTACCTATCTTGTAATATATCAAGCAACACAGCATAAGTTTCCTAATAAATTCAAACCACACTTACGAACACATAGATAAGACACAGACAAACAGTTCTCTTCTTCAACTCACCCCTAAAAGGCAAAGTACGGAGTTCCAATGCCGACTGATACGTCCACTGGTCAGGAGGAAAATGTGGAAAACTTCGAAGACGCCAGTCCGACTCGTAGGAACGAGAATCTTTAAACAACCAGTGATAATGACCAACACAAGAACGTCCAAATGGCCGCATCAAGGCCGGTATAGAACACGAATCTGTCAAACAAAAATTCTGAATAATAATCTTCAGGTAAATTTGATTTTTTTTCATTCCAATAAATACCCAATAGGTAATTTCTCTTCACAAAAACAAGATATACAGCAAACTCCGCATAACTCAAATCCAACCAGACCGAAAAAAATTTTGAGTTGGGCATACTTCTGAGTTAGATGAAGTTGACCATTTTTCAGCCTAGAAACTCTAAACCCCTCCTCCAGATGGCAAGCTAAATAGAAAGCGGAAAGTCAACCCTTCTATTCATAAACGACAAGATTTGATGACAATTACATAAAGAATAACAAATTATGTAGTGAAACATGATTTTTTTACGAACACGTACACGACATTGCTAAACAATATAACACTGGGACTACCAATGTCTTACGTACTGCAGTTCAGTTTGTGCGAAGTTCAATTATTTACACGCGAGTATTCAATTATCTTCACCTGCACTAAGGCCTGTGCCCATTTTATCAGCACTGATTCTGTTGAAAGCACTGAAAGATCTATCCTGGAGAAAATAATCGGGAGGGGGTGGCTTGTAAGACATAAGAATTCTCCCGGAAGACGATACTGTTTTTGAGTTGTACCGAACTTTTTATTTTTCTAGAGCATAAATTGGATTTTTGAACTAGGTGAAGTCCATGTACTTTGATTAAACGACCATAATTTTTTGAGTTAGGCGAAGTACATGTACTTTGATTAAATGGACCATAATTTTTTGAGCTAGGCAAAGTACATGTACTTTGATTAAATGGACCATAATTTTTTGAGCTAGGCAAACTACATGTACTTTGATTAAACGACCATAATTTTTTGAGTTAGGCGAAGTACGTATACTTTGATTAAATGGACCATAATTTCTTGAGCTAGGCGAAGTATGTGTACTTTGATTAAATGGACCATCATTTTTTGAGTTAGGCGAAGTACATGTACTTTGATTAAATGGACCATCATTTTTTAGTTAGGCGAAGTACATGTACTTTGATTAAATGGACCATCATTTTTGAGCTAGGCGAAGTACGTGTACTTTGATTAAATGGACCATCATTTCTTGAGCTAGGCGAAGTATGTGTACTTTGATTAAATGGACCATCATTTTTTGAGCTAGGCGAAGTACATGTACTTTGATTAAATGGACCATCATTTTTTAGTTAGGCGAAGTACATGTACTTTGATTAAATGGACCATCATTTTTGAGCTAGGCGAAGTACGTGTACTTTGATTAAATGGACCATCATTTTTGAGCTAGGCGAAGTAGGTGTACTTTGATTAAAT
>JAQGDQ010000706.1:85000-91806 GCA_030141605.1 Tubiluchus corallicola | reverse complement strand
GATAAAAATGTAGTTAAGTCGAAATATATCTAAGTACAAACTTTCTCATTATTTCCCACCCACTCAGCTAAAGCAATATGATTGTTTTTATTTAGATAATGTATATGCTAATTCTGCAATGTCAATAGTTTCTATTTATATAATATATATAATATATATAAATGTATGAGTATAATATATCTATACCACAAACTTCTGCACTAATATCACCGTAATGACCAGCAGACGATTTACAAGATTAAGAACAATTAAGTATCGAAGAAACGACAAGTTTTCATTCTCTCGAAGCATCGTAAAACTGATCAGTTACAGTTATTACTTTTACAGCTCCAAAACACACATAGCAGCACATTCATATTGTTCTTATACTAAAACTCATCAGCATTTGGTAAACGTACCATCTTTTAGTCGAAGCTGGCGTAGTCTGGCCACTCCGACCACTCTGCTGGCCATATCGGCTCCATACCCGGGCACCGTGGGTCCGCCATTATACAACGAATCAGCAAACAAACTCTCAAGGAGCGTGCTGTGAATATAATCCCACATAGTCTTCACATCTTTTATCTAAAAACAATGCTATTATACAAACCGGAAAATTCCTGCGAATTGCACTACATTTTGTGGAAAACACAGAACTCTTCAGACAACTCAATTAGATCTGCCCAATAATGACCTGTGATGTGCAAAAATTCCTAAGAGTTTCAAGGATAATAGATTATAATCACATGCAAGGGCATTCTGTATTTTTATGATGGGAAATAACCAAATTGGGATGACTAATTACACCTTTCCTATTTTGTTCACTGCGTATGCTTTGAAATGAAGACTATGAAGTCCTTTTTACTTCTTGTAAATCGTTTCTTACTCACCTTAGGAATTTTACTTAATCTGAGGCATTCAAATTTCTTTTTGTGGGGACTATTTTTGCCAATTTTGCAAATTTGTGTGCTTTCTAAGCAAGAACGGCAGACACTGTTCAACACCCCAAACTTCCCAAAAAAACAAAATTATGCCAACGTTACTGCTCTGTACTTCATTGCAATGCACGATTACATTTCTAAGTATCATTTTGATCATCATTACGTCACAAAGACAGGTACAACAGAAAATGGACAAGAATGTTTCTTACATCAGTAAACTTGGTTTTTCCACGATACACTGCATTGATTACAAGATCCTCAACTGTTTGCGTTACTCTAAATGACCTGCAAGACAAAACGGTTGTGCACAATAAGCTAGAAATAAGTTACAAAATGTAACACATCATAGACAAACAAACACTGAACCAATGATGTTGCTTTAGCCGCCTTCACCAAAGTGAACAGCCTAAAGGGCAGTGTAGCAGGAAAAACCACCCAGAAGCAAGTTTTCCTCCACCAGATGGCCTTCCATTTTGCCTTCCACTACTTGACTCTTGTAAGTAAGCTTGGGACACTGCTGGAAACTTGCAAGCAAGCCTGGGACGCTACTAGACTTGCAAGCAAGCCTGGGACACTGCTGGAAACTTGCAAGCAAGCCTGGGACGCTACTAGACTAGCAAGCAAGCCTGGGACACTACCGAAAACTTGCAAGCAAGCCCGGGATACTGCTGGACTCTTGCAAGCAAGCTTGGGACACTGCCGAAAACTTGCAAGCAAGCCTGGAAAACTACCGGAAACTTGCAAGCAAGCCTGGGACGCTACTAGACTAGCAAGCAAGCCTGGGACACTACCGAAAACTTGCAAGCAAGCCCGGGACACTGCTGGACTCTTGCAAGCAAGCTTGGGACACTGCCGAAAACTTGCAAGCAAGCCTGGAAAACTACCGGAAACTTGCAAGCAAGCCTGGGACACTACCGAAAACTTGCAAGCAAGCCTGGGACACTACTAGACTCTTGCAAGCAAGCCTGGGACACTACTGGACTCTTGCAAGCAAGCCTGGGACACTACTGTACTCTTGTAAGCAAGCCTGAGACTCCTGGACTCTTGCAAGCAAGCCTGGGACACTACTAGACTCTTGCAAGCAAGCCTGGGACACTGCTGGACTCTTGCAAGCAAGCTTGGGACACTGCTGGACTGTTACAAGCCAACCGAAGGACACTATTGGACTCTTGCAAGCAAGCCTGGGACACTGCTGGACTCTTGCAAGCAAGCCTGAGACTCCTGGACTCTTACAAGCAAGCCTGAGACATTACTGAACTCTTGCAAGCAAGCCTGAGACTCCTGGACTCTTGCAAGCAAGCCTGGGGCACTACTGAACTCTTGCTAGCAAGCCTGGGACGCTACTAGACTTGCAAGCAAGTCTGGGACACTACTAGACTCTTGCAAGCAAGCCTGGGACACTACTAGACTCTTGCAAGCAAGCCTGGGACGCTACTAGACTTGCAAGCAAGCCTGGGACACTATTAGACTCTTGCAAGCAAGCCTGGGGCACTACTGAACTCTTGCAAGCAAGCCTGGGATGCTACTAGACTTGCAAGCAAGCCTGGGACACTACTAGGCTCTTGCAAGCAAGCCTGGGACACTACTAGACTCTTGCAAGCAAGCCTGGGACGCTACTAGACTTGCAAGCAAGCCTGGGACACTACTAGACTCTTGCAAGCAAGCCTGAGGCACTACTGAACTCTTGCAAGCAAGCCTGGGACACTACTGAACTCTTGCAAGCAAGCCTGGGACACTAATGGACTCTTGCAAGCAAGCCTGGGACACTGCTGGACTCTTGCAAGCAAGCCTGGGATACTACTATACTCTTGCAAGCAAGCCTAGGACACTACTATACTCTTGCAAGCAAGCCTAGGACACTACTAGACTCTTGCAAGCAAGCCTAGGACACTACTGGATACATGAATACTGACGTGATACACCTATACGTGATACACCTATACCAACCTGGGACACTGCTGAAAACTTGTATACCAACTTGGGACACTGCTTGGCTGTTACAAGCCAACCTAAGGACACTATTGGACTCTTGCAAGCATGCCTGGGACACTACTGGGCTCTTGCAAGCAAGCCTGGGACACTACTAGAAACTTGCAAGCAAGCCTGGGACACTACTAGAAACTTGCAAGCAAGCCTGGGACACTGCTGGATAGTTGCATACCAACTTGGGACACTGCTGGATACTTGCATACCAACCTGGGACACTGCTGGATACTTGCATACCAACCTGGGACACTGTTGGATACACGTATACCAACCTGGGACACTGCTGAACACTTGCATACCAACCTGGGACACTGCTGAATACTTGCATACCAACCTGGGACACTGCTGAATACTTGCATACCAACCTGGGACACTGCTGGATACTTGTATACCAACCTGGGACAGTGCTGAACACTTGCATACCAACCTGGGACACTGCTGAACACTTGCATACCAACCTGGGACACTGCTGAACACTTGCATACCGACCTGGGACACTGCTGAACACTTGCATACCAACCTGGGACACTGCTGAACACTTGCATACTAACCTGTGACACTGCTGAACACTTGCATACCAACCTGGGACACTGCTAAACACTTGCATACCAACCTGGGACACTGCTGAACACTTGCATACCAACCTGGGACACTGCTGAACACTTGCATACCAACCTGGGACACTGCTGAACACTTGCATACCAACCTGGGACACTGCTAAACACTTGCATACCAACCTGGGACACTGCTGAACACTTGCATACCAACCTGGGACACTGCTGAACACTTGCATACCAACCTGGGACACTGCTGAACACTTGCATACCAACCTGGGACACTGCTAAACACTTGCATACCAACCTGGGACACTGCTAAACACTTGCATACCAACCTGGGACACTGCTAAACACTTGCATACCAACCTGGGACACTGCTAAACACTTGCATACCAACCTGGGACACTGCTAAACACTTGCATACCAACCTGGGACATGTGTTGGACCTTGTTGGTATATGCAATTTTTCATACAGCCCAAAAACTATGCAAGCTGTGAATCCAGCGATCAGTGTGAGGGCCTACTTAATGCAGATGGTTGCTGCAGGGCTAAAACCTATCATGAAGCACTGGACCAGCAGAGGTGTCATGGTCACCACCAAATTTATATACATTTGCACTTTATGAGACAAACAGCTTTCTGTTTAGCGGTATGGCTAACAGAATTTCTAATATACCATTTTTCAGGTGATCACTTACCTATCTATTGACCAACTGGGCTGGAAAGTACAAACCGTAACCACTAGACTATTTGATTTGGCCCTTGTGTTTTGTAAAGCAGCAGTTAGTAAAAGAAGAACTTATAGAGCCACAATAGCTCTTGCATACCTAGCATCACGAAAGTTATACACGATGTTAGACAACAGGCAGGCAAAGCAGAAGACGATGAACATTTCCTTGGAAATATAGTTCATGTTGCGCCTCCTGATCCGCTCTTTTCTCTCTCTTGCGATCTGAGCCTCCTCCGGGGGTTTGTACAATTGTCGCCGCTGCAAATTCCTACAGTGGAACATTTGCCGTTAAGGAGGAAAATCTTCAGGAGTAAAACATTTGAAATTTGAGAAAAATGCGTTTCAGTTGAGAAGATTTGATGCAACAAACAATTATAATATTTCAATTACTGCATTTTATTCAAATTTTTTGTCGAACATTTTGGTGGTTTGAGAAAATCAATTTTCGAATAAATCTGACAAACACCAACAAAAAGCATCAAGAAAATGGTAAGAACACACATGTTATTTCCAAATTAGTAATACCTGCAAATACTAACCCTTGCAGCTCATAAGTGCTAGGCTCCTGCAAGTATGTTTCGTCGTGTTCAAGTGGTACATCGTCGTGAACATTTGTCTTATCTATCTCATCCGGAGTTTTAAACAGCATTGCCACAAAAGCAGCAAGAAACAAAACCTTCAACGGCTGAGTAACAAAAATACTTTGAAAGATTGAAGTCAGTATTGAAAACAACCAATCCATGCTCTTCTGGTAACCGTATTTCAACCCGTAAAGCATCACCAAATAGGATGACACTACGCACATTGATATTACGAGGAGCCAGGCAAGCTTGACAAAGTGTGACATGATGCGCTTTCTTAAAGCCTCGGGGAACACATGCCTCACTGAGGCGACCAGCAGGTGACTCATACGTGAACAACAGGTGGTCCTTTCTTTTTCAAATTCTTCTTCATCAGTAACACTTTCATCATAACTGGATTGTACGTCTGTATCAGAGTGAAATAGTGACCCAAGAATGTCACTTTCACTGCTGACAGATTCCGAAGATATTGTGCCTGTACTCTTCCGTTCGCTACGTTCATCGAAAGGTGAAGTAAAAGGTATTTCGGGTTTGCTTGCCTTCCTTGGAATACCAAAAAGTCCGAGGAGAGATATTTTGGATCCGCGCTCTGCAGGGGGTTCAACTTTCGTGGTGCCGCCAAAAAGAGATTCCAGTCTTACTCTTGACTCCTGTTTTACTACCTTTTTGTGAGGTTGGTCAGAAGTGAACAAACTGCGTATTTCTTGGTCGAGTTCTTTGTCGGAAACATGACCTTTTTTGTAGGAAAAAGATCCGTGTTCAGACAGCGGATCAAAAGTTTGTGTCACATTCAGCAAAGCGATCTTTACATCTTCCAAACTTCCCTTCACTTCCCTAATGTCACTGACACTCAGGAGTTCACCGAGGCCGTACTTAGCATACTGCACCTCAAAGTCCTTGAGAACATCTTCTATTTGTTTTACGAGTAGCGAATCGTCTTTTCCGTGACGCCTGCAACATTTAAATAAGATCTGCTTTTGAATAAACTACAGTCAAACCTCATTATAACGCCAGGTCTGGGACAGCACTAAATATGGCGCTATACGGGGGTTGGCGATAAGACAACATTCATTAATGTGAAAGCCATTCTAGTCTGTAACCTCTATGTCGTTTCTTAGTTAATTTTAATATGTCATAAATAGTATGATATTAATATACCTACAACGATACATGTGTTATATTATACATTTTTGCTGCACTAACAAGTTTAATGCAGGAGCAGTTCTATGGTGGCGCATTGCAAAACTTTTAGGTAACACAACATGGAGTAGCAAATCTTGTGAAATACTGCTGCCTCCTGATAAGAGAAATATACAGCCAGGCGACCACGCCCGGTCCCAACGTAACGCTACAAGATAATTGAAACTATAAATAGCTGGTGCTTATTACCTGGGATTTGAGTCAAGCAGCTTTTACAGACGTTAAATTCACATCAGTTCAGTACAGAAGCTTAGTTACCCAACTCTTGTAGTCTTAAAATACATGTTCCTTACTCAAAACCTCAACATTCACTGTCATACAGTCACTTGCTATGAAACCTAAATCTTAATTTAAACGTCATAATTGTTTTTCTATTCAGAAGTCCTTGTTTTTACAATGTTATGGCTGTTTTTTAGCAGTAATTCATTGTACTTTATCTTGGCTGACATTATAACAGGAGAAACGTATTATGTACAATGGACTTATGGCAAAGCAGATACGTTGGTGGATGGCGATAGGCGAGGTTGACGGTATTTCCTATATTTAACATGTTATGGAAAACAGGACAGGGCAATAGTTGGCGAGGCTGACGTTATAACGGAGAATGGTATAATGAGGTTCGACTGTAGATGTAATGCATTGCATATGCAAACAATATCTTATTAACTGAAGCAACAGTACTAATTCACAACTATGCACTGGAAAGATTAGAAAAAAACACCTATTGATAAAAATAAAAACGTGTGGTAATTTACACTCACGCTCGATGGGCAGCTGTGTTAAGGAAGTTAGCTCTTTTGTCCGGCTGTGAAAGACGAAACAGCTCGATAAC
>JAQGDQ010000706.1:0-82500 GCA_030141605.1 Tubiluchus corallicola | reverse complement strand
AGAATATCAATATAACAGGTTTCAACTTCCACATTGTGCATCTGATACTAATTACACAGACTCAACTTTCATCTACCCCCGCCCCTAACTCCATGGAATTAAAAATTAAATTAATTAAAAATGTAAAATTAAAAAAAAATTATGTAATGTAAAGCATGTTTCTGTTAATTGTGTCATGTCAAATGTATATATTGTGTAAAATATGTCATGTAAAATTTAATGTATTTTTGTAATATTGTTTTGTAAAAATATTTTAATATTGTGTTTATAAATATGTTCATTTATTGTATATAATTAGGCCTTAGTTTTGCACTTTAGTTTTTTTTTAGTCTGCACTGGACGCATTTGTCTTGAACAGTGTTGTTATTTTAACATTACGCTGAGGCTTACTCAATTTTGTTATAATGAGTGAACCATTTTAATGACAAATAAAGAATTTATGTATATATATATATGAGAATAATAATAATCTTTTAAAGTTCTACTGATTTAAATAATCTTGTACAGCTTTACAGCTTCTAGGAATCAACATGTTTAAGTATGTATAGTTTCTTTCTACGCAACATAACATTTTTCGACAGTGTTGCTGATTAGACATAGCTTCTGATAATCAATGCAGTAGGTATCCCTGACCAAGCACGTTTTAACAACCGTTCCAGTAATATCAACTTCGAGAAAGTTCATCCGCAGTATGAAAACTATTTTCAATTTTTTGTGTAGCCAGGGTGCAGGGGCCAATAACATATGACTAAGAAAAAAAAATATTTATTTTTTTTAATTATGAAGTGCATACAACCTGCATTCTGGTGAACGAACTTTGCGGCGGCTTCAGGAAAATGCTCACCCACAGATGATTGTCTCTGAGCCCGCCCACCGCATTGTTACTGAACAGATGAAAAAATTGCTACAAAAAAAATAAGCAAACGTAAAAAGCGCTAAAATCAGACGTTACCATTCTCACATGTTCCCAACGCATTTGTGCACGTTGAAATATATTTTCAAATGTATTAATATCCTCTTTATTTTACAGTGTTCACTACGCGCACAGGTACCTTGAGATCGTTTTCTCTGGCTCTTCTTAATTCAGTGTGAACAGTTTGCAGACCACGGTCGACTGCCAGCCAATTAAAACAGAAGAAACACCACACCTGATTCGTTTGTATGTCTCTAACAACAATCTGTCTTAAATACCTGCAAGAGAAGGGTCCATTGCACCAAAAAAACAAGCCGTTAAGTAAGATCAGTCAAGTCACAATTACCTTAATACATAAGATGTGTGTCTTGCATGGCAAAATCATCGATAAGACGACAATTAGCAAAAGCAGAGAACTAATTATCAGAGTCATAATCTTACAATCAAACGCTTACACTTGTTTTACGTGAGCAGTAACAACTTATATCGCTCATATTACATTATTTTCAATTTTTTGCAAATGTCTGTAAAAATATTACCAATCAAATATGAATTTATTACAGCATGTATTACACTGTTAGCAAATTCAACTTTATCATATCTTCTCCTAAAAAAGATTCATTGCTATTTAACACTATTACTGAGCTTAGCGACTATTTAATCAGCCGGACAAATGTTTAATAAATATCACCTAAAACGCGAGTAAGCAGTTTGACAATTTTTCTCTTATAACAATTATTGCATCAACATTCATTAAAAAGTTAGCTGGTTTCTTTAGTGTCTTGTTTTAAAGTTTAAACCCTGCGTGTATCACTTTGTGATCCATTTGGCCGACAGATGGCACTACATGTTTCAGTTAATCAAATTTTCTTCTATACTGTCTGATCATGTCATCTTCCAGGTGGTAATATTGATAAAAATATACTAATATTAATCATTATCACCTATTTAAAACACTGTTGTACGTTTCTGTCACTGATAATGTTCACGTATTGTCGTTATTTTTTCAAAATTTTGTTCATTTCATTCCTGTATTATTGCAAATGCCAAAAATTCCATTCATTCCGTTCGTCTATCGAGTAGCAGTCATTCGTGAATTTCGTTCGTGTTTCATGCACCAGAGTATGCTGAGTAGAATACAATAACCATCCCTGGCACAGTTTATTTTTCCAGCCTCTTTTTTACCGCTAGGTGGCTCTGTTGATGCATCAACTCACAACTACCATCGTTCAAGATAGCCGTGCCCGCGCATTTTCAATTTAAGATGGTTGCAATCGTGTTTTATGCTTTTAATTTCAACAAAATAGCTCGGCAATATAGCCCGAGCAAAGTAGCTAAGAAACCGAGGAACGGTAGAGGTCAAACGTCAAGACTGTTCTACAGAAGTGGGCGAGGTTTTGCAGATGTCATGGAGCGTTCATCATACTACGTTCTGCGCTTTTCTATCGCATCAATCGTGTGTCACATCTGTCATGCTTGTTGCACAGCCATCTTAAACAGAAAAACGTGGATGCCGCCATCTTGGATGTCATAAATAGCACCATCTAATGGCTAAATTGCAAACCTGTGTCATTCTGAGAGTACTTGTATTCTACCCTCACTGCATACTTAGTTTAAATGGACGTACTTTTTTCAATTACATGCCTGTTTATAACTCAAACCGGCAAATTTTACAATCCAAAAAGGCATATTCCGTTTTAAAAAATGCTATCAAAAAAGCAAGGTAAATTTACCATTCAGGACTGCTTCCAGAATTATCATGCCATATCTCAACACTACTCAGGTCTCCCAGTGATTGTGCAGTTGTCATCATAAACCAGTCCTGTGATCCAATCAGCAAAATAGGCCTGCTATCATCGGTAAGCTTAGTCGGCAAACTCTTTCCATTTCTTCCTAAAGATGGAGCCACTTGAAACGAGTGTTGATCAAGGAAATGACATATAAGTTTTCATTTATGACAAAATCTTAATAATTTATAACAACAATGGAAATTCTTTTCTCTGCTTTTGTAATGTGATGTGCGAGAGAATCGGAAAGTTAGGCAATACTTAGCCTGTTTTTGGATCGGCATGTCGTTACAGTCACAACACATACCCGAAGAAAAAATTTAAAAAAACTACATGATAATATTGCGTCTTCCGTGTCAGTGGAACAGGTGCTGAGATGGTAAAAACACTTATTAGACCACTGGACCCAGTATGGATGCTAGTATGCAAGACTTTGTAATGCATTACAGTACGGGGGGGGGGGGGGGGGGGTAAAAACAATTGGATTTTCGCCATCGTTACAACATGAACACAGATGTATAATGTCAGAATGATCCAGATGATAACAGCTTACAGACGTGACTTAGTTTTAATTATTATAACTTTATTATTTCTATAAACAAACCTATGTATTGAAAACCAGGGGTGAGCATCAAACGTTTGATTCAAATCTAAAATTGTAAATTCGAATAACTCAACCACATACGTTCTTTATCATTAAAACGTTTGAAACAACAAGCAATTAGCATAGTTTAGATATGATTTCAGGACACAATTTTTAAAAAAGATATTACTAGTTTTATTGCAGGCAAAATCGAGCAATATGCACGACCTTTGTAAGATCACTTTTCATTTGTGGTTCGAAAACTTGTTTGAAAAACTTTCGAACTCGGTTAGAATTCACTTTGTGCTAGAGAATGCTCACCCCTATCGAAAACAAGCTACTAGACGTATTCATTTAGGATGTTTCACTGACACTTTACCGGTTAACAACTCTCTCACTGATTACCTACACGATTACACTAAAGACAATCATAAACATACCTTTAAGCACAATAGTGACCGTTGCCGTTGTCCCACCATTGTTTCTCAAACCCGTGTACGTGATGATCAGGTATTTATACTTGTGTGCGGGATTGTTATCTCTTAATATTGTCACTCCTACCTGCAAACAATCATTTTTTTACGAATAAATCAATAAAAACCATTCTGATGCTGGATGTTGAATGTTCAACAAGAGGAAGCAAAACAGATCAAAGCAGAAAAACATTTTTCCTGGTGCAATCACGCAGCACAAATATATACTACCACTTACACTCACATCATTATTTTCCAATACAGTAAATCCTCGCTTACGACGTTTCGTTTTAACAGCGCTGAACATTTGACACCTTTTTCTCACGTAGTGACGCACGTTTCATTTTAATGATTTTTTTTACTTTGCTCACAGCTATTTTAAATTTTATCAGCAACTTTTTTTACCTGATTTGAAGTACCAAAGTGGTAGAAATTGTGTTATTCTGTCCTAAAAACACATTAGTAACCTAAACAGTGCAATTATTATCATGCTTTTTCTTCCCGACTGACTACGTACTAAATTCTAGTCGTTTGTATCAAGGGAGATCTATTTTTTATTTATACATCTCCAGGCACACGAGTTTAAACTTTATGCCAAGGAATTTTGTCTGTAACTTGTTGCTATAGCAACCAGATTACTACTACCTCAAATTGTTACAAGGTCGCTTCATGCAGGGCATGGCTTTCACTACAAAGTGTTTAATTGCTAATTGTCTATATACAGGCTTCAAGGGACCCCAAGTGCGTCTAGCTAGTTATTGGTAAGAAAGATAGATGGTTTCAAGCAATTAAAGAAATTAATCAGTAGAAATATGAATAAAATTCATAAAATATTTGATGTATATGATTTAAGCAGTATTGACTTTTGTCTCTGGAACGCATCTAAATTCTTTTCATTACTTTCTATGGAAGTCTTGGTTTCGTTTAATGACGTTTCACTTAACGTCACATTTTGCTGGAACGCATTAGCGTCGCTAAGCGAGGACTCACTGTATAACGAAATGTACCAAAAAGATCAGTCACTGTGCCATTAAAATACTGTGCCATAATTTTACTGTACAAGCAGTCGTCGGCTTAAAACCACAGTCGGTTTCCATGGATTAGCTGTAAGACATATTTGATGCAAATCACACCTTTATATTAAAACGGTGTGCCCCTACGCGCAAGATGTTGAGTGTGTATGAAGACGCACTGAGTATGACAACACTTACAGATGAATTTATCAAAACAGATAGTAATTTACAGTAAATTTGTTTGAAAAAAATAGAAGGAAATAGTTGGTTTTGTATAATAAGCCCCTTCACAGTTTTGTTGTGCGCACACTCAGTTGCTGCAGGTCGAAGGTCAAGCGCACCACAGCAATGCGTCTTAGCTACAATCGTCACGTGACATGTGGGTAATGCAAAACATCAGTTCAGTAACTTCAGTTGTTTTAGTTGGACTTTACTTAATTATGCATTACTCTGTGCACAGACTGATTTAGTAGCTGGATCTTGCTTGAGAACAAGAAAAATGAACTAGGTAAGGTTCTAGCTAGCTGTTAAAACTGTTACTATTACAATAGTACAATAGCATGGGCTGCGAGGGGCTGTCAAGTGTACACAAGTGCGTTGTCTGGTATGCTAGGCCTTTGACTTTTTGGTATTTGAAAATGACCATTTTTGATTCATACTTATAATACAATTTTAATGGTTCCATGTCTCATGCAGTCGCAATATATGGCCTCCAATCAATTATAATGCAATTTTAATATAGCTCTATGTAAATTAAACATACACTGTGATCGTTTCTTCTCCTCTTTTCCTTCTTCCTATCCCTAATCTCTTAGCTACAATCGTCACGTGACATGTGGGTAACGCAAAACATCAGTTCAGTAACTTCAGTTGTTTTAGTTGGACTTTACTTAATTATGCATTACTCTGTGCACAGACTGATTTAGTAGCTGGATCTTGCTTGAGAACAAGAAAAATGAACTAGGCAAGGTTCTAGCTAGCTGTTAAAACTGTTACTATTACAATAGTACAATAGCATGGGCTGCGAGGGGCTGTCAAGTGTACACAAGTGCGTTGTCTGGTATGCTAGGCCTTTGACTTTTTGGTATTTGAAAATGACCATTTTTGATTCATACTTATAATACAATTTTAATGGTTCCATGTCTCATGCAGTCGCAATATATGGCCTCAAATCAATTATAATGCAATTTTAATATAGCTCTATGTAAATTAAACATACACTGTGATCGTTTCTTCTCCTCTTTTCCTTCTTCCTATCCCTAATCTTGCGCGGCATGTTCCTGACCTCCACGTGGTGTCGCGCGGGCAACAGATGATGGGCCCGAGGGCTATCAAATGATTCTGGCTGACTAGGAACACCCTGGCTGCTGGGGAATGAACAAGGATGGGGCGTGGTGGGAGAATTAGGAACTCAGGAACAAGCGAAAGCGAGAAGCCTGTTTTTTCCGAAGTCTTCCCCATTCCGTAATCTGAGTCTGTCCTCCAAAGGCCACCGGCTGTCATGAACCTTGTCTCTAAAGGCGGGGGAGGGAAAGGAACCTATGACGGAATCTCATCGTGAAGGAGGGTACAGGTCTAAAACGCGTTCCGTGCCGCGGCCACGAGGTAGTTCTAGAGGCCCGCTCCTGGTCTAGCCACCTGGGAGGGCTGCCTCCGTCAACTCGTGAAAATCTCCTCGCACTCGTAGCTCCAGTTGGCGACTGGATAGGGGCCTGCGCGTGCGTTGGGGGGGCATTCCCGTGGCCACCTTTCGTTGACAAGTCCTTCAGTACTAGGTCCCTGATCTCTTCCGTTCGGAGGGGGCTGGTGAGTGCCAGTCGGTTCCTGGGTTGAAGTTTACCCGTTTTAAAAAACCACAAAACTAATGAAATGAACAAGAAAGAAAAATCGAGCTCAGCACGGCTCACTACCCTAACAAAATTAAAACCTGCTGGGAACAAGCCGGTGAAAGCCGGCTCTTCCCGTGAACCAAATTTGAAACCAGAACAGCCGGAAATTACGGAGTTCTTGGAAGTAACGAAAACTGATGACATGCAAGTCTCTGAAAAAGGGAATCCATGGACTACAAAGACCAGTAAAGGTTCGGCATCGTCAGAGTGTACTCTGAACACCGTACCTGCCCCAGAAGGAGTAGATACCCGGAATCCTGGTGCTCCAAATGAGCCCAGCAAGCCCGAGGAATCGAAACCGATGGGGAAAAATCATGAAAAAAACCGGCGGAAGAAGGAAAAGAGACGACTTCTGAAAGGTGTGTCGGCTATGTCAATCACCAATCAGGAGGAGGCTCCCACTCCTAACCCATCGGTGGTGAAAAAGAGAACGAGCAGCGCTCTCTCAACTCCAAGTCCGATCTCGAACGTGAAGCGACCCCGGGGTGACTCCGGGCAAGCTGGGCGTAAGGGAGAGGAAGGGCAAAAGGGTGAAGGCACAGAAGGAAGCAGTAAGGCCTCATACGCCAAGGCTGTGAAGTCCGGCGGCCAACACCTCAAAATTACAAAAAAGGACGCGGGAGAAGACCCTCTGGACGGCTCGGATTTACGGGCAATACAGTCGGGGATCAACCGTGTCCTTCTCAGAACGGATCCGGGGTTTCTTGTCCGCATTGAGAGGACCTACCTACATGAAGGAAAAGTCCATGTCGTGTGCAAGGACGAGAAAACCCTGGAGTGGGCAAAACAGCTTGTCCTGGACATTGAAAACCCATCTGTGGGCCACCCGGGGTACGAGGCGAGAGGACCGAAAGATCTTCCGCCAGCAAGGACCTTCGGGGTTTGGATTCCGGATGAGGATGACATCAAAATCGAGGATCTGCTGACGTTGGTGGACCGATGTAATTCGGAACTCCAACGGACGCACATGGAGGTCCGCGGTGGGTCAAAAGGGGTCGGCGGAATGCTACACGTAGTAGCGGTCTGGGAACCGTCCCTGTCAGGTCTGGAACGACTGGAGTTTGCTCCGTACGCCGGATGCAAACGAGTCACGTTCCAGTCCAAAAAGAAAAAGAAAAAGGAAAACCAAGGGAAAGCCAAGGAACCGGAAACACCTGTTCAAACGGTGGATAAGGGTCCAGAAGTGAGTACCGAGGGTGGAAAAACCCCCGACGTTGCCACTGGAACAAAGGAGCTGCCGTCTGTCGAGCAATCGCAGATGAAGGCACCCGAGTCCAGTATGGAAACGTAAATACTGAAAAGTATGGGAACAGGGGCTAAAGTAAAATCCCGGCCGCAGACAGTTTTCGGTGGAAATACCCACGGTAGATTGAATGTTATTTCCGGGGACAATTTGGATAAAATAGGTGAGAAGCCAGCACAAAGTGTCTCTGGTATTGAGTGCTGGCAAATCAATCTTCACAAAAGCAAAGCTGCGAGTTACAACTTGCAGGATGTTGTAAAACACATACGTACCGGGTTAGTCTTTGTACAGGAACCCTGGACGTACGGTGGGGAAGTTAGGGGTAAACTCCGAGGATGGGATCTGTTCCAGGGAAACCGGAATGGAGAAAGGCCTCGGGCGTACATTTATGCCACTCCTAACCTAAAATGCTTTTTACTTCCAGTGTTCTCGAATACAGACATTGTGGCGGTTAAAGCAAAAAATGTGTGCCGGGATGGAGATGAGTTCATTTTCGCCTCCGCATACATGGTGCATGATCAACCGGCACCCCCTATGTTACTCAGGGAACTGATATCATTCGGGGACGGCATTAAAACTCCAATTATTGTGGGGACTGATGCTAATGCGCATCATACGTTATGGGGTTCCACCGATGTCAACGACAGGGGTGAGGAACTCTTGGCGTATTGTGCAAGCGCTAATCTTGAGTTCTGTAATGTTGGCCGTACACCAACGTTCCGAACAAAAGCAAGAGAAGAGGTGCTAGACTTGACACTGAGGAATCTGCATGCAGGGGACATAGTACGCGATTGGTATGTCAGTGACGTGCCATCGCTGTCGGACCACATGTATATAAGATTCCTGGTGAAAAGCAGTATTTCAAAAGAAAACCCACTCATCAGGAACATCCGCCGTACTTGCTGGGAAAAGTATGCGGAAGAACTTGAGCATAAACTTCCAGAACTGAACCGGGAATACAAGGTGTCCTCCAATGAGGATATTGAGGATTTGGCTGATGAAGTTCAGGCTGCTGTTATTCATTCTTATGAAACTGCTTGCCCATTACGTAGGCAGAGGAAGAAGGATGGGAACAAATGGTGGAATCCGGAGCTAAGCCATCTCCGCAAGGAGGCACGCAGGGCTTGCAGGAGAGCCACTAAGACTAAAAATCAACGAAACTGGGAAACAAGAAAGCTAACCTAGTCTATATTCAAAAATGCCGTCCGGAAGGCGAAACGCCAATCCTGGCGGAGTTTCACGGAAAAGATGGAAGATCAGGCCCCAACTGCTAGGTTGGTAAAGGTCCTCCGCCGAAATAAAGCAGCACAGTTAAGCTGTGTGTATAAAGAAGACGGTAAATTAACCAGTTCACCGGAGGAAACTTTAAACCGGCTCCTCGACACCCTATCACCAGGGTGTCGAGTAACGGAACCAGACACATCCACGGACTTGCCTGTTTGCGCGACCAAGGATGAGGAATTCATCGCTTCCATTTGCTCGGAAGAACGAGTGAAAGCGGCACTGTTTGAATTCCAACCATTCAAGGCTCCGGGACCGGATGGTATATATCCAGTCCTGTTGCAGAAAGGATGGAAATACATTAAAAAACACTACCTCATGCTTTTCCAGACATGTCTCAGGTATGGTTATGTACCGAGATCCTGGAAGGAAGGGAAAGGAGTATTTTTGCCGAAACCCGGAAAGAATAGCTATTTAGAAGTCAAGTCTTTCCGGATGATAACATTAACGTCATTTCAACTGAAATGGTTGGAGAGAATAGTCCTCTTTCAATTGAACGAGGATACTGAATTACAAGCAAGACTATCCAATGTGCAGTATGGCTTCCGCGCAGGCGTTTCCACGGAAACTGCTCTGCACGAGTATGTACAGCGTATTGAACGTAGTCTTGCGAAAAAGAAGCTCTCACTAGGTGTCTTTTTGGATATTGTTGGGGCATTCGATAACGTTTCATTTAATAGCATATCCGCCGCATTGCTTGAACTTGAGGTATCGCCAGTTCTTATCCGCTGGATTGAGAACATGGTAAGGTGCCGTACGGTCCAAGTAGAGCTGTGTGATGCCACGGTAAAGAGGGAAGTAGTAAAGGGAAACCCCCAAGGCGGAATACTGTCTCCCTTGCTATGGAACTGTGTCTTGAACTCTCTGCTTAGGGAATTTGAAGAAAATGGAATTTATGCACAAGCCTATGCCGACGACCTGGCAGTACTAATAGCTAGTGCGAACGTATCGACGGTCAGAAGGAGGGCGCAAAATGTAATTAACATTGCCGCTGAATGGTCCAGGAAAACTGAACTAGAATTCAGCAGTAGTAAGACCGAAGTAATCATGTTCACAAACAAGAGAAATCCAAATATTGGGGATCTCTGGATGAATGGACAGAAGCTCCAACTCTCCAATGAAGCGAAACTGCTAGGGGTAACCCTAGACAGTAAACTGACTTGGAAGAGCCATATAACACGGGTCACCAACAAGGCGACGGCGGCACTTATGCAATGCAGACAAATTGTTGGTAAAACGTGGGGTATCCAACCGCGGATCATGAAATGGATATACACGGCAATGGTGCGTCCTTTCATGACGTATGCGTGTGTCCTGGGTCAGCGGGTTGGAAAAAATGTACCTCAGGAAAATGCTCCAGAAGGTACAGGGATTAGCTTGCTTAATGATTTCTTCAGCGTTCCCAAGTACTCCTACCGGTGCATTGGAGATGTTGTTGAATATCACACCAATAGACGAGTTCATTCGGTCGGAGGCGGTCCGAGGGTCATACCGTATAGATACGGCGGGGCTCTGGACAGCGAAGACCGTGGGAACTTTTGGTAAGTCTAAAAGTCATATCGATGTGTGCAATAGCTATAGGCGCGACCTCCAACTGTTGCATATGCCGGGTGATTTAAGAAAAAGAACACGCGTGTTCGAAAGAAATTTCGAATGCCAGATTCAGGAAAGAGAAATCGCTATCAAATCGGAAGGCGAAATGGATAGGAACTGTGTCAGGTGTTATACCGATGGTTCCAAACTGGACGGAAGGATCGGTGCAGGTATACGTATCGAGTATCCGACTGAGTCCAGAGTATTGGAGGAGTTCTTCTATCTTGGGAAATTGAGTACTGTTTTCCAGGCAGAAGTTTTCGCCATCTCACAAGCGGCGGAGATAATGTCTTCGGAAGGACTCCAGAATCAATCAATACATCCTGTCAGACAGCCAGGCGGCTATTAAAGCTACTGAAAACAATACAGTAAAATCTATCTCGGTTTTACGTTGTGTTGAAAACTTGAACATACTTGGAAAAAGAAACCGAGTCTTGGTTACATGGATTCCTGGACACGAAGGAGTACATGATAACGAAGAGGCGGACAAACTTGCTAAAAAGGGATCTGAGCTCTCTCCGGAGGGACCAGAACCCTATCTGCCCGTCGCTTACGCTAGCTGTGTCTACGCGATTAAGGGATGGAGTCTAAAACGATGGGAAACGTCGTGGAATAATCGTGAGGACTGCAAGAGAACAAAGGAACATGTGGGCTGGGCCTCGGCCCGAGTCTGCAATAGGCTCCTGAGTCTCAGTAGAACTCTACTCAACATGGTTATACAGGTCCTAACCGGACACTGTAATCTCCAAAAACATAAAAAAACCACTTGTCGAGCACAATCCGCGATTTGCCCGAAATGTGGTCAGGAAGACGAAACACCGGACCATCACGTGGGACGATGCACCGCCTACCAGGGTGCTCGTATCAAATGTCTGGGAAATAAAAATACAACACTTAGAGCAGTTGTAGAGAACTTAAACCTGAAAAAACTAGCGGCGTATCTGAAGCAAGCTGGAAGGCTTGCCGAGTACGACCAATAGACGTATAGCAGTGAATAATTGCAATGGGCCTGTCGAAGGCCTCAGCAAAGTGTCGGGGGGTGGGATTTTACCATCCTATACAATCTCCCCGACACCACTGCCCCCCTAATAATAATAATCCCTAATCTTACTATTTTTCCATTCCATCATGGCTACTAACCCTAACTATTCTTTCATTCACTCATCCTCCCCTCCCTTCCTTCTTCCTATCCCTAATCTTACTATTCTTTCCATTCCATCATGCCTACTAACCCTAACCATTCTTTCACTCACTCATCATCTCCTCTTTTCCTTCTTCCTATCCCTAATCTTACTATTTTTTCCATTCCATCATGTCTACTAACCCTAACCATTCTTTCATTCACTCATCCTCTCCTCCCTTCCTTCTTCCTATCCCTAATCTTACTATTTTTTCCATTCCATCATGTCTACTAACTCTAACCATTCTTTCATTCACTCATCCTCCCCTCCCTTCCTTCTTTCTATCCCTAATCTTACTATTTTTTCCATTCCATCATGTCTACTAACCCTAACCATTCTTTCATTCACTCATTTGTGCCGCCTTAAGAAGCCAAGCTTTCAAGGTGTTATACAGCAACTCTTTTATTTGGTTAATTTGATTTCATCAACGTTTTTTTACCTATACTGTTTCTTTTTGTTTCAATAATATTGTATGTTGATGTATTGTATATGTATTATTGCTGGAGTGAAATAAATTGATTGATTGATTGATTCATGATCATCATCAATCGCTGGAACTGTGAAAGGGCTTATTAACTAAGTAAGTTTTGGTTGGGTAGTAAAATCGAATGGTCGCAAGTTGAAGACCACAGCGGCTACCTGTATATATTGTTTCTGACAGACAAGCTAAAAATGATACAATCTCAATGAAATAACTAGCCAGTGATAGTATGGCAAATGAACTAACCTAGAACTTTCAACTGCTTTGTAAGAAATTCAAATTACACTAACCCTCATTATGTCGTCACGATCCTTCTTCCTTGAGTAAACTAGCAGCAGAATGAATATCACCCAGATGAAACAAACGACGCAAACGACGATCGGATTTTGCAAAACCGTCGCAAACAGAACAATGTCCTTGAAAGGATGGATTTTGTTTGGCGCGACAAGATAGCGTCCAGCAAACGAGGTCAAGTGGTTGCACTGGCATTGCAGGACCCTCTCCGTTGTTGAGGGACCCACCTGAAATAACGCATTGCAGCGATCTTTCATTATACAATGAAATTTTATTCGAACATATTTTTGAAAATCCGTAAGTTGCTATGGAAACAAGTTTATATTTCATTGCGATTTTCAAAAGTACGTTGAAACAAAATTGTAGCATTCCTCTTTTCAAATGAGAGCAAAGCGTTGCGTTGCAATCGAAGATGACTTTTGTGACGCAAAAAACTTACTGAATACACTAATCGACAGGGGTGAGCATCAAACGTTCGAATTCGATTAGAACAAGTTTTTTAGTTCGAAATCGATTCGAATCTAAAACTGTACATTCGAATAATTGAGCACTTCCGTTTTTTGTCATTAAAACGATTAGCATCATTTAGCCATGATTTCTGTACACAAATTTTAAACAAATTATTAGTGTATTTGCTGCAGAACAAAACCGAATGATATGCATGATCTTTCTAAGACTAATTTTTACTGGTGGTTCGAAAACTTGCTCAAAAATCTTTCAATCTCAATTCGAATTTGAAACTCACAAAATCGATTTGATTCGAATTCGCTTTCTGGTAGAGAAGGCTCAGCCTCACTAATGGAAACAATTTTTCCTTAATAAACTGACTTAAATTAAATAAATGAAGCTGATAAAACTGGTTTTTGCACCATAAATTACATGAGTTCAAAAAATTTATCAATTTTATTTGTAAGCATTATTTATTTATCAACATGATATAATTCATAACATTACCTGACAGCCAGCGCCCGACCAAACTTCCAATGTCTCATTCCAGTACAAACATCTAGTTGTAGCGAAAGCCAGAGTAAAGTTTACCCGTCTGTCTTTCAACACAGCTGAAAATTAGTAACAGCGAGACAAAATTTCAGTCCCCTTTTGCATTGCAAACACGCAAAAGCTTTCGGAAACGTGCAAATTCAAAGCTCGGGTTTATTCTTCTCAAAGGGGAGTTCTGTAGTATTTACAAGGGTAGCAAAAATCAGACTTGAGAGCCTTTCCCTTATACACATCGGGTACCCGATTGTTTAGCGGCAGTGAAGAAACTGTAATGATTTATATTCACATATAAAAACAACCACTGGTACACTTTACCCCCACACCACCCCCCCACCCCCAACTGACCTTTTATCCGTGTCACTATGGTCATCATCGATTCGAAGGACGAACATCACACTAATTGTGAAATTTTCGTTAGAGACTCAATGTATTCAAACCACATGATGCCACCCAAACGTGTAAGTATTAAACAAGTATAGCGTTCATACTTGGCAGAAATTCACTTATCGCGGGTGGTCCTGGAACGGAACACCCGCAATAACTGAGAGGGCACACTGTACTAGTAAAACCTCAGAAAAATGCTGCCGAAAATTATCCGAAATTTCCTCTACGAAACTTAATAAATTTCGCCGAAACTGAAACTTAACCGAAATTGCAATTATCGGCAGACCCAACCAAAAATTTCGTTTTGGTAACATCCCTGGTTTAAGCACAGGTGAAGCTACTCAGACCAAACAATTAAACATTACAAGCATTTCTACTTACGTGGCCTGGTATTATTTGAAAGAAGAAAACACGGAATGGTCTGGACATTTTCCGATTCGTTTCCTACCAACCACTTCATACACGGACACGTATATTCCAGAAACTCAGCCTTCACAACTGCCTAACAGATAAGAAATATTAACCATAATAACCATTTACAAAAACTAAAATAATTATGACTGTACTAAACCAAAGTTAAAGAGAAGTAAAAATAAGTAAACAATGGTACAGTATACACCACAAACAACTATGCAAGGATGAAAAAACAAACTTCGCTTAGAAAAGCAAAAATTAGATTTACAAAAAACTATGAACCGAAAGAGAACATACCTTTTCTAACATCCACCCTGCACCGACGCCCTTATTGTTGTGCCAAATAGTCAAGTATTTCACAAGGCCAACCGATTTAAGTTTGACCTCAAACGTATCAATCCTAAATTTAACAAAACAATAATACATATATATTACTATCTTTCTCTGCCTCTGCCTCTGCCTCTGCCTCTGCCTCTCTCTCTCTCTCTCTCTCTCCCCTCTCTCTCTCTCTCCCTCTCTCCCTCTCTCTCCCCCTCTCTCTCTCTCCCTCTCTCCCTCTCTCCCTCTCTCTCTCTCTCTCTCTCTCTCTCTCCAATTCTTAACAATAAAAAATCTAACATTTCTCTGTTACTACAATACTTCATAAGCCCTTTACCCTAATGACCAACGAACTTCGCTTCTAAATAAAGCACAGAATCATTGAAACTTGAAATCTTACTGTGATCGTGTAAAAGAGTTGATGGTACTGTCCAATTTTTGCTCTGTAGAGTTTCCAAGGCTTCCGTGAAGCTGCACAAAAACACCTGCTTGAGTATTACTAAACATTTCATCTGCAGTGTAAATGTCAATATTGTATGTGACATCTGTAAAATAAATAAATATGCTACCAGTTCATAGATGGCGACTCCAGTTTGGATCACAAATCAGTTGTTAAAATTAGGTCGACAGAGAGAGAGGCCATTTGTTGTCCTAACTTTGGCCAGTCTCAGGACCACGTGTTTTTATAAGAAACTGTTTACAAATGCATTCACAATTATAATGTTGAGGTTTATTTGCAAATATTCTAAATGCATTAGAAATCTAATACCTATGGGTATCCACATTAATACAATAATTATAAGTGGAGAAATGTAACTAATATGCAAAACTTGGAAACAATATTTGAGTACTTAAAGCAAATTATATACTAAAAACAAATGAACTGATTTTTACCTGCTGACGTCAAGTTACTTGTTTCCTGTGCAGTCAAGTTGCCCATTTTTGCAAATATGTCGGACTCATCTTGCCACAATACTTCAACACAATCGGGCTCGGTAGACTCAACGAAAGCGCGGCACAATTCGTGAACAGGCACGTTACAAGATGCGTACTGCTCCTCACAGTTTTTGCTGCAAATATTCACCATCTTTAAGCTGCAAAATGGCCGACATTCGTAACAGGATTTATTGCACGCCAACAGTTCAACATTACAATGTTGAGTAGAACTTCCCCGGCAACTATGATACACGGCTTCGCATTTTTCCCGCCTGGATTCCCAAAGTAACGAATTCTCACAGTCCGAATCTAAACTGTTGATGCACTTGGAAGTTGTTTCACATGTTGAATTGCAGGTAGCGCTGCAGTTGATCCATTCACTTTTACACTCAGACTCACATAAATCATATAACAGTATAGCATCTAAATCAGTATCGCACTGCGCAACACAAATATTGTAATTTTCTACACAAACTTGCTCTGCAGTGAGGAGACATAGCTTTTCCTTCTTGGCACATTCTATAGACAGGTTCCTACATGTTTCTAACCACTCGTCATAACATCCTTGCATTCGTAAGCACCCGTCTATGCTACAAGCAATCGATTTTTCATTAACTATGCACAAATCATCTTTGCAAGGATCGGCTGCTAAAGTTGCGCATTTCTCAACTTTTTCTCTGCACATGCGCAATGCATTTTCACAGCGTGGTGTTTGATAAGAATCATATATGATGCCTAGATAATACTCTTTAGAGCTGTTATTTTCATTACGAACCCTCAGAATGTAATCACTGTGCTTAGCGGGAATTTTGCTCTCGTCGTGACGAAGAGGAATTTGAGTGGCGATGCTGCCACCTTTAAAATCCTTGGTAACTGGTCGCCCATCCTCTTTTAGAACAACCTACAGAGAGAGAGCTGATTGATCAATAAAATCTCGTAATGAACATAACTTCGTATTACTTAATGGTATTAGTGTTGCAATGAACACACAGCAATTGACTTTTGGAAACCGAAAGAAAGAAAAAGCAAATACGAAACAGCCAGGACTGCATCTTGGTTTGAACCGGGGATCTTTGATGTACAAATTACCACTAGACTACCTATCCCCTTGCGATTTTAAGGTCTTAGTTCCCTTCTAATGAGGCCGACAGCTCCTTGATGAATCAATCACTTTAATGTAAGTTTACCCAAATTCAACAACTGCGGTTCAACTGATTTGTTTCTGGGGAACGGGAGTCTCAATAATGCAAACAACATAACCACTATTGTTGATAACAACATCTGTAATTGTCATCAACATTGTTGTCATAAACAATGTGGTTATCAAAAATGTGGTTATCAACAATGTGGTTATCAACAATAGCCACGGTATTGGTTGCAAAACTGTAGCTTCATTTTATCACTAACGAATAACTTTCAAATTAAGATTATAATTAATTGATTAACTATTTTTTTGATACTTTGTTTATTAACGACTTATCTTCATGCACGTATAAATATAACAGTCAACTGACGCAGTTTCGGGTATTTAAAAGTCTAACACCCGTAGACTGGCATTTGCATTTCCGTATCTGTTCGTCAAACTTCTATCAAGACAAGACAGAAAGTGCCGACAGACTGTATGAACTCAAACGCAAAACACAATATGAAACTCTATAGTTTTTCAACAACATTCCCACAGATTTTGTGCAAAACAGCTGCAGTCATTTCATAATGAATGCAACAATTAAGAAGCAACCAATACAGAAGTCATACCTTGAGCAATGCCTGTAAGACGTTTATTAACTCAGAAGCTGTACCTTTAGAGATATCTTAGCAGGTACGTCAAGAAATGCTATAGCCACATCACTGTAAGGTTCTACAAGAAAATTATGAACAGTAATATCCATGTTCGCAGGCTCCCTTGATGTTATAGTAAAATATGAACTTGTGGGTTCAACCTTTGCATCTGAAAAATACAAAAACTTTATGCATCTGCACACCGAAGGCCACAATATGGGAAAAATCTGAAAGTTTAAGTGCACCAGACAACTCGTTTGTGAACACTTGGGCTTCCCAGCTCATGCTATTGTAAAAGTAACAGTTTCAACAGCTAGCTAGTACCTTACCTAGTTCATTTTTTCTTGTTCCCAAGTAAGATACTGCTAGTAAATAACTCTACACATTAAGTAAATTCCACGTAAAACAACTGAAGTTACTGAACCGATCTTTTGCTTCACACATGTCATGTGACTATGATACACTTAACCTTTGACCTACAGCAACTGTGCATGCACACAACGAAACGTGAAATGGCTACATTTCTTTATAAAGAAACCTTACTTCTAGACATACTGAACTGAATAAGTGAACTACAGTAGGAACATTTTTACTACTATTAATTACTGTTACTACTGTTACTACTTTTGTTATTACAGTACTAAAAAAGTGAACTACAGTAGTAACTACAGTGAACTACAGTAGTAACATTGCTATTACTATTAGTTACTGTTACTACTGTTACTACCTTTATTATTACAGTACTAAAAAGTGAACTACAGTAGTAATATTGTTATTACTATTAGTTACTATTACTACTGTTACTACTTTTCTTATTACAGTACTAAAAAGTGAACTACAGTAGCAACTACAGTGAACGACAGTAGTAACATTGTTATTACTATTAGTTACTATTACTACTGTTACTACTTTTCTTATTACAGTACTAAAAAAAGTGAACAACAGTAGTAACAAGTAACATTTCACTAAAATCACAGCAATAAACAGCCATTGTCAATTACTTTCCATGTCCATAAAATACTCCAATGGCTCTTTTAGCTCTTCAATATTAGAAACTGATTGGTTCTCTGGTTCGCTAATTGCTATGCTCGTCACGGGAGTGTTGATCAAACTTGACGAGTTGTCCCATATGTAGGGGTTTTCCTTCATAAAGTACATCTGAAAATAAAATCCTTACTGTTAAACATCTCATAATTTGCCGACAATAAAATGAACAGATTAGCATTGCCAGGTCAAGTTCATATAAATCTACAAAACTATGGGAAAAAATGACCAATCCTACATTGGGTAAAAAGACAAAATTTTTCTTTTTCAGGCAAAAGTTTGAGTGTGTCACATTTTGGAAAAAATTCTTATTCTCCTGGGAAAATGTGTATACTTTCATATTCATGTAAAGGACACATTCTATAACACACCACAGGCAGTTAATGAGTGCAGCTACTATATAAGTCACATTGCCTAAATGACTCCGAACACAGAATCGAACCAACGAAATCAATAAGACAGCGTTCCTTTATAATTTCGGCTCGAAATAAATTTTACTTACTTGTAAAATAAAAAAAATGTCTAATCTATAAGAATTTGCTAAATTTCACCTGCACGTCAAAGACTTTCTCTTCATCTGTATCATTCACTTGTGACAACGATGACGGCAACCTAAAGTGACCGACACCCTCCATTTTTATATCAGAACCTACGAAAAATCAATAGTTAATCGCAAGTCTAATAAACATACTGATATATAATGTGTCGGCACAGTTGCAGTAGTGCTAACGTAATTACACTAATCACATTAAATAAACTTTCTTAATCCAATCATTATTTTTGCAACAGAAATCAAAACTGGAAACCTGCCAAAGTAAAATTCTATTTGAACACGAATCTCAGAAAAATATGTTTGGAAAAATATCGGTTCACGGTGATTATTTTAGCAACCCTTTCCAATTCCCCTGACTTTTCTCCCCATTTGCATCATTTTCCCCGACTTTTTATCAAATTACTTGTTCCCTGACTTTTCCATGACTTTCCGGGATAGCCTGTATTTTCCAGGATTTTTTCTCACCGTGGGAACCGTGCTAACATCATCACACTTCACATTACGACACTATCCGGCTCTCGAAGTTTGATTATGCTTACCTCTGAGATGACTTGCCTGCTGTCGCTGTACCTGAACTGTAAGCAGATCCGTCACAAACGTCGTCGGTTCCTCCCCCTGGACTTTGTACTTGCTCATTGTCTCCGATACGGCCTGGATAATGTCGAGTGATTTCTGCGAGATTTCTTTAGTCTAAAAATACCCGGCGACGATAAAACGAGTATTAATTAAATTCAAGCTGCCCTCCTGCAAAAACACGTCAGCAAACAAAAATAGGATATTACTAGTTAAACTATCTTTTAAAATAATTAATTACTAATAGGTTTCCATACAGAGATGGAATTGCTCTAATGAGAATCAGTCGTGTTACATAGCTGGGTTAATTATTGCTGGCTTCGTATCGTTTCCACACTAGAAATATTTCTCAGGAGTGTTAATGTACGCAAAACTTTTAAAACATGAATATTCATAGTAAATTACTTCTCTTCAGATTTTAGTTAAAAATCATCAGAACTAAACATCCGAAAGTGTTTGATTTGTGAGTCAAGCATTATTAATTTTTGGCCTGCAGCTCTAGCATTTTTGATCTTTACGCGGGGAATGCAATGGATTGCTTTTACATTGTTTTTTGTAAGGAAGCCATTGTTTCTCGTATAACGACGCGTTTTGCTGAAACACATTGGCATAGTTAAGTGAGCATTTACTGTATTAGAGAAAATCCGTTTCATTTGTTGCGTAAGACACTTGCCTGTTGCCTCTTTGGTTGAACGGTCGAGTTGTCAGTGACAGAAGATTCGTTTCCACCTTCAATGTCTGCGAGCGACTGTGCAAGTGAATTTATTGAACCACCCAGTACACTTGAAATGCCGCTCAAGATGTGCCTGTTTGCAGAAAACAGTAAGTAAGGATATACCTTGCTTTTACATTTCATAACTGACAAGTGATAGAGATATTAGTACCGGTACTAGTTGATGTTCATGTAGTTGTAAGGCCCATTTCACACAGTGAAGATGCAAGGAAAATAACGCATGGAATTGCAGTCAGAAAATTAGAAAATTTCGGATTTTTTCCCAAAAACCCACGCAGCACGTTTCGTTTCACACAGAAATTACCAATTTTTTACTAAAAAATTGTCGCACTAATAAAACAAAAAATTTATTACACGAGAAAACAGAATAATCACATAATTTTACGTTGAGCTAACTCCGTAAGGAATTCTCCCGAAAACGGAATATGCAGTATTTCTACCAAGAGGCAATTTCCTCATGAGCAGAACACACAGCCTCTAGGCTAGCAGCAGAATTAATCATGAAGAAATCCCTCCTGAAGCATCACCGCGAAATGAGGCACAGTGTTCTATTTTTGTGGGGAATCCCGCAAGGAATTTTTGCTTCGAAGATTTTTGCCACGCGTCCTCAGTGTGAAATGGGCTTAAGAATAACAACAGCAGTACTAAAAGCTTCAGTATCAGCAGCAGCAGCAGCAGCAGCAACATTCGACAAATCTTTAATCAGACCTGCTTTCCTAACCAATACGCACCTATGACACGTATACTTAGTTTTACGGCTGGCTGATCTTGCCCTAATGCTACCCACCCCCGTTTGCTGAAACTCTTCTGCAAGTTGCACATGTAAATTGAGAAAGAAAAACATGTGTGAACTGTTCACACACCATGCTTTTGAAGTGTTCACACACCATGCTTTTGATATGCTCACATAGGTTTAGTTTTTATGTTAGCTAACTCTGCTTGGATGTATAATATTGTAAAATTGTGTAAAATTGTATCTCTGAAGTGTTTTGACTGCATTTTTCTAAGATTCAAGAATTATGCTGTAATTTCATGAGTTTGTTTCCATGAAAGGTTGTGTTGATTGAACAAGATTTGCACATGGTTTTGTAAGCAGTAGCATTACTATTAGTTTTGCATTACTATTATTGTCGTTGTCGTTGTCGTCGTTGTTGTTATCGTTGTTATTATTATTATTATTATTATTATTACTATTATTATTATTATTATTATTATCTTTTGTGTGTTAAATTTTTTGCTGAAAGTTAAACAACACTGCGACTATATCTATATTGGATGCGTGACCGCTTTTTGTACCTAATTTTCTCTGTACTGTTCTGTACAGTTACACTGATAACATAACTGTTATAAATGCTATCCAGTATGTGTTTTTTTAGATTCACCTGTGGCTTGAAACTACATCTTGTCATTGAGTAAAAATAATACTGTACAACTAAGAAAATTGTGAGCTGTTTTATTCACGAGTCTAAGCAAATGCACATCACTTAAGAAGGGTGTGGCAAGAGAAATTACAACGGCAAAAACAAACAAGAGAAGAAAGATGGAAGGAAACAGAATACGTACTGAGTAGGAAGGGCGTGGCAAGAGAAATTACAACGGCAAAAACAAACAAGAGAAGAAAGATGGAAGGAAACAGAATACGTACTGAGTAGTGTCGGCTGAATCACAAATATCAACATTTGCCGCATCCTTCATGAAACTGGCAACTTTGTTAAACTTATCCATAGCAACTATCTGAAAGATTATTAACAATCAATTGAACCTCGACTGAAAATAATAATAATAATAATAATAATAATAAACAGAAATAATAAACAAATAATTTTTTTGAGAAATCAAGAAACTAAAATTAGAAGAATATAAAAAGCTTATTACTATGAATTATTATTTCTATATTACTGCTACCTACTTCAAAACAACGTAACTAAGAAACTAAAAACAAAATTGCCAAAGCAGAAAAAAGGAATTGCCGTATATACTTATATACAAGTCGACCTTATGTGCAAGTCGATGTGCATTTTCAGACCAAAAATTGCATCATTTTCCATATTACCTGTGTAAAAGTCGACCATAAAACATTAAGATCTTCCAGAGTAAATGATGTCAACAATGGCCGAGTCATAAATCAATAGCCTACAGTGTTAGTGTGTAAGATACGTGCAAGTGCCTGGGCTGAGTATATTATACCTACCCGATATATATATATATATATATATATGGCAATTCAATGCAAACCTATCTCTATAAGTTACGCGGATTGGCAATATTTGCTCTAATGCTGGTCGTTTACAGATGACTTACCTTAGTTTCCGCAGTCAGCTCAGCAACAACAGCTGTTGCTTGTTTCAACATGTCAGATGTCTGCTTCACAACACCAACACTAATCAGCGGTACCTGCACAATCGTACGCACTAACGATGTTCTTACCTGTACAATCAGACAATCAAAGCAGATGCGAACACAAAACGCAAATTGTGCGCTTGCAAACCAAAATCGTTCATAAGTCAACATAGCTAAAACTGGGCCATGATGCTTCAAATGAGAAAGAACCAAATATTGGGTGAAAGGTCAATTTTTTCTTTTCCATACAAACGAACGCTAAATATACAGTTGACCCTCGTTAAACCGGACCCCGTTAGCCCGGATATCGGATAAGACGGACGTCATCCGTGGTAAAGGAAACTGACCGATTTCCGTCCGAGCCCGAGCGCTAAACACAACACGGCCTACCAACTGTACAATAATTTCTTTATCCTCACAGGTTAACTATTTTAAAGTAATATACAGAATAGTATATAGTGCAATGTATATAGGCCTTATTAAGGTGATTATTCCTGTATAATATAGACCATAAATAGGCATATCGGATAAATCGGACAATCGGCTAAACCGGACCATCCACCCACCCCCCAATTAGTCCGGTTTAACGAGGGTTGACTGTATTGGACTTTTACATTCTAGCATCAAATTATCAAGAAAATCTGTAAAAATACTAAAAATACTACTTTTATAACTCCTTACGCACTTTTCTGTCTAGAAACTAGTACTGCAAATGTAAAAAACTTGTATTTTCAAACTTATATAATAGCTCATGGAAGGAGCCATTTTGCTTTGAGTTGTTTCTGTTGCCAAGCATAGATCTTCATCTATGCCTTTAAACATCACTTCAGTGTGTGCTTACACAGTCCATAGCAATCTTTCATGTGGCTGCTAAGTATTTTGTAGAAACGCGACAAAAAACAATGGCTGACTTTAATAGCAATTTTCTCAATATTATGTTTTTCAGTGTGCAGCCTGCACCTCCACTTCAACGTCCATTATCTCAGCTTAGAAATAACATAGAGTGATGAACTTGGTATCAAAATGATCCTCATGAAATGAAGATTCAGAATGTGTGAATAACTGGAAAAGCTTAATTGCCGACTTACGGACGATCTTGCTATGCAAGCACACAAGTATCAAAAAACTTGCAGATCTAAAATAAGCAATTAAGTATCCACATTCATACCCAATTATAATAATAATAACTTTTTCAGTAATTTAAAAACAGAAAATGATCTGAAGCCTGTACCATAGTAAAAACGTCGTACAACATGAACGAGCCAGTATAAGCTAACTAAACACAAGACGCATGCTGTCTTATCGTTTATGTCTTCGCAGGTACAACTAGACGGACAACCAATAAAAACGTACACATGAATTCGTAAGCTCATGTCATAACTAACTAAACACAAGACGCATGCTGCTTATCGTTTATGATCTCCAGGTACAACAGACGGACATGTACCAATAAAACACTTGTACACTATGAACGATAGCCATGTGCTCATCAAGCTAGACTAAACATCAAGATGCACTGCTTGTCTTCATCGTTTCCATGTCTCCAGCAGTACAACAGGTACGGACAACATTCAACTAATAAACTGTAACTAGTGAACGAAGCCAGTGTATCAACTAACTAAACACAAGATGCATGCTGCTTATCGTTTATGTCTCCAGGTACAACAGACGGACAACCAATAAAAACTGTAACATGAACGAAGCCAGTGTATACAATTCTAGTCGATTTTCTAAATCATCAACGATGCATAGCATGCTTATCGTTTCATGTCAGTCCAGTAATTGTACAACACGACGAGATGCAACCAATAAATAACTGTAGACACTGATACGAAGACAACAGTGTTAGTAAACTAACTCAAAAGCAATTCGTAAGAAACGCTGCATCAGCTAGAACTTAATTCCCTAGCTTCCCTATGTCTCCAGGTACAACAGACGGACAACCATCATAAAGAATGCTGTCAAAAGCACAATGAACTGGAAGCCAGTGTATAACAGTATTACCTAAACACAAGATGACAGTGGCTGCTTATCGTTAATAGATAGTCTCCAATACGCTGATTAGCAACAGACGGACAACCAATAAACAACTGTACACATGAACGACTTCCACGCCCTGAGTGTATAATCTACCAGCATGCAGAACACAAGAGGTGCCTATGCTAGCTTATCCGTTTGCATGTCTCCAGCTGTACAACAGACGGACAACCAATAAAATGACTGTAACATGAACGAAGCCAGTGATATAACTAGAGCTAAACACAAGATGCATGCTGCTTATCGATTTTATGTCTCCAGGACCTACCAACAGACGGACAACCACATAAAAACTGTAACATGAACGTAAACGCCAGTGTATAACTAACTGATGAACACAATGAACTGCATGCTGCTTATACGTTTATGTCTCCAGGTACAAGCAGACGGACAACCAATAAAACTGTAATCATGAACGAAGCCATGTGTCATAACCTAACTAAACACAAGATGCATGCTGCTTATCAGTTTAATTGTTCTCCAGGTACAACAGTACGGACAACCAATAAAACGTGTAACATGAACTGAAGCCAGTGTATAACTAACTAACACAAGACGCATGCTGCTTATCGTTTGCATGTCATCCATGGTGAGCAACAGACGGACAACCAATAAAAACTGTAACATGAACGAAGCCAGTGTATAACTAACTAAACACAAGACGCATGACATGCTATGATCGTCTTTTGTCATCCAGGTACAACAGACGGACAACCAATAAAAACTGTAACATGAACGAAGCCAGTGTATAACTAACTTGATGTAACACAAGATGACATGCTGCTTATCGTTTATGTCTCCAGGTACAACAGACGGACAACCAATAAAAACTTAGTATGGTAACAGTAACGCGAACGAAGCCAGTCGTATAACTAACTAAACACAAGACGCATGCTGCTTATCGTTTATGTCTCCAGGTACAACAGACGGACAACCAATAAAAACTGTAACATGAACGAAGCCAGTGTATAACTAACTAAACACAAGACGCATGCTGCTTATCGTTTATGTCTCCAGGTACAACAGACGGACAACCAATAAAAACTGTAACATGAACGAAGCCAGTGTATAACTAACTAAACACAAGACGCATGCTGCTTATCGTTTATGTCTCCAGGTACAACAGACGGACAACCAATAAAAACTGTAACATGAACGAAGCCAGTGTATAACTAACTAAACACAAGACGCATGCTGCTTATCGTTTATGTCTCCAGGTACAACAGACGGACAACCAATAAAAACTGTAACATGAACGAAGCCAGTGTATAACTAACTAAACACAAGATGCATGCTGCTTATCGTTTATGTCTCCAGGTACAACAGACGGACAACCAATAAAAACTGTAACATGAACGAAGCCAGTGTATAACTAACTAAACACAAGATGCATGCTGCTTATCGTTTATGTCTCCAGGTACAACAGACAGACAACCAATAAAAACTGTAACATGAACGAAGCCAGTGTATAACTAACTAAACACAAGACGCATGCTGCTTATCGTTTATGTCTCCAGGTACAACAGACGGACAACCAATAAAAACTCTGACATGAACGAAGCCAGTGTATAACTAACTAAACACAAGACGCATGCTGCTTATCGTTTATGTCTCCAGGTACAACAGACGGACAACCAATAAAAACTGTAACATGAACGAAGCCAGTGTATAACTAACTAAACACAAGACGCATGCTGCTTATCGTTTATGTCTCCAGGTACAACAGACGGACAACCAATAAAAACTGTAACAAGAACGAAGACATTGTATAACTAACTAAACACAAGATGCATGCTGCTTATCGTTTATGTCTCCAGGTACAACAGACGAACAACCAATAAAAACTGTAACAAGAACGAAGCCAGCGAATAACTAACTAAACACAAGACGCTTACCATGTATGTCTCCTGCATTTAAATACGTTTCAATTTTGCTTGAGACACCCGTGTCAGCTGACACGGTCAACTTTTTAACGGCCCGCAACAACGCCAGTCCCATGTCCACTTCCTCATCAGTTTTGGACAGTTCGTACCCGTATGGGAAAACCTACACGAAAAATGCAGATATTGGAAAACAAACTGAACATTTTTAAATGGCTGACAATCAATGGATGCATTAAACGTTAAAGAAAAACACGATGAATAGACATATACCGTCCCATTTTCAGGCCGAATAAAAAGTATACATTCTAACACAATCAATGCGACAAATGCGCTTTTGATAATTAAATAATAGATTAAAAATTTAATTAACGGGGCGGGCGAGCCCAACTATTGATGACATCATAAACTAACATAATATAAATGTGGTTTGATATTTTGGTTTTTTGGGCCTGGACACCCAAAACTTCACAGCACTGGAAGATATGCCACATTGCCTATAAAAGCAGGTCACAAACTTTTAATCAAAATTTTAGTTTTACCTAAACTAATTTAGCCAAGATTTTTCAGCAGTTTATGACACCTAGGAAAAAAGAAAAGGTAAATACTAGTAAAACCTCGGAAAAATGCTACAGAAAAATATCCAAAATTTCGGTTACGAAAATTAATAAATTCTGCCGAAACCGAAAGTGCAATTTCGGTAACATTGCAGCAGATGTAGTACTCGCCACCATCTGACATGCCCCTTACCTAAATACAGAACTGAGAAATTCAAGAACAGCTTTACCTCATAATTTAATTTTATTTAATTTTCAAAAATAAATTTTAAACTCAACCATAATTTTTAAACAATAATTTTAATATATTTAGTTCATATATATTGTGTAATAATGCTTACAGCTGTATGTTCTACCTTGCTTATTCTTTTAAATTTTTATATCCTGTAATTTTACACTGCACTGTAATTCAACCTTCTGGTTGTAATGCAGGGATGAGAAAGACAAATTGCAAAAAACTCTGAAACAGGCCGGGGGTTTTGGGGCCACCTAGGCCCCCAATGGGGTTCAAGGGAGCCCCCTTGGAGCCAGCAACAAACTGCAATTTTGTGACCATAGAGAGCCTCTAAGTGGACTTAAAATATCAATTACCTTGTTCCATGCATAATTTAAAATACCCAACTATCAAGGATACATGATACCTAATTGTCTCAAAAATGCCTAAGTACTGGCTGCTCCTATGCAAAAGTATATAAAAACTGTCTGTAATTGACTCAAATAACTACACACAATTGATTCTATATTTTTATACATAGAGATATACACGTGGTTACACTGATGTACGTGATGTAAACAAAGTGACGGCCTGACAACTAGCGGTCAGCTTGTGAAATAATGTACTGAGTCCGTAAAAATTTTCTCAACGAATTTACGCGATTTACAAAAATGGCACTACTGGTCTTCCAAAACCTCGGAATGCGGAAAATTCTCATCCCTGGTAATGATAAATAAATGGATAATACTAATAAAAGAGAGACTAATAAACAGTATATATTTGCCCTTATGTTTCACAATCTAGAACTAGCACAACAATAACAGGGACCTGCAAGTTATTATGTAATCAGTTGTAAATGCTGCAGCATCAGGGCAAGTAAAGATATAAATACAAATGTCTCTCTAGGTGCGGATAGGGTTACCATATTGTCTCAGTTGAAAAAGAGGACACTTTTTCGCAGACTTGTAAGTAGGCAAAAATGATCAGTCTAGGGTCTATTAAAACAATGCAAATTATACAAATAGGCCTACATGTATTCTAATAGCAATACCAAATGTCTATACTGCAAAAAACATTAACACACTGCAACTGTCAGTCGCCTGCTTCTTCTTGGCTCTTAGAAACAGTTACGCTTGAACTTGACTGAGCCCGAGGCTGAGACCAAGAATACTTTTCCCAGTAATATCGACCTACACGAAAACACGGGTACTCGGCCTTCATTTCATCTGTAAATGCACACTGTCTGTCGTTTCGGCATTGCTACTTTCCAATTAACTTTTACCAGTTGTTCAAAACTGCAAAACAGTGTAACTATGCAAATTTAAAGAAATTCACATAAAAACAAACAAAATGGCTCCCGGAAGCTAATCTCATTTTAGGTCGTTAGCGAATACGCCGAGTATCGACAGCGGTGTGAGTCGTGTGACCCATAGTGATGTGCGCACGGCTTACTTTTGTTCAGTAAATATGTACACAAAGCTTTTACAAGGGTTGCATTTTGAGATGTTAGCAACATCTTGTATTGAAAATTAACGAGCTTTTCTTTGTCTCGTACTGTCGTACGCCTCTGCAGTTGGCAACGTCCGTACATACGGATTGAGGCAAAACCCGGACAAACTGCCGATTTTTTGAAAACCCGCCCGGACAGATGCCCAAAAAGAGGACGTGTCCGGGGAAACCCGAACGTATGGTAACCCTACGTGTGGGCGCTGGTGTTTACTTTTTCGATAAACCTTTACTTCGACAGTCACAAAAAAGTCCAATACTTGATAATATAACTTACAGTAACGGGAATCCTATACGGCGTAGTACTCCTGTACGAGTCCGATACTAAAATCAAAATTTCTGCGGAATAATTTCTTTCAGCTGAGCCGGGCGGTAAGTAGGTTGGCGGTACTTTGGAATCAATTCCATAGGCTAAGTGTTTTCCTAAAAAAAAGTTCATAATAAATGAATCAACTTGATATGTAATATAAGTTATAACAGCGCAGAAAATTGTCAATTGTAGAAATTGTAGAAATCGTACAATTCTTTCAAATGAGATCAAATAAAAAAATCTATATGGAAAGATGAAATACAATAAAATTTAATATCAGGCAATAAAAAATCTCTATTTAAAAACACAAAACTGTAGCTGATGTAACATTTAAGCAAATAATTTGCTATGCCAACCTTCCTATCTACCCGTGTTTGAAGTCCATATAAAAATCGAATTCAACACTGTGGTTTTTTATTAATGTAAGATGGAAAATAAAAAAGCTGACAATAAAAATAAAAAATTTTTACAAACCTTTTCTTACCATAATGCCATCATCTTCTAAGTCAGTTTTGTAGAAAAACTCATAAGTGAGAGGATGATCTTCATCTGTAAATCCGTCACAATAAACAGAAAACAGAGTCTGCAGCGAAATTCCTAGTAAAATTTCAAAACCATGTTGTGTTAACGTATTAGTGACGGAGTGATGAGTGTGATGTTATTAGATCAGCATTTTTTGTTAACACAGCAGTTAGATGTTTAGTACTTGTCGGGAAATCACGTGTACTAAGTTAATGTCTGTAAACTAGTACCATATACCTGTTATAGCATGTCATTTAACTCTCATAAAACAAAATACACAAAAACTACACTGTACGGAGTTTATTATCAGCACTAATAAAAATAAGGAACCAAAATACACGTGCACAAAAAAAAACTAACTAACTCAGTAACAGCACTACACCGTAGGAGCACCAGTATCAGAAATCCAGGCTGTAGTGACCTCTTCGCGCTTTTATACTGGCATTCCAGGTCAGCTGGCTTCTCACACCACGTGTAGGCCCAAACAAGACGTCTGGACCTACAAGAAAGGGGTGAGTCGCTGCTGACGTGGAAGCAGGGCATGTAGAGGGTCCTACACCAGACCCGACACAGGTGCCTCCGTAATAATATATTTCCCGAAGATAAATTTAATTTTATCTTTCACAAGCTATGGTTCGTCCTCACATTACAAATATATCGTGTTAGTTAACTATCATAAATGTTTACTTATATATTACCAATTACATGAATAGCATATTATCACAAGTAGCACAATGCACTAAAGCACGATAATCATCTTATAAGACACAATATAAATTCAATTTAGGTGCACCATAATGTTAACTATAATTTAGCACTATAGGGCTATATAGAGGGACTTGCTCTGTTAGCCAGTGAAAGCTAAGAGAGTCCTCGTTGCTCATGTAGAGCGGTTTTATATAAACTTTTCCTTCATAAACTAATCTAAATACTGGGCTTCATGCAATGCATAATATGCCTGGCCTGAAACTACCTACAGACCTATCATAAGAGAAAATCTAAGTCTAACATTCAAGGCTATATTATAAGACTGTAGTTAAAGGAAAATTCATTAATTAGAAAAAATGCTAGAGAATTTAGGGGGGGGGGGTTTATAGACACATAAAATTAAATTTATCTTCGGGAAATATGTATGCGATTTTCCGACAAGTACAATTGTAATATTGTAGTCAGTCTGCAGTAAGTGATAGTGACATTGGATCTGACAGTGCTATAACTGAACCCATTGTGCTACCTTCTATTCACATGTACATGTACACTGTCGGTAACTGACTCAAATAATTCCGCATAATTGACTCAATATTTTTCCTTTACCTACTTAAGATATTTGCATGTGCCCAAAGAAACTCTACTACTTTTACTTCCCTTTTGTGCACTAAGTAAGAATCATGTTAAGTACCGTTTTGTTTATAAGCAGGTACATTTATCATGCGCTAATACGCTAGCGTAGCGGCTTTGCTTTGAATCTGTTACCCGCTCGCCCACTGTTACCCAAAGAATTTCTGGAAGCTAAACATTTAGTCACTTGCTTAGTTGTTTCCTTTTGATGCTCTAGTTGCAAATCATGCTTTCAGGCTTAATGACGTAACAGTCAAAGATTCAGGTACAGTAATTAGCCGGTAGAAACAATCATGTTAAGTACTGTTTGGTTTGTAAGCAGGTACGTTTATCATGCGCTAATATGCTAGCGTAGCGGTGTTGTTTTGAATCAGTTACTCGCTCGCCCACTGCAATTAACCTCGTTACCTAAGAATTCCTGGAAGCTAAACACTTAGTCACTTGCTTAGTGGTTTGCTTTTCAAGCTTTGGCTGTCTTTGCCAGAAGTTTAACACAGTAACGCAGGTCCAGTACAGTGAGGGCGTCACAATAGCTGCGGGAGCTTAGGCGAAACTATAGGCGATGCTACTTGCGGGGAAACACGGGCACCACCAACAGTTTAAGCACGCCAAGCAATAAATATTTTACCAGAATTTGTGCATCGTACAGCAACAATGTTTTTATCATTATCAGAACTTTCTGAACCAACTTCTTCGCGATAAAATGGAGTAGATTATGAAGGAATTTTTGTAACTTTTGCACATAAATGGACTTGTATGATTTAGAAAAATATAGATTTAGAAACTTACATAGATTAATATCTTATAGATTGCTAATAGACTTATATAGGTATAACAAACAGGAGTGCGTATGGAATGCGGTACTGGCGAAACATGCGCAAAGCATGCCAACTTCAACCCGTCATATATCCTACTCATAACATGATTATAACAAGCGGGTTTAACGTTATATTGGTATGACTTGAGTTAATTAATTCTTATAACTAACTGAAGTTCTAACTAAAACAAACTTCTTATTGTGACAGATATTGCATATATTCACCTTTAGCTGGGTGAATAGAGCATGCTCCATTGATAGGTCTCTCATTAACCACAAACTTGTATGAGCTGAGGCCAAATGCAACATCGTTACCTTGTACGCCTGAAATTTGAACAGCTAATAAATAGTTTCATTACAAACTGCACATAAATTAATTCACAGTGCAACCATACCTCTAAATAAGTAAACTTAAAGACATTGCTACTAATTATCGCAGTGTGTTTGTGCAGTCCATGTGCAGCTTTGTTCTTTCACAAAGTGCATTTTTCGTCGGACAAGCCGAAAACCCCTCGCTATTATAAAGTTTTTAAATTCTTTGAAATAACAACAACATTTGTTTCATAAACAAAACACTACGTAATAAATTTCATATAACGTTGGATTTTCCTAATAAAATCTAAAACAAATAATTACATAGTGAGTTATTTAAGAAACAAAATCTGTCACTATTGCTCAAAAACTGACCAGAATCCATTACAATAAGGAAACAACACTATGAATTCTATGCGTACATGCATGTAAAGCCTTAAAAACAACTTACTACCAGTGATCAAAAAGCAATGGTCTGGAAGAGCTAGCGCGCGTGAAGAAAATATAGTTTCCATAGGACAATCTCTTGTGGGAAGTTAAACAAAATCATTAAGACGGGTATGATCTTTAGTCCCAAAACTTTAAAAACGAACAAATAAATTCCCATCCACAAACATTCCTCGCACAAAAGTATACGAAATTTTGTGCATCAAATGTTCTTAAAGAGTTTAAGGCTCGTATCACACAGAAAAAGCTGTAAGGAGCAAGACATGATCAAAAAGCCATAAGGCGTCTTCCATCTTCCGTAAGGTGCATGTCGTAAATAGCAAGGCGTTTTGCCACAATCCATTTTTTGGCAGGAGGCACGAAATTGCAATATTTTAATGTAATCGTATATATTAATTCCACTGGTATGTCATATATATATTTATATATATATATAAGATTCGAGGCTACAGCTCCGACGGCGGCACCATTTGCGGCGATCTATACATCAGACGAAATGTCTCGATCTAGTGTCATGCCATTGATGGTTTATTTTTCGAATCGGGCCCACCGGGAGGAACGGGGGGGCGAAAAACCTCCAAAAATGGCCATTTTTAGACCGTTTTTTGCAAAACTTATACCTCTTATTTCTGAAGAACGGGAATGGGCCGAGGGTGGTGCTGGCCACGGGTAGATAGCGGTGGGTGTAGTAGGCGTATTGAGACTTCGCGAGAGGGCCACGGGGTCCCGCAACGGACGTTTTCCTGGACCCAACTTGCAATTTTTTCGAAATTTTGATCAAACAGCCTGCAGAAAAACGTTATAGCGGCGCCTGGTGGGACTCTCGGAAGGAGACTCTCGACTCTCGAAAGGAGATATATAGCTCTTTAGAAAGAGGAAGAACAGGGCTACAGGATGATGTGGGCTATATTTTAGGACACGTCCACCAAGAGGAGTACCGACGAGTTAATTAAATGTTCCATTTTCAGCAATTTTCGCTTGGAAAATTGCTGACGTAAAGCCATTGTTCTGACGTCATCCATTATACTCTGTCTGTAACCTTATAACTTAATTCAGTAAAAGCTGCTACTGGCTTTACGTTATAAGTGAGGACTAGGTAGGACTGTTTTTGCAGGGCCTTTGCTAGTAGATATTATAGTTTAATAGTTAATACATAATAGTTACTATATTAATAGCTTAATATATTCTAAAAGCCTATAGCAAGATGTTCACTAGTAACTTAGTACAGTAGGCTGAACACACAATCACAAACCACACAATCTACGAACAGAATAAAACGATGCTCACTCGCGATGTTAAAAAAGCCTCGCTGTAAGAAACTTATGGGAAAAGTCTGTTTCATGTTCACGTACCGACGACTAGATAATGTGTTAATATGACAGAACGGTTTATTGTCAAATATTCCTAATAACTGCAAATTTTATTAACGGCTCTTTAAGTAATATTCTTATTAATCACTACAGAATAACAGATTGTCAATCACATGCATTGTATAATATGGTTAACTGGTATGCTGCCTACTGCATGTAGTATACGATACTTAATAATAATAATAATAATAACTAGCAAAGGCCCAGCAAAAAAATTTGCGTAGAAATACACATATAATCAAAAATTCGCGAACATCCTACATAGTCCTCACTTATAACGCAAAGCCAGCAGCAGCTTTTACTGAATTAAAGTTTTAAGGTTATAGGCAGAGTATAATGGATGACGTCAGAACAATGGCTTTGCGTCAGCAGTTTTCCAAGCTAAAATTGTCAAAAATAGAACATGTAATTAACTCGTCGTCACTCCTCTTGGTGGACCTGCCCTAAAATATAGCCCACATCATTGTGTAGCCCTGTTCTTCCTCTTTCTAAAGAGCAATATATCTCTTTCTGAGAGTCCCACCGGGCGCCACTAGACCGTTTTTTCTGCAGGCTGTTTGACAAAAATTTCGAAAAAATAGCGAGTTGGGTCCGGGAAACGCCCGTCACTGGACGCTATGACCCTCTCGCGAATTCTAAATAGGCCTATGACACCCATCGCTGAAAGGGCTATCTATCCATAGCAAGAACCACCCTCGGCCCATTCCCGTTCTCTACATCTCAGACGTATAACTTTTGCAAAAAACAGCCGAAAATGGCCATTTTTGGATGTTTTTCACCCCCCGTTCATCCCGGTGGGCCCGATTCGAAAAATATACCACAAATGAGACAACACTAGATCGAGACCCTTCGTTTGATGTATAGATCGCCGCAAATGGCGCAGTCGTCGGAGCTGTAGCCTCGAATCTTATATAAATATAAATATATATATTAAGCCCATACCTGTAGAATTAATATATGCGATGATAAGTTACGCAGAGACATTATTACGTCATGTTGTCATAGTTACGGTAAAGCATTAACTATTGTTCATTCCTCCTAAACATTCTAATTTTTGCTCATTTGAAACTTGTGTCTGCTACCTTCAATATCCGTTTCGAAGACAGTCAAGCGTACTAACTTAACTTGTTGACCTGTTTGCACTAAGATGGAGGCACCTAAAGTTTCTATAATCCTTTGTGGTGCATTTATTATTGTCGTGATGTGCATTCAGCGAGGGTTTTCAGACTTTTGTAAAAAGATTGACCATCATTTATGCTCTCATTTCACACGCTTTACCAATGGAGACAATTGTACTATATTCTGCAGACCAAACTCTCAAGAACCAAAGTGCTACTCGGGAACACCATATGAAGGTTATTGCTTGAAACCTGAGGATATTCAGAATATAGTTGATAAGCTTCCTCAACCTATAGATTTACTTTTTATCGAACAATTCGCAACCAACGAACCCGCTGATGGAAATGCTTTCAGAATGAATTTTACTGGCAAATCAATGAATGGATTATACATAAAAGTAGGTAAATTCACTACCTTGCCTGCTAATGCTATTGAAGGTACCACTGAACGACTTGCATTCGATTTTGATGAAGAGCTCTTGCACATACATCCACAAGCTTTTGCTAAAGTAACTGGTCTACTAGAAATAAGGATTCTTGCACCCCGGCGAGATTTGAAGCTTCCTGCCTTGGATATGACTCAACATCGATACTTCTTACGCTTGAGTGCACTGGGGGTGGAGAGCTTAGAGAAGCCTCTGCTACACCCAAATAGCTCCACTTCTCGAGTTACTATATGGGCAAGAGGTAAGTTTCGTTTTTGGCAAACAGAAGTGACAAAATGTCTAAAAAAATCTCTAGTAAACATTGGAAAATCTCCTTTTTAAAAAAATCCTTAGAAATCATAAAAAAGAAATCTGTTATTAGGTTGGTAAACAGTCGTTAAGGACCTCAGCTTTGTTTAGTCAGAATTCGTGCGGGGAAGGTTTGAAACAGCCAGCTCCCCTTCCCGGTGTGCTGTTATAACTTGTATAACGTGCATTACCAGGAGGTTTTGTTATTTGCAGATGGTATTTTTTGTTTTATTTACACAGGGTAAATCTAAAACTAATAAATGTTTGTAAGTTTTGCATATATTTTACTGTTTAATTCAGTGGGTGAACAACAAAGCTCCAGCTAACAGGATGTGACTATGCAAAGAATCAAAGAAATTACTAAAAAGCAAATTCTGCAGTTTTTTGTTCTGATCAAGCTTTCAAAATGTTTCACATGGCAGAATGTTTTATTAAAATTACTTATTAGTAAAACGCTAGGCGTACGGGATGAAGCTTCACAAGGGGGAGGTACAATAAATTTGCTCTGAAAATTTTCCAAGTTGCTCTAATTTGAGGGGGGGGAGACAATCAGCTCCTGACATCACACCATATAGCAATTGCAAAAGTAACAATAAATAAATGCAAGAACACCAAATTATAATAAATGTCTTTTACGAAGAAATCACTAGTCTAACAAGACACAAGTCAAACATTTGCATTTTCACTGAACAAACATGCAAATACTTTCACAATAGTTTTTCCAACGTTTGACAAATTCAAAAGAAATAATGATGACTCAGATTACGTTTTCCTTTTGCAAACATGCGTATAACTTTACCAGGACATTGAGGAGTGTGTGCTTAGCATGTGAATAATGGACTTATGAGGTTTAGTGAACTAAAACTGATAGCAGGTATTATCATAGCTTTATAATTATTAAAGTTTATAAACAATTCGTCACATAAAGTCTTTAATTGCAGCAATTTTTTAACATTGAAATCTTAAATTTTAAACATAATTATTTGCTTCTTTTGCCGTGCAATCGCCTCCTCCTCCTCCTTAACCCCAAGCATCGTACGACTATGACTAACAAGGATTTTATTTTCTAGGATTGACCTGCGACAAGCGTCTTCTCTGGTCTCTGCAGTACAAGTGGAGGAGGATACGCTTGATGTGTGGCAACCCTAAGAGTGTTAGTCACCAAGAATTCACAACTTCAGCATGCAAAATACTTGAGTTATGCTAAGATTAGGCTAAAATTTTTGTTTTAAGTTTGTAGACCCTTTATATTTGTTGTTTTATTTTTAGGAAAACTTGTTTGTTTTCTTACAAAAAGCATTAATTTTGTCCGTTGTTGTTTATTTTACAAATTCATTTTGTTCAGTCGTGTAAAGTCCATAACGTATTCTAGTATTCGAACTATTTTGACTTACTACACGTGTTTAAGAAGTTTAAATTTTTATTTTATAGAATTTTCGCTTGTATGCTTTAATGTTTGAAATAAATTTAATTAAAGCCACCTAAAATGTTTTAAATGATTTCGTGATGTCATTTTACACATTACAAAGTGCATTCTCGTGGTTAGTCTTGGGAGAATTTAGTGATCCTTATAATTTTCCTTTTGAAAGTTTTGTTAATTCTTCCTGCATTGCTGCTGTCCTGGCCATGCCTGGGAAGTTTTGAGAACAACAGTGACCAAAACCAGAATCCTGGCCAGGTCCTTTCCGACACTTGAAAGCAGAATCCTAGTCAGATTCCTCTTGACGATGAAACCAGAATCCTGGTCATTTTATCAAAAATGCGTGAACATCCTACCTAGCGTTTGTTTACTTACGTAACGCAAAGCCAGTAGCAGCAGCTTTTACTAATTAAAGTTATAAGGTTATAGACAGAGTATAATAGATGACGTCAGAACAATGGCTTTGCGTCAGCTGTTTTCCAAGTGAAAATTGCCGAAAATAGAACATGTAATTAACATAAATATATGTATGACATACCAGTAGAATTAATATATACGACTAGCAAAGGCCCCGCAAAAGATTTTGCATAAAAAAACCACGTATAAGCAATAACACGTGAACATCCTACACAGTCCTCATTTATAACACAAAGCCTGTAAAGCCCGTAACATCCTGCCTACTTACCTAACGCAAAGCCTGTAGCCCGTAACATCATGCCTACTGTTTATGTATATGTTTATCTAACGCAAAGCCAGTAGCAGCTTTTTGCTGAATTAAACTTATAGACAGAGTACAATGGATGACGTCAGCACAATGGAATGCGGTCAGGTTTTCTAAGCGAAAATTGTCGAAATTTGCGGAAAATAGAACACCTAATTAACTCGTCGATACTCCTCTCGGTGGACCTGCCCTAACATATAGCCCACACCATCGTGTAGCCCTGTCCTTCCTCTTTGTAAAGAGCTATATACCTCCTTCCAAAAGTCCCACCGGGCGCCGCTAGAACGTTTTTTCCACAGGCTGTTTGATCAAAATTTCGAAAAAATCGCGAGTTGGGTCCGGGAAAACGCCCGTTGTGGGACGCCGTGGCCCTCTCGCGAATTCTAAATATGCCTACTACACCCACCGCTGAACGGGCTATCTATCCATACCCAGCACCCCCCTCGGCCCGTTCCCGTTCTCTACATCTCAGCCGTATAACTTTTGCAAAAAACGGCCGAAAAATGGCCATTTTTGGAGGTTTTTCGCCCCCCGTTCCTCGCGGTGGGCCCCATTCGAAAAATAAACCCCCAATGAGACGACACTAGATCGAGACCTTTCGTTTGATATATAGATCGCCGCAAATGGTGCCCTCGTCGGAGCTGTAGCCTCGAATCTTATATATATATATATATACCAAGAATATTAATATATAGATAATAATAATAATCTTTATTTAAAATCGGCTTTTGGGGTGAACAATTAACATTAGCTCAAAGAGCTATTATCGCCGACTGTAAATAACAACCTACATAACAGAGATTATTATTACCCCACTTTTACCCTAAATACCACGCGTCAGGCAGGGCAACAGCAGGTACCATTTTTAAAGTCTTTGGTATGACCCGGCCGCTGGTTCGATCTCACGACCTCCCAGACGGAAAGCAGACGCATTACCACTAGACTAAACCGTCAGGTCAGAATAAACCGTCTGGTCGTATCATGTTTGTTGTTGGTAATATAGCATTCGTAAATATGTGTAGTAGATTAAAGATACTTTTCAATGTTTATGTTATGTAGGTGTTAGGAATGCTTATGATACAAATCAATTGTGTGAAGAAAAAAGCTTAATTACACTAATTTTCACGTTAGCAACAAGCAAAAACACCTTATGGCAAATGAAATCAATGGTCAAACTCATATTACCATAAGGCTCCTTAGGAGCTGCCCAAAATGTCTTATAAGGAGTGTACCGTGGACTCTCGGAAATGCCTAACGGTAGGCAAACCGAGGTAAGCAGCAAATGGCAAAAGGATGATTTGTATGACAGAGCCTATTGATCAGTGCATATTCATTTTTTATTGGGCGCCTTTTTCTACACGCAGCGGATTGTATCTAGCTGTACCTGACACCGGCCTAAAATGGTACACAGACTTTTTAAGCAGCCTGTACTAAAATATTGCATGTAAATGTGCGGTAATATTGTTACGTTATATAAGTGTTCTTTTCTGAGCTAACGAACAGACCGAGGAAGTATTTAAGCTACACACACCTCTGCATTCTATGATGTACGACTGTCTCTCTGATAAAGCATCATTCTTCAAGATAATCACATTAGTTTTATTGAACATCCATTCTTCATTGGTACCCGCTAAGTTCACAGACCAAAAATACCGAATGGAACTTTTATTGCAGTTTGTGCACGTGGCTTGCAAGGCGACCGAATGATCAGGACTCGCTTTCAATTCACAATTCTTCAAGCAGCTAAAGGCATAAAAATGCATCAGATTAAATCAGAAAGTAATCTTACATTCTGAAAACGGGAGACATTAAACGCTAACAGAAACATTATGACACAAAGAGAGTCTTGATTCTTAAAGGTAAAATAACTTGGTGATACCATAAAATTTGTCAAACATAAACATGATAAACAACGAGATTGTTTTTAAATTTAGTTTATCAAATGCTTGGAAATCGATTTCAATCATAAATGTAAAGCTTCCTGACTAATGAAAAAACAGATACGGGCAACCTACGTAAGTTTGACAACGGGTATATGGCCAGGCACCACTTGTATTACTTGCTGCACAGCCCGAGTCGATCGACCTGTCTTGGAAATTGCAAACCAAAATGTCAGCAAAGAATTCGGTTCTAAACTTCCAGCTGGAATTGTGATCATTGAGGCTAAAATAAAAGAGAAAAATTGATAGTTAAAAATGTCCCATAAAAAAGAAAAATCACTTACTTAGTGGAAAATCGCATTACACATTATGAAATAATTACTTGTCAAGAATCAAATGTGACACTTCGTATTTCAAATGTTTGGTAAAAATAGAATATAGAATACCAAAATTACTTTTCTAAAGCAATCATAACTCTTTACAGAGGCACCCACAACTGTCTGAATAAATGCTGATGAAACTATAATGTCGTTTAAAGTCAACACAATAGCTGACAATGGGTGACGACGGTACTTTTACTCAGTTTTAGGAAGTACCCTAGTCTTAAAAACGAAGTAAGTTGCTGACTGTAGAGTTTACATAGAAAAACATGTTCAGGCGACCAGCTCTGGGTTATCAGAGGTGTTCACTACTCTTAGCTCTGTCGGTCAAACGGTAAACCCAATAACAAAATTGGCATTCTTAGGATATCAATTTAATATAAGCCAATTATTAATTACGCACAAATGCTGAATTGAAGGTAACTTATATAAATGTAAATTCTTACTGTTAAAAGGAAGCAACACATTGTAGTTGCCATAGCAACCAGGATCCTTTAGATCGGGCATCGCGGTTTTAATTCCCTCATAGCAATACCAAGTGTACCTGAAAATTATTAAAACTCAATGAAATTTAATAAAGGTTAAAACAAAGAGGGTTTTAGAGAGACGAAACTCTCATTCCACTCACTTGATTTAAATGTTTCTTGGTTAAGATGCATGTGACAATGTATAACTGCGTTTTTATTGTTTTGGATGAAGAAAAGCATCAAAATTCATTAGCACACTTTTACTCAAAACAAATTTAATTTAAACGTAGTTTTAATGTAACAACATAGATTACAATACGGCTAGAATAAGACAGTTTTACAACTGACAAATGTTCTCAGCAATGAAATGTAACACTTAGAAGAGTGGAGACGATAAACTATAAACTGTAGAATCATTAGAGTAAGACTACTAGCAGTACAGATACATACGTAGCATAAATTTGAAAATTTGATTAACATTACTATGAAAGCAATGTAAACTAATACAATACTTTGAAGTGCTTAGTAAGAAATACAAATTTCTGTACAGATGATAAACTACAAACAGTAGAATCATTAGAGTAAGACTACTAGCAGTACAGATATATACGTAGCATAAATTTGAAAATTTTATTAACATTACTCTGAAAGCAATGTAAACTAATACAATACTTTGAAGTGCTTAGTAAGAAATACAAATTTCTGTACAGATGATAAACTACAAACAGTAGAATCATTAGAGTAAGACTACTATCAGTACAGATACATACGTAGCATAAATTTGAAAATTTTATTAACATTACTCTGAAAGCAATGTAAACTAATACAATACTTTGAAGTGCTTAGTAAGAAATACAAATTTCTGTACAGATGATAAACTACAAACAGTAGAATCATTAGAGTAAGATTACTAGCAGTACAGATATATACGTAGCATAAATTTGAAAATTTGATTAACATTACTCTGAAAGCAATGTAAACTAATACAATACTTTGAAGTGCTTAGTAAGAAATACAAATTTCTGTACAGATGATAAACTATAAACAGTAGAATCATTAGAGTAAGACTACTATCAGTACAGATACATACGTAGCATAAATTTGAAAATTTGATTAACATTACTATGAAAGCAATGTAAACTAATACAATGCTTAGAAGTGCTTAGTAAGAAATACAAATTTCTGTACAGATGATAAACTATAAACAGTAGAATCATTAGAGTAAGACTACTATCAGTACAGATACATACGTAGCATAAATTTGAAAATTTGATTAACATTACTATGAAAGCAATGTAAACTAATACAATGCTTAGAAGTGCTTAGTAAGAAATACAAATTTCTGTACAGATGATAAACTACAAACAGTAGAATCATTAGAGTAAGACTACTAGCAGTACAGATATATACGTAGCATAAATTTGAAAATTTGATTAACATTACTATGAAAGCAATGTAAACTAATACAATGCTTAGAAGTGCTTAGTAAGAAATACAAATTTCTGTAGAAGCTTTAAACATGTAAGTAGACACATGACTGCCAGGAAGAAGCAAATAGGTGAATTCATATGTTGACAGATTATAACTTCTAATATTCTAAGGAAATAACAAAGCGCAGAGTTTGTTTAGTAAATTATCTCCAGCCTCTTGACACAAAACAAATTTATTCTAAGTAAATTTATATATGTTATTGAGTAGCACTATTGTGACACTGATGTCACTCAAGTCACAGATGCTACGTTTACAATTGAGTGTAAGAGAAATATATAAAGCCAAGATTAAGTAAATATCAATCAAAACTCATCTAAAATACCCTTATGTGGTGTGTGACAAAATACTGAGGAGTTTGAAAAAGAGTATTAGCAGGCCTCTATACCACTCTTAAAGCAAAAGCCAAGTCTCTTGGGAAGTTGAGCTTATTTTAATATTTGGGGAAAATGTTAGAAAGCTTCAGCGATAAAATTGTGATAAGAATCTCGTGTAATTAGTAAAATCAATTTAAAGTCGCCGTAACTTTATGCTTGGGGGCGCTCATTTTAGACGAAAAATGGCGTCATCCGGTTTCCATGCAATATAAACACTTATCTCGCCGTTTTTTTAACTTATAGAGTGAATTCTATAAACTAAGTAACCAGCCCGGCCCCTACTATGTGCTGGCAAGTATACATGTATATCTAAAAGTCAGCAAAAACCTGTAAATTAATTATTTACACAATTCATGTTAATTACTGACACATTTAAGGTGTAATTCTGTAGATTAAAGCAAGATAACCACTTTAAGTTTGATCATAACTGATCGAATGACTAATTTCTAGATAAACACAGTTAAATACAACATCAGAATAACAGAACTTCTAAGCAAATTGTAGAAATTTCTCAATGCGTACCTTCATCACAGCTTGCCTTCAGGGCATTCAAACTGCCCAGCAGACACCAGCTTACGTCATTTTTTTCAAATATGCCGTCATCAATGCTCATTTGGCGGGAGATAAGAAATAATTAAATTTCTATTACACTTTTAAGCAAAGCATTCTATGTGCATATTTTGTATTGTGATTTCAATATTTTGAATTGTACATTAAAATGCAATAAATGTTGTTCGAGGATTGGTTCTTCCTTTAAGTTTAACATACATACGTGAGCCCAAAGTTCTCCACCTCTGACTCTGAATTAACTGTGACGTTAGCGCGCTTGAAAACCGCAAAATCATCAGACAGATCATCTGGATCATAAGAAGCAGAAGCATCCATGGTAAGATCATCTTCGCTTCCGACGACTCTGAATGGTCCGCCGTCAACGACAGCAACTAAACCCACACTTTCAATGAAAAACCAAGCCTGCAAATGTAAGACAATCTCAACAACTATTCTATCAGTGGCGACAAATGAATAAACCAAAAATAAATTCGAGGTTCATTTTCTCATATAAAAACAAAAAGTTTGTGAGTTTAATAAGTTTAGCAAAAGTAAAAGAACACTTCTAAAAACAACAGAAAAAACGGCAGAGGAACCACATTAAATGAATTTTAAAGCATAGAAATAGTGTGGTTGTAATACTAGACAGTGCTGAATGCCTTGCATAAAGATTTTCTCACCTAAATGCTTATCAAAAACAATACAAATCAAAGAAGTACAATGTTTTTTGCACTGTTGATTCAACTTCAGCAAATGCGAAAAAATATTTCTTTGCTTTACTAATCCTAGGCCTCGAGTTGAAGTCCCAACTAGCCCACAATTTTTCAGCGCCTCCTTTCTTTCTCCAACTCGTTACCCACAATGGGCATTAATTCTTAAAAAATAAACCGCTATGGTTTACAAATACTCAGTCATAATCCAATTACTGAAAAGGATGTGATTTACTAAACATTTATATATAGTAAGTAAGTTTATTAGTTTATCACAATTTTTATGATAGCAAAATACATAATTAAGAGATTTATAAATCTGTACAACATACAATAATATTACAAAGTGCAAAAGTGATTATTGATTAGTGGTGAAAGGGTGGCGAAAGAACTATAAGTTATCGAGGTCAGCCACCCTCTCAGGATTGTTACTAATATAATTAATTAATGCGCATGTACCAGGTAATTAAAAATTATCAGATTTAGCATTTAAGACGATTGTTGATTGAGTTAAAATTTTAGTTTCAGGTAGAATAGTTTTCAATCACGGGAAAGAACAGAAGAGACAAGCGTGACTATCTTTGAATATTAAGTTAAACTTTATGCATTTGAGATTATTATTGTGATTACGACTTAGAACCAACGAAAGAGAAAAAAATTAATTTTTCGCTTGTAAGTAGCAAAAGTGGTTAAACACGTATACAGAGTCGTGTAGAAAGAATTGAAAGTAAATGTATCCTGAAATTCTTCAAGATTAGCATTGATGATTACATAAATATTAAAGATGTACAAAATGCAACTTGAAATTCTTTAGGATTAGCATTGATGATTACTTAAATATTAAAGATGTACAAAATGTAACTTGAAATTCTTTAGGATTAGCATTGATGATTACATAAATATTAAAGATGTACAAAATGTCTCTTGAAATTCTTTAGGATAGCATTAATGATTACATAAATATTGAATATGTACAAAATGTATCTTGAAATTCTTTAGGATCAGCATTGATGATTACATAAATATTAAAGATGTACAAGATGTATCTTACTTCCATAACATACATTTGAGCTGCAATGCTTACTGAAGGATTAGTGCAGCGAGACACAATGCCTTAACACCTTAAAAATAAACACAATTAAAAATAAAGTTAGTTAGTTAGTTCAACACTGGCTTTTCCAAACGCACCCCCCCCCCTTACATGACGTTTAACTGATCACTTACCTGATCACTGTTCTGTATGGTGTGATCTGCTGTTTTCACAGTTACTGTAAGACGTACAACGTAGCTGCCGGGACGAAGCATTCTTGCGGGTATCGTCAGGTAGGCATTAGTATCGTTAACGTGCGGTAACTGGAGCACGTTGTTCTCCGCAGGAACGTGCAGAAACTCGTTTATCAGAAAAATCTGCCACTTGTTCCGAGTTGAGACGAAGTCCGAGCATTCATTATAAATTATGGACGAGAAAGTTAAAGAAGTGGAAACTTTGTACGCCGGTGCTGTACGGACGTCGTGACCGGCTCCAATCACTCGTACACGCACGACACATTTGTCTCTTAGTATCTTTACTGTGCTGGATAATGTCAGGAATGATTCGTTTGTGCCGGCGAGCAAACCAACCACACGGACGTCATACGTACCAGGTTTAGAGTATTGATGAGAATACGAGTAAAGATCGAGCTCCGATGGATAACCTAGCAAACGTTTCTGATCCGGTGTGGCGTCTTGAATAGGAATAAAATGTTGACAGCTGACCTTGAAAGTAAACGAGTCACCCATGTCCCACAATACTTCCGCTCCACTGTGTTTGCAATTGCCGTGTAATAAGAAGTGAACAGGAAAACCGACGTAATATCCGTCTTCTTCCGATACCGCGGTGAGGGACAGTTTGGGGGGCGTCTGTTCACCTGCTCTTACACCCACAACCATATCTGAATTACAAAACATTTTTAGCCAATGTCTTAAACAATGTCTCAGGTATAAATACAAGACACAAATTGCATGCCAAATTGCACGGGTTGGTCTAGTTCGAATTTGGCAACAGTATAATATGAAACACAGTTCATTGTGCAGAAAAACTAAGAGCAGACCATATGCTTTTTGGTTCACATTCAGGGAAAAACCAAAAACGTTAAAATGTTGCATACACATGAGCCAAAATTTTTCATGCTCTATGAAAATGTTCCTTCATGCGGATAAAGAATGACTATTCTTTGTCTAATGTGTTTTTGATCGTTTTCGGACATCTAGTTAAGAAATGAAGTCAGTTACTAAAAACCAGTATTCAAGATAAATAACAAAAGTTATGTTAGGATGGCGTGTGAAGAATAAACCTTTGCAACTCTGCAAGGCCAAATCAAACATTTAACAAAATGAACCATTATTAACTTTTAATGGTTATAGTTAGATCAGAACCCAGGTAACAGCATGAACCACTATTAACTTTTAATGGTTATAGTTAGATCAGAACCCAGGTAACAGCATGAACCACTATAAACTTTCAATGGTTATAGTTAGACCAGAACCCAGGTAACAGCATGAACCACTATCAACGTTTAATGGTTATTGTTAGACCAGAACCCAGGTAACAGCATGAACCACTATCAACGTTTAATGGTTATTGTTAGACCAGAACCCAGGTAACAGCATGAACGAACCACTATCAACGTTTAATGGTTATAGTTAGACTAGAACCCAGGTAACAGCATGAACCACTATCAACGTTTATGGTCACAGTTATACTAGAACCCAGGTCATTAATTCAAAGGTAAATTGCTAAGAAGAGGCACTGAACCAGCAGTGGTGTATCCGTCTCTTTTGAAAGTGAATATATCCTGTCTCGGCGAGCAAAATAACCATAGTATGACAAGCGACACTCCTTTGAAGAGTTTTCTAAACAATCACCCAGTCATTTACAAATACGACCCACCACTGCTTAACTGCATAATTAAGCATACACCGAGAAGGCCACACAGATATTTCTGTCATCCCTATAGACTCAATGTATTCACAGTGACAGTGTGATTCATACATGCAAAGAAGTTTAAAGTACTTTTTCCATACCTAGTATGTAAAATTATGCAGGAAAAGTAGCTCATAGGTATTAACATTAAATTATTCATTCAAATATCTTACTAAATTCAACTAAGTGACTAAATATGGTAAAAATCGACTACCTTCGCACCTACGTCCTGTAAACCCCTTCCTGCATCGACAAGAATAGCCGTCAGCTTCTTCCGTACAATACCCACCAAACAGACACGGCTCAGATCTACAATGAACTAAAACCAGAAAAAACATTTCAACATTGATTGTTAAATAAGAAACAAAAAAATACAATTGAATAAAGTTGGAAAATAGTCCTAGAATGTTACCTTTTTATTCTTTACACACAGTAAGACATTTATACACAAACCACTCTCTACTTCTTAGGCAATTCCACGGTGTTACGACTCGCACAAACGTACTTGCAAATATTTCAGCATAAATCTTATATTACTCATTTTAATTTACTGAGCGAACAACTAAAATTCACAGAAACGCTAACACAGTACTCTCACCAAAGTGGTCAAATCTTTTGAATAGCTTTGATACCAGTGTTATAGGGTTATTGATTTCTCTGCCTTTTTCTGAAGTATTTCCTGCTTCTTGTTTAGTACAACTTCTCGCCACTAGGACATCGACTTAGTAATTGTTTGTACCAAGCGTTACCTCATGAATGCCACCTAGTTGCTAAACCTTCCCGATTCAGTGAAGCGTTTTGGTGTTTAAAAAGGTAATGAAAAAGCTGACACACAGAGGCAGTAACTTTCAGGCAGTCACTCTGTAAACACTCTGTATTTCATGCACTCTGTCTCTGGTGAAGCGTTTTGGTGTTTAAAAAGGTAATGAAAAAGCTGACACACGGGCAGTAACTCTTGGGCAGTCACTCTGTAAACACTCTGTATTTCATGCACTATCTACATACATTAATAACATAAATCGAAGTAATGCAAATGAGCAGAATAGTAAATAAGTAAGAATATTAATCAGTAATAATGTGTTCAGGTAACAATATTACATTTGTAACCTAATAATACAATTTAAATCTGCATAATAAAGTGAGTTTGTATATTTTCATCTATTTTTTCCATAGTTTGGGGTCTTAATTTACTCCAAACCTACCAAAAAGTATGTAAAACACAGTGATTATAGTAAAACTCATAATGTCCCAATATTTTTCTCTCAAAATACAGAACATTGGACTTATGTTAACCACCAACTATAAGTCTCGCTTACTCCTACAACAATAAAAACATGTTAAAATGACTACTTAACTACAATTAACATCAGTCTTACATGCAATCTCTGCAGTGTCTCTACAGTTTTTGCATGTTAAACTACAATGATACATTTACTTCACACTTTCTTCGCTAACGAACCCTAAAGTGACGGATTGGTTTCAGTAATACGAAGTATTACACTTTAGACCATTGCAATGACTACAGAACAGCATCGCCACAAAGCACTTATTCGTGATATGAAAAACTAGGAAACTTGGCAATAGAAACATTTTCAATAATAAATATCATACCAATCTCACATCTGGAACCCACCGCGTTTGGTCCGCAAATACAAGTGTACATTCCGAGCCTATCAATGCACGTTCCGTTGTTTTTACACGGGTTGCTGGAGCACTCGTCAAAATCTAAACAGTAGAACAAGAAACCATTAAATTAGGAAATCAGTTTTACTTTGATTTGCCTTTCTTTCTGTTTTGTTTTATACATTTAGCTTAGTTTTTCATTGCTTTAATTTATTATATTCTCTTTCTCGACAACTTTAGTTCTGTTGATAATTCTTTTCCTTTTATTTTAGTTGCATGATATCGAAGTTAAGTATCAAGCTATGAACTTTCTCTTACGTTAAAACTGTAAGATATTTTCCTTTTGTTTGCTTTGCACAATTCAGTTGCAACCTGCAAGTTTTGGTTACTTAAATTACGTTAATTATGTTCTATAGTATTATGTTTTGCGTTGATAATTTTGCTACTAAAATCATTTATGTAATTGCCAATTACACACGTCATACTAGTATAAATTTAAATTATGAGCACAGTCACGAGGTCATGAAAGATCTGTAAGCAAACAGCGGAAACCAAAGATGCTTTCTGTTCCTCGTCCGTCATTTCTCGCTCAGTCGCGCCAAAGATGAGAAACATGGCGGTCTTTACGGCAATGCACACGTTTGAAATTCGCCAGAAAAAGGTAGGTTATTTAATTTACAACTTTCTTTTGTTTAATAATAACTAAGAATTCTTTGTGTAATCATAATAATGCGTTAAAAATCTTCAATACCTGCTATATAGCTCTTTAACCAATTCTTAAATCCTTTCAAATGTATGCTGACAATGAAATCTTTTCAAGAGTGTAACAGGCAGTGCCATCTACTTGAGAACAATGGAAATGTCGCCAGAGTTTGATATACAATACTAAGATTTGGAATGAAAAGTTTACCTAATTCACATTTTTGACCTGCAAAACCTGGCAAGCAGTTACAATTGTACTTGTACGTGATGTGCACATCTTTGCTGTAAGCTTCTAACAGACACGTACCATTATTTTCACAAAAATGGCCACCGCACGGGATAACTGTAAACAAATTATAGTCCTAAGACAATAACAAAATATGTATTCAAAAACTATTCAAACTGTTTGTCAAACTAAGCAGAAGTATAATTTAATTTAATTTATTTATTAACACTCAATTAAAATTTACAGATAGTGTACAAACATATAAAAGTACAACACTATACATTACAACACAACGAAATATTACATTAAGAAAAAACGAAAATTTTTAAGTGTTGGGGAAACACAAAGAAAAAACTGCCTTTTATATTTGAGAAAGTTATCAAGATTAACTGAACACAATTTTTTGAGGATTAATTTAAAATTTACTGTATCAGAATGTTATCATTAATTACAATTGCTTAAGATTTTGTCTTTTTTGCCTTGTTTATGTTTAGAATAGATTTGATACGGGTGTTATAGGGTTACTGATTTCTCTGTTTTTCTTCTCTGAAGTATTTCCTGCTTCTTGTTTCGTACAACTTCTCGCCACTAGGACATTGACTTAGTAATTGCTTGTACCAAGCAGTACCTCATGAATATCTTTGCTAGTTACAAAACCTTCCTGATTCATTGAAGCGTTTTGGTGTTAAAAAAGGTAATGAAAAAGCTGACACAGAGAGGCAGTAACTTTCGGGCAGTCACTATGTAACCACTCTGTCTTTCATGCACTCTGTCTCTGGTGAAGCAGGGTTTAAACTCCTTCAAAGTTTGGCTAATTAGACAAGGTTAAAGGTTATTTCTTATTGTTCACATCTCTAATCAAAGTTAAAACAGCCAAAACAAAAAAGCGATTTATCTTAAAATAAACAGACTTGAACTCCAAACCTGCACTTCAGTGTATTTTTACCAACACCATGTATCACAAAACCATCGTGGAACAGAACCGTTATAAATGACCACAATAACACCGCAACCTTACACAGCACTTTTACATAGCACCACAACAACAGTGCAAAGTGTGTAGTAATTTGTGTACGTGAGTAGCAGTAGTAGTAATTTGACTACTGCATGCTAAATATGAAATTAATAAATAGAGAGTAACGTGGAACAAACTCTTGGCAAAAATCTTGTCCATATAATTCTTCCTTCTAATGCGACATTCTTTCTGAGTTTAAATGACAAGAAAAGGGGTACCTAAAGTAGGTTTCAGAAGTATCGCCTTAAGAAATTATATTACTTCATAGCAACTTCATGCGTATATCATACTTGCATTGAAAGGATTTTTTGTTTATTTTCATTTTAAATTTCCCGCGATACTGTTCCGACGGCGCCTTTACATGACGCCACATACGCACAATGTAAATCAGGGGAAGAAAAGTAAATGTTAAACTGTGTCTCACAGAACTTTACACGAAAAATTATATTACTTAGCTTTTCACTTACCTGCTTGAAAGACTTATGTAACTAGAAAAGAAAATTAATTATTTAAAATGTTTTCACCAATTGGTAATGTCACTGGCTCACCCTCCGGGGTGCACCACTCACTAACCAAAAACGTATTTTTAATCTTATTGACAAGATACTGTAATTTTAAATTTTACTTAGTTAGTGACGTGGGCGCTATGAATGCTCTGATTATTTTTTCAAACTTTACTCAATGTTATCTAAACTTATTTCAATGACTTATCGTCAAAATGGCTGCATCTAATGCTCGAAACGGAAGTTTAAATTTACATTTTTTATACAGCGTTATTGGCAATGCAAGCCCAGTATGCAAAAAGTGTAGTATGCAACTGCTATAAAATTTCAAGACGAATTTTCTAAGCTTTATGTAAGTAGAGAGTTTTCTTGCGCTTTAATTAAGTATGTGTAATTGGAGCCTATCTTTTTAAACTTAATTTTTTTTGTATTATTGCTTTAACGCGTTGTATATAACATGACTCGTGTTTGATTCTCTTCTTGCTTTAGTGTTATACCATCAGATCTGTTCTACGTTCTTAGCAGATGTTCACTTGTTGATTGACAATGGAGTTTACTGTGTTTGGAAGCGTCTCACTAATAAATACCGGCATATTTATTGTATTGGTCTCATAGATTGTGATGAATGTTTAGTTCGTACACAAATATGTAAAAAAATTCTTGCTGATAATAATTTAATGCTGATAACTCATTAAGGCATTCTTGCTGATAATAATTTAACCTGATTCGTATTTGTAAAAACAAACCTTGTTCGCATACTGGGGTGACCGCAGTAGCAATATCGCTACAACAATCGTAGAACATTGCATTTGAAAAACAGCCATCTTGCTCTACGCACGGAAGCACGAAACAACCGGGTGCAACTGAAATTGAAAAAGGAATCAGATTTACAGACGCTACCATCATTGAAACAACCGTTTTATCTCTCGTTGCTAGAAACATTTTGCATTAAGTCTCATCTGTACAAATGTTAAAAAATTATTAAAAGAGCCACAATGAGACTAGTTATATCTGGCAAATATTTTGTTTACTTGATATGACACGATAAAAAATAACACCCCTTTCAAGTTAAATGTAAGTTTTTGTTGAAGCCAAGTTATGGATCTGGCCTGCATAAAAGCGGTCGTCTCTGCTCTTTCACTGGTCTAGTCAGTTTAATCCACGATGGTGTAACCTCTATTTCATCTTTATTTTTGAATTGTACTGAACACCCCTTTCACGCTAATGTAAGTTTTCGTTAAAGCCAAGTTATGGATCTGGCCTGCATAAAAGCGGTCTTTTCTGCTCTTTCACTGGTCCAGTTAGATGAATCCGAGACTCTATTGCAACATTATTTTTGAATCTACTTTGTGATTTGCCAATAAACGTATCGTTTTTCTCACACATCATTCTGTTGTTTCGTGGGCGGATGTCAGAAGAGTTATAAACTGCTTGGCCTTCATATCTGCTAGTAGAGAACCAACCCGGGTAGTTTTAGCCCTTGTCGGAGAGGTAGCGCCTGCAGTTCAATACTGCTGATCAATAAAAATCATTTAAATTAGTATTGTGTACACTATGCAAATTGTATATGCAAAAAGTACATGTGTACTTGTACAAAATGTGGTGTACAAGCTGGATAAAAGATCATTAAGACTCAAAATGTGACTGATCTGATCCACAATTTTGATGTCAATGCACCATTTGACTATCTGATGCCTTCCCATCATACAATATTTGCAATGAAAACATGCCACACCCCTTCCTAACTTCTCCAGACTGATCACCTTCATCAACTGATTTGCTAATACATTACCACTCTTCTTCCCAGCTTTTCCCTATTCGGGGTCGCCATTGTGAATGAGTCTTCTCCACGCATTCCTGTTGGTGACCATCTCCTCATTCATGTCTTCCCTTCCCACATGATCTTCACCGACTCTTCTTTTCAGGTGTCCATACCATCGCAATCTTGCGAGGCTTCCACTACTTTTACTGTTCCTCTGATACTATTATTTCTAATTTTAGTTCTCTTCTCTCCACACCCATTTTCTTCTCTTCGGTCTTCTTTAGAGAAGCCGCTTCCAGCCCACAGATTAGAGTGGGTCTGACCACTTCTTTGCGGACTTTGCCTTTAAGTCTCACACCGACTCATTCATAGAAGGTTTTGGCACAGTTTTTACAGGCGGATGCCCTTCCTGACCCTAACCCTCCCTAATTTATCCGGGCTTGGGACCGGCACTGAGTTGGGCTGGCTTGCCCCCCCCCCCAGCAGCTAGCTTTTGCTAATACATTACCACAATTGCATTAAATTGCTTTACTGAAGTAAATTCCGGTACCTTTGTCACAAAGCTCTCCGGTGTAACCATCCAAGCAGTGGCAAACATCAGGACCGTAGACGTTCTCGCATGTTCCGTTGTTTTTGCAGGGTTCATAAATGCACTCATCAATATCTGAAAATTCAACATCTCATTTTTCCTCAGTAAGGAATTGCAGTGAGTAATTTGATAAGCTGTGATTATGAAAAAATGTGATTTACATACAGTCCATACGACAAAAATCAATATTTCAGAAATAATGTTGTTTTTAAACAGTTTTATACAAAAGTGTGCATACAAGAGTATAAAGTTTTGAACATAAAACCGAAACACAAAGATAAACAACGCATGACCTAGAATAAGCCGTTTCACAGTTCCAGCGATTGATGATGATCATGGGAAAGTCAAAGGTTAAGTGTACCAAAAAACTCAACGCCTTGCAGCCCATGCTATTGTAATGGTAACAATTTTAACAGTTAACTAGGATCTTACCTAGTTCATTTCTTCTTGTTCTCAAGCAAGATCCTGCTAGTAAATCTGTCTGCGCACAGACTAATGCATAATTAAGCAAAGTCCACGGAAAACAACTGAAGTAACTGAACCGATGCAGCAGACGGCTTTGCTTTACCCACATGTCACGTGAAGGTTGTAGTTAAGACGCGTTGCTATGGTACACTTAACCTTTGACCTACAGCAACTGTGCGTGCACACAACGAAACTGTGAAAAGGCTTATTGATACAACACGCTGACAAGAGAAAATTGTACAGACAAATAGATACCACCATAGCGAATATGTAAATTAAATCTTACATCTGACCAGTTACAAAAATAGATTTTTTGAAAGTGTACAGCGTGAGTTAACTGTTATTAACCCATTAATTTTTTCGTAAACACATGGACGTTACGTATTTTGCTTTATTTTGCATTCAACTCTGTTAGTTTGTAAAGCATAATATGTCTTATATGATGACTGAATAATTAAGTAAATAAATAAATAAATAAGAAAAAGGTAATTAGCAATTAACTTCAGTAGCGAAAAGAATTTGTTTATTTTATCTGTTTGTTTATTTGAGAAGCTAAACTTGTTTATTCATTCAGCTTACCTATTGCTTATCTCATAGGATGTATGCACATACGAATGTGGCTGAGAAACCTTTGTTGGTTCAGTGGCTCACCTTAGCAGGATATCCTTGCTAACTGAACCAAGTTCAAATATGGCACAAACTTGAGTTAGACCTTGCCATTCAGCTTGCCATACACTGACCGGCTTACACTGTGACAGTGTATAAAAAAATGACCACACTATAATACGAAGTATAACTGTGGCCGCCCCAAATGATAATTCTATGGCAAGTTAGTCAACTACCTGTCTTAGCAGGACACTGTGCTCGTTTATAAAAGTTTTATTGCGTCAGAACAAACTTTACCTGCTTCACAGATCTCACCAGTGAAACCCCTCTCGCAGTTGCAATCATAGCCGGTCAAGCGCTCGACGCACTTCCCGCCATTCTGGCAAGGACCGGACATGCAATGAACTGCAAAACAGCAATTATTGATACGCGATCAGCATAAAAGTAAAAACACGAGACAGGACATCACGTACTACGTACTATTCACAAAATCAGCAGACAAGTGACAGACGAAGCACGATCAATCACAAATCATTTATAATCAATTGGAAACTAATAAGAAAGGACTCGCGTGCAAAAAGAAAAATTTCACATTTCAAAATATGAACATAATAAATGAAACAACGACCAGTACAATAATTTCACCGTAACTTTTTTTACTTTTTGAATATTTTTGCAGGAAAACAATAACCAAAGTTTAAAAAGTTTATTTAAAGACCTAAAACAGATCATCTTGGTTAAAAAACACAAAACCATAGACAGCACACCACAGTAGAAGAGCCACTTATAATATCTATTTACTGCTATATTTTACTTTCATTTGACAATTCATTTACTGTATTCAAAAAGAAAAAGTTTAGAAAGTCAGTTCATTAGAAGCACAACATGAAGAAAATGGGCACAGGAAGCTTAGCAAAGATTATGTGGACCAGGGCTAGAATTTCGTGGACCAGGGCCAGAATCTAAGCAGTTTGTTGCTGTCACATTTTATGAGAATCCGGAAAATTGAGGTCTAAATTATATAGTTCAAGTGCGATGAATTGTTTTAGTACAAGAATTAATCACTATAAATACTAACATCTTTTTCAGAATAATACTCAACATTTCCTGGTTCAGTCTCTGTTTCCCCTGCAGAGAAACTGTTTTTCCTGCAGGCTTTGATAATGCCATGTTTGAGACGTTCTCTAGGCAAAACATGAAAAATTTTACCGACAGCTTGGCAAATCAGCCGTTTCCGAACTTTATAACCTCTGCCTCGGCAACGAGCATAGAACCCTATGACTTTTACAAGCGACCCTGAATGAAAAGTGCAATGCGCCAAACACATTTGGGAAGTAGCTAAGTGCAACATGGCAGCTTACGCTATAATACAGCCTACCATAATGCAAAGAATGAAGAAGTCAGATTATAACCAGAATTTCTTTATTTTTTTTAAATTCAGGTAAAACCTGGAAGAATCTAACTAGACTCACGGTAGTGGACACTGGCGGGAATGTTTGCGTTTCCAGAATGCGCGTCGAAATTTTGGTAATGTGGACGCACTAACACATGCTATATTTAACAATAAAAGATATATCTACAGGGATGAGAATGACAAATTGCAAAAAACTCTGAAACAGGCCGGAGTTTTTGGGGTCACCTAGGCCCCCTTGGAGCCAGCAACAAATTGCGATTTTGTGACCATAGAGAACCTCTAAGCGGACTTAAAATATCAATTACCTTGTTTCATGCTTAATTTAAAATACCCAACTATCCAGTATACATGATACTTAATTGTCTCAAAAATGTGTAAGTACTGGCCGCTCCTATGCAAAAGTATATAAAAACTGTCTGTAATTGACTCAAATAACTCTGCACAATTGATTCTATATTTTTATACATAGAGATATACACGTGGTTACACTGATGTACGTGATGTAAACAAAGTGACGGCCTGCCAACTAGCGGTCAGCTTGTGAAATAATGTATTGGGTCCGTAAAAATTTTCTCAACGAATTTACGCGATTTACAAAAATGGCACTACTGGTCTTCCAAAAAACTCGGAATTCCACGTATCCGCGCAAAATTCTCATCCCTGTATCTATATCAGTATCAATTCAAACTATTTCTATTTACAACTGTGATACCCACCAAAAGCTGCAAATATGCTGTTATGAAGATCACCCCCGCATATCGTCTGATTATCTAAGTAACAAGGATAGTCGCATTTTCTTTTCGTCGTTTCTCCGTGACGACCATATGGAGCCCCACACCAGCACTGGACCCCAAATTGCAAACCGAAATACTTGAAACCCTGCAGGAGGCAGTACCCTGCACACTTGAACGGACTCGCATACATGAAGTCTTCAGAAAGAAGCAAGTCCCGATGTCTTTCCTTATCACGATAGCAACCCACTTCAATCCAGGCAACTAAGAACGAAAAAGAAATTCAGCAAGAGCTTAATGATCAACTTTCTTCTCTACCCCTTGCAGCTGCTTGTTTGCACTGTTGTTCATATTTGTTTGCTTTAGTTTAGTTTATTCACATCTATTAGTACATAAAATGCCATTCATTAAAAAAATAAAAATGCTGTACAACTACTAGCACACTACGTAATTAGCACTTATTAAGATGTACAGAAAGACACAGAGAGCAAAGCTACTTACATGCATCTATCGAAGTTAAGAAACCTTGTTAAATCAGCATGTTCAAGTCTTTTACGGAATAACGTAACATTTACTGCAGTAACTAATGGCAAATCATTTACAGAAGTAATGAGTTCCATATTGGAACAACACGATATGAGAAAAATTCATGAAAATGTGTCTTACATGTACGCCTTACAAAGACTAAAAACGAGTGATTACTTTTAGTTTTATTATTTAAAGTTTTGGTAAAAAATGTTTCCACTTTAATCAACATCCTTATGCATAATTTTGTGACACATGCACAAATTAGAAATTATGCGTCTTTCTTCTAATAATTTGAGACTCAGAATTTGTCATCTATGTTGATACGACTCAAAATTAATTCCATGTTTATTACAAAGGCGCATGGTAAAGTAATTTGATGCAAAGGTTTCTCCTATTGCCACACACAGGCATTAGCCAGAGAATATGTCATATTGGAGTAACACAACTTTATTTCTTCTGTCATTTGACAATGAACTACCCACTCTGTAAGTTTACTATTTAGAAATTGATTTGTTTGCTTTTCACAATGTGGATTTTGGTCTCTCAATATTAATTTTTATACATTATATTTCTAATAAGTAGAATTCCATGATCATGACCTTGTTATGGTTGAAACATTGCGGATGACTATGTTGTAATAAATAGTCACGTCTTTGCTTAAGTGGGTGCTGACAATCATTTGTTTAGCACACGGCTAGAAGAAGAAAATTTATAGTAATGGGCTAGCGGAAATAAAAAAATATTTTTCAACTTTTTTCCTTTAACTGCAATTCTCCTAGAAAAGTGCATAACACTTTAAAAAAGATTTTCGTGGTATAATGCACTCCGGATGCAAACAGAAAACTGAATTTTCTGTATTTATTTTATGATGTTAACAATCCTACTGGTCACGAATTCTTCTTGTTAAACACTTACAAACACCACATTAGCAAGTAATTAAAGTTTGCTATAATTTATTTGAATATTCGAATTTAAATAATAATTGTCCAATGAATTATTTACAATTATTAAACAGTTTTAAAATAGCTGCTAGTTTCTGAATTACCCGTTTCGCATCGAGAACCATTAAAGCCACGCCCACAGATGCAATGATAAGTTCCCAACGAGTTCACGCAAGTACCACCATTTAGGCATGGTTCACTCCAACATTCATTTATGTCTAAAAGATGAAAAACGACATTTTTTAGTTAGCTTTCGTTAGTTTAGTTAGCTTAACGAAATTAAGAAATTCATTAAAAACAGACTTTGAACGATTCTAGAAGGCTACAATACAGCTAAAAACTTTATCAACAAACTGTACAGATAATGAAATATAAAATTATTATTATTATATTATTCTACGTCGTTTAATGAACCGTGGGCGATGTATGTTTGCACATACGTGGTTACTCTAAGGTCGCGTCAATCGGTTTTGTGATTGCATAATACGTGCACATTAGAGCACGCCGTTTAATTGAGCATTTTGGAGAAAATTTTGTTTTAGAGAGAAAGAGTGATTGACCAAACATCAAATTCGCATTTTCATAAATATTTATTGTTCGAGTACAAATGAATACTACAAGCACACGTTTCTACATTCGATTACACGTTTCTATAATTATTAAATTTTACACATTTGATTATGCATTTCGACATTCTAATACAAAATAATTATTAAAATTTTACACATTTGATTATGCAATTATATATATATATATATTATTGTTATTGTTGCTATTCTTGTTCAGGAATTCTAGAAGGCTACATCACAGCTAAAAACTTTAACAACAAACTGTGCTGGTAATGAAATATAAAATTATTATTATTATATTATTTCAATCCAACTCTTGGCGAAGCTTATCTTGATTAACGACGAATCAATGCGAAAACACCAAAATGATCCCACGCGTGTGACTAATGCTGCCCATTTGTGTGTTTAATTTTAAATTAACCCGCTTTCTCGTTCAAAAATTTCTAAAGTTTAGCATCTCTGCCAGCACACGCACAATCTGACCGCAAATCCGCAATGCGTTTGCCATATTGCAATCAGTGATTTCCACTTTTGCAGCATCACGAGAATATCACAAGAGTGAAAATCTTTGTTTGGAGTGGAAAAAATTGTCGGTTAGCTCGACTCCCACCACCGAGAGGCTGGCTCGACTAAAACTGGATTTTATCATCGGCGTGGTCGGCTGTAGAAATAAATCGGCTGAAGCTTAGCTGAAACTGCACGGCTCTGGGCTCGTACTTATGAAGCATTGACACATAAAGATGACCGGTGGCTAGCCTGCCACTCCGCCACTTTTCTTGCTCAAGTAAATGACGTGCCACTCTATATTAAGGTTGTGTAGGCCTAGCAATGCAACCAATCAACCAGACGGTTTAGTCTAGTGGTAATGCGTCTGCTTTCCGTCTGGGAGGTCGTGAGTTCGAACCAGCGGCCGGGTCATACCAAAGACTTTAAAAATGGTACCTGCTGTTGCCCTGCCTGACACGTGGTATTTAGGGTAAAAGTGGGGTAATAATAGTCTCTGTTATGTAGTTGTAGGTTGTTATTTACAGTCGGCGATAATAGCTCTTTGAGCTAATGATAATTGTTGACCCAAAAGCCGACTTTAAATAAAGATTATTATTATTATTATTATTATTATTTTTATTATTATTATTATTATTATTATTATTATTATTATTATTATTATTATTATTATTATTATTATTATTATTATAAAAGGTTTAAAAAACCTGTACACGAGTGGGACTCGAACCAGAGGCATCGAAATCGACAGTCAAGTGCCGTAACCACTCAACCACCCCGCCTTCGTAATAACAGGATACAGGGAAAATTCATTTTCAATGTCACAAAATGTATTTACCTGCTTCACAGTTGCGACCCGCATAACCATATGGACAATGACAAAAGTATTCAAACTTTAAGCTAACATGACTGACCGTATCAATATAGCAAGTGCCTCCGTGCATACAAAGGTTGGCATTACAAGCATAAACTGAAAAAATAAAGATGAGTATAGAAAAATCAATCGTAGCATATTGGTAATTATCAATATTCCCTTTTGAATGATGCATATTGTATTCTGTAACACAGGAGGCTGTTTTGACTCTATATAGTCTTTATAATCATGATCTCAGAGCAGTACTTTTACAATAACGGAGCCCATATCCATACTGTACAGTTAGTTTTGCTCGAAGAATTGGCACTATTTAAAAAAAGGGTAACAGAATCCCTTGCGAGAAATGATAAAAATTCCAAGACTAAACAAACAGTAACATAGCCGCATTTTGTAAACATTCGCAAACAAACAAAATGTTGCATAGCAAAATTGTGTCAATACAGAAAAAGTAATATTACACCTGAGTTAACACCCATGAAGTTTACATACCTGTACACTGATCTGGTGGTTCCTTCTTAAAATGATTGTTTTTAGCAATAATTTGTTAGGAAAACAGTAAAATGCAATGAGAATCGGTTTTAGGTTACAAAATGCAAAATGAGAAGTCGGTGGCTTAAAATGTTTCTAGCAGTGTGGCTTTCGACACATAATTTTAAGCAGCTACTCAAACTCAATGAAAAAATGTACAATGCTCCTTTATAAATCCATGACCACTGACCAATGTACATCATCCTTTCTTGTAAAACCTTCTACCCTGACCGCTGGCCACTTGAGAACAAGCGAGAAACCTACAACGTGTACGCGTATAATACCTATATACATACCAGCTTGACAGGTTTGCTCAGAAGGGTTTGTTTCCAATGCCGCGCAACACATATCATGGTTCATGTACCTCGTACAATTTGCATCCGGCTTACGACAAGGACTTGGGTCGGCTATGCAAACCTTATCCACTTCTAGAAATAAAAATATTGTTAAAACTGAACAAAAAGTCAAGCAATTGTGTGTGTTTTTAACCTATAGCTTACTATACCTTCTAACCTCCAGCAAGCAAATTCGTGCAGGAAATCACACGTGTTCTTTTCTAAAATAATTTTACAACATGCACATACATAAACCTATATATTTGTATCCAAGAGTACCATTATAGGATTACAGATTTTTTTTCTCCATGTTGTATGTTTCAGTTTATTAATCAAGTTTTTTCCTGCGTGAATATGTGCTAAGGCAACTTCCTTATTAACAGCGCAGGTGTACATACAGGTTGTCCCAAAAAGCCACAACTAGAGAAATCGTTCATACAATTATTTGCGTTGCTTGCTTAGTTTAATGATGCACAGAAGTAGATGTATAAAAACAGAAATGAACTTGAGAGCAGAAAAAAACACAAAAAAGAGGACATATGACTCCCTCACAGATTTGGTATAAAGTGAAACAACTTTATTATTATCGTAATTTGTTTTGGGGGTAGGAAACAAATTGTGTTCTCTAGTTAAACATTTGGAATGAGTGAAAGCCGTTCTGCTTAAGACTGCAGATGCTTCTGTTAACTTCACACTATACACTCATATCTCGGTTTCCCGGACAAAAGCGGGAGATGTTCGGTCCGAATTTGCCGATTGTCCGTATTTACCGATACTAAGCTAATACAGGTTATTAGACTCACAGTAATGTAGAATCAATCGCCTAATTGTCACAAAAGATCTAGTATGGGTGGCTCCTGACATGCAACCTACACACGCGTCGTTACATGTTGCTTGCTTGCACTGATGTAATGATGTAAACAAAGTGGCGCCCTGCCAACCAGCAGTCAGCTGGCAAAACAACGGCCTGTGTCCGTACTATGCTGGACTTTTAACAGTCCAGATTTTGTCCGATTTTTCCGACATCTGTAAAAGCGAGGTCCAGCTAACCGAGATACAAATGTACGTACGAGTCAAAGCTACAATACAAAAGAGCACAACACAAGCCAGCTTTACTGGAATGCATAACCGCAGTACATATTTACAGTAAATGAACTTTGCAAAATATCATTGCTACTATTTGGCATGACGTTTGCATAAAAGCAAATTAAAAAACAGTTCATGTTCAGAACTACACATATAAACAGCTATTTTTATGTACCTCTAAACAACAAAAAATGATGTAATACTAACAGTTATTAACAAAAATCTCACAATAATCATATAAGAAAAATCACGAATTTCAACAAACAAGTGTACACAATATTCAAATGGAAAAACGTAATAAACCACTAAATATTTCTTAAATACCTAAATAGCAAAATCCAAATAAAAAGTTTTAAGAGATTTCTGTTTTCTCTTACACTTTAATTTAGTACAGTAAACGCACATGCTTTTCTTTACAACACTTAGAAGTTTACTAACTATTCTTTACAACACTTAGAAGTTTACTAACTACTCTTTACAACACTTAGAAGTTTACTAACTATTCTTTACAACACTTAGAAGTTTACTAACAATTCTTTACAACACTTAGAAGTTTACTAACTATTCTTTACAACACTTAGAAGTTTACTAACTATTCTTTACAACACTTAGAAGTTTACTAACTATTCTTTACAACACTTAGAAGTTTACTAACTATTCTTTACAACACTTAGAAGTTTACTAACTATTCTTTACAACACTTAGAAGTTTACTAACTATTCTTTACAACACTTAGAAGTTTACTAACTATTCTTTACAACACTTAGAAGTTTACTAACTATTCTTTACAACACTTAGAAGTTTACTAACTATTCTTTACAACACTTAGAAGTTTACTAACTATTCTTTACAACACTTAGAAGTTTACTAACTATTCTTTACAACACTTAGAAGTTTACTAACTATTCTTTACAACACTTAGAAGTTTACTAACTATTCTTTACAACACTTAGAAGTTTACTAACTATTCTTTACAACACTTAGAAGTTTACTAACTATTCTTTACAACACTTAGAAGTTTACTAACTATTCTTTACAACACTTAGAAGTTTACTAACTATTCTTTACAACACTTAGAAGTTTACTAACTATTCTTTACAACACTTAGAAGTTTACCAACTATTCTTTACAGCACTTAGAAGTTTACTAACAATTCTTTACAACACTTAGAAGTTCATTAACTATTCTGATCTTTTTACGCTAAGACATAGCTATGAAAAAGCATTAAAATGACAATCTATATAAAAATTAAATGCCATAAACTCAACAAATACAGGATGCTAAAAATAATTAGAATGAAAGCATCAATGTGCTTGGGTCCAGCACATCTAATTTGCTCAGCACTTAAGGAGTTATTAGTTTCTATAAAAAATTGCCGAAGGAATTTATTTTTGTCATAGTATTTGTTTATATGTTGAAATTTTGAATGCACACAATTATATATACATTAGAATGAAAAAAAAACAAAATAATACAATGTATAAGACACATCTATTTAACGCACATATTTGAGGGCCACATTGGGAAAGTGGTAAATCAGTCACCACTGTAGTATCTTCAAGCAAAATTTCAGTTTCCTACAGCGAAAACTTGCGCCCTGCGAGAGTTTTGAAAAATAAGTATATCACCAACAATTACAATAACAAGATTTCGTGCACGATCCAAACAAATGCCATTTTGGTGTGTTGGGCATCATTACTGATGGCGGCAAAATAAACTTAAATCCATAAAGATACTTGAATATTTCAGAAAACGAAATAAAAATGATAAACCTGTTTCACAGTGGGTTCCCGCGTAATTTCCATCGCATTTGCAAATGTAGCCATCGGGCTTATTTACGCACTGACCGTTGACACACGGGTTTGAGTAACATTCGTCAAAATCTGCGTAAATAAAAGTAATCAAAACAAAACAATAATGAGCACCTACGACAATGTATGTGTTCAAGTCACTGACATGGTTGACAGTTAGACACACAATTAAAAACACGGACAATTAAAAACAAGAATCTCCACATAACAGATGCAGTTATGACTATGACTATGGCAACAGACTATGACTTAAAAAATGAACATTGTGGTTGCATCAGCAAGATTGTCACTCCTAACTAATCCATCCTACCTGTTTTCCCCTTCAACTTCCCTCTAACTACTAATACTTCCAGTCTTTTGTTTGCAATAATTCTTTCCAAACCTCAGTCAGAATGCACAAAATCCTTTTAAATTCTGGCAGGCAAACAAAATATTATTTATTTTGTGCTGTTGTGTAGAAATTCAGTGTTTTTTGGATAAATTTTGTGAAAATATTTTGCTTGAAGTGGAAACAAATTGTGGAAGTTGGAATTGTACATTTTTAATTAGGTGCTGCCATCTATGAACTAATCCTGTTACATTCTACCAGCTGACTTACCCCCAGTATAATTGTATGGTCCAGTGAATGCATATTCACTGGTTCTCTCCCTATTTTAAAGTAATGGTTGTTGTTGTGAAGCCTGTGCAAGTCTGCATAGGTCACCTATACCTATATATACTGACTGGTTTTGCTTTCTAGTCACTCTCTAACTCTCAGTGTTCAGCGCAGGACACTCTCATTCTCAGTGTTCAGTGCAGCAGTCATTCTACTCATGTGTTTGTAGTTTAATAAACACTTTTCTGTTGTGTGCAGTGCAAATATGTATTATAGATTTTTTATTCTTGTTCATACTTCTGTGCCTAAACTAAATCATAACAAAGTGAGTGATCTACAACTTTGAACATGACTTTCACACAAATATTACATTACATTCCTTGAAGAGTTATCCCCATAAAAGTGCACAGACTGCCTCATTATTATTGCTTATTACTTTAAAACGTGAATTGCATTTTGATCTTGTTGCAAAATGATTATAAACTTCGACAATGTTTTTAAGCTATTCTTAGCACACTTTTAGCATAAAATACAATGCATCAATGATCCAAACTATCTAATGCATTCAAAGCTTGTTCTGGCCTGAGGCACAAACACCAGAAAATCCTGAACTGTTTTAAAAGCAAACATTTGAAAACTCTGAAACACAACTTCCACGTGTTTTGAAATATGTAACTTGCATCTGTTTCTTCCCAACTAAGCATTTGTATTTATGGACTATGCAACTTTAATTTGTAGTACGTATATAGCATTTAAACCTTAACCACATCAAGCCAAATAACAGTGAATGAATATCAAAATTCCAAAATTAAAAAAACAAAACGAAAAACGGGCTCAACATTTCGAACTATCACTGTAGTTCTTATTCAGGTGAACAAAAATAGCATAAGAAAGAAATTACAAAGAAACAATACGTCTTGTGATTTTTTCTTCTTTGTCTTTTTTGACATTTCGAACTATCACTGTAGTTCTTATTCAAGCGAACGAAAATAGCATAAGAAAAAATCGCGAAGAAACAATACGTCTTGTAATTTTTCTTCTTTGTCTTTTTTTGTTCACCTGAAGAAACGTTGCAGCCTTTCTTTCTTTTTTTATTTTTTGATTAAGTGTCACTGCCTATTTTTGCTCATAAGAAATAATTATTGTTACCAAGTATTAATAATTAACAGTACATTTAACAGAAGTATCTTACGCAATAACTGTGAGAAATTTCGTACCTGTTTCACAGTTTGTTCCAGTGAAACCAGATGCACACTGACACACATAAAAGGTGACAAATTCAGAGCAGGTCGCATTATTTTGACAAGGTGACGACGAGCACTCAGCTATATCTAAAATTAAAGATACACATAGAGCAAAACATACGTATGTTCTGTTCTTATTAATTAACAAACCAGGAATAAAAACATGGCGAAAAGAATATCAAAAATGTTAAATCTAAATCCATTTATTTATATATAATATATATTAATTATAAATAAATAAATAAATATAAATAAATAAGTAAGTCAGCATAAATAAATAAACATCCGCATCTAAACAAAAGAATGAAATAGCTGAGCAATGAAAATCAAAGCCATGAATGGAAACATATCAGAACTAAAACAGTTTAAAATGCTCAATTTCATTTCAGATCGAGCATTTTTACATTAAATGCAGTAAATAAGAGGTAAATAAACATTTGTAATAGGTAAATTTTTTGAAAATTAGTGAAAGTTACCATTAAACATTGCAAATGTTACAAAGTCATTTCTTCAATTTGTGTAAACGAGACTTAAGAGTGCCAAACAAAATCGCATTATCAGAAAAATTTCCAAAATCAACCCAACATGAATGTAATTTATTTTATTTATTAACTATTCATTTATAGAAAAAGTATACATCAGTAACATTAAACAAAAGTACAATAAACTAAGAAGGAAAAAGTTTACAATACCCCGTATAATTTAAATACTAATTCTAATTCTAATCCACTTCATGAACTAAATTATTGTGTGTGTGGAAATGCAACTTTGGCCACTACGAACAAAATGTAATTTAACAACATCAAGCATCCATCCATTTAAAAGTGATTGGAGACAAACTGTATAATTTTTTGTCAACAGCTAATATACGTTGAACAGCAATAAATAAGCTTACCTATTTCACAATTAGTACCTGAAGTACCCGATACACAATGACACAGGTAGGACGAACCCTGAACCACACACGTTCCGCCATACAGGCAAGGGTGGCTCGCACAGGACTCTGAAAAACACATGGCAAATTAAATCACTTTTTTGAAAAACAAAATCAGATGTTAATTTCTGTGTTCAGAAAAACATATAGCTTAGTGGTGGGGTTTCATTGGCTCGTCAATTGATACTAACATTGTAGTAAGTTATGTTCCAGTTAGTAAGTACTTTTCTATCTGCTAATGCGCTTGCAGCAGCCCTATTGCAATTACACAGCTTTTTTCATACACTGGCATTCTGTAAACCCAACTATGGATCACACAATTAACAGCAGGACCAATTTAATAAAAATTGGTGCAGCCAGCAACTACGTATGCCTTTGAAAATGTCACTTTTCATACTTCGTCACTGAACATTTTACTCACAAAAGTAATCTTTATTTTTTTCTCACTCACTATAATATTATGTTCTGTCATTTTTACTATCTCACACAGATGTTTATTAGAAAACAAACAAAAGCTTAGATCATGGTTTTATGCGTAACAGTCTGTATGTCCACATGTGTGCATAATACAGCATAATTTGAAATCAAAAGGTCTTTTAGATGCATGTATATGTAAGCATAAGCAAAGCAAGCAGCTATTGGTAATTACACAGGATTTCGTATTTGAAAACATAACTTGGTAATAGGTACAAAATTGATAGGTAATGAACTTTAATATGAATCATATGTGTTACCTGGCAATGAATGCATATTGATGCAGCATTATAAAGAAATCTACATGTACTCAAATACAGTACTTAGCTAAAACTAATGGCACGTTCAGATGCAAAAACTCCTCTCACAGCTTGTTGCAATGTGTGAACGGCTTGGCAACTTCTCTAATGTGTGAACGGCTTGGCAACTTCTCTAATGTGTCAACAGTTTGGCAACTTCTCTAATGTGTGAATGGCTTGGCAACTTCTCTTGCAGCTTGTGGCAATGTGTGAATGGCTTGGCAACTTCTCTCACAACTTGTTGCAACGTGTGAACGGCTTGGCAACTTCTCTCTCAACTTGTTGCAACATTTCAATAGCTTGGCAACTTCTCTCGCAACTTGTTGCAATGTGTGAACAGCTTGGCAACTTCTCACTAAACTTGTTGCAACATGTGAGCAGCTTGGCAACTTCTTTCACGACTTGTTGCAACATGTGAACAGCTTGGCAACTTCTCTCACAACTTGTTGCAACGTGTGAATAGCTTTTTGGCAACTTCTCTCTCAGCTTGTAGCAACGTGTGAATGGCTAGGCAACTTCTCTATCAACTTGTAGCAATGTGTGAATGGCTGGCAACTTCTCTCACAACTTGTTGCAACATGTGAACGGCTAGGCAACTTCTCCCACAACTTGTAGCAACGTTGGAATGGCTTGGCAACTTCTCTCTCAAATTGTTGCAACATGTGAGCAGCTTGGCAACTTCTTTCACAACTTGTTGAAACATGTGAACAGCTTGGCAACTTTTCTCTCAACTTTTAGCAACATGTGAATGGCTTGGCAACTTCTCTCGCAACTTGTTGTGCAATAAAGAGAAGTTGTGCAACAAATTATGAGATAAGTCTCTATGACTGAACGTGCCATTAGACTTTTCTTAAACTCAATGTAAACAAGACAATAAAGACTGATCTAAACATCTAGATTAAATAATCCAGTGCCACAGGTAAACTAGAATTTTCAATACAGTAGTTATTCACTGTGAAAATGTACATTGTAACAAGGTAGGATTAACAAAAATGTCAAGTGATCTTCTGCTTTTACTTTTAGGAAGTTTTATTGTATTTTGTAAAGAACAATTTCTGAGCATGCCTAATTGCTCAAGGGAGGAGTTGTCCATCACTGGCTCAAAGCCATGTGAGGGTGTTACTGTGGGAAAATGAGAGGAATGCCATTACTCATTAACATCAACACGACCATACAGCTAAGTTAATCTAATTACAACTCAAATTAAAAGAAATGTTTGAAATGTTTTTGAAAGAATAAATTGGCTAAATCCTCCAAGCCTAAGTCATTTGACTTGCCAAAGTCATACTTGGCGTCTGTCTTTTCACTCAACTTCAAGCCGTCAAGGTTCTCACCAGCGCTGGTGCCAACAATATGAAATATCAAGACACCGTTTAATAAAAGCACGATTACATATCTTTGTCTTAACTCACAGGTGCAGAAATTCCACAACATTATTAATTTTTCTGCAACGAAAATAATAAAATCCCCAAACTTAATTAAATTCACGTGTTAACAATCCAAGAAAGCAGAACGTAGCCGCGTCAGTTGTCAGGTAAACTGGCAGCGCTATCTAGTGGCAGCATTATCTAACTATTTTCTGCACATCATTAAAAAAAATTTATGCTCGTCATAGATCCTGCAACGAAACAATAACAAAGATACTGCACATTTTCACTATCATTAAAAGTGAATCAACCGAGTATCGTGTCTCGAGTCTCTTAACATCTAAAATTTTTAATAGTGTACAAAAAATTGATATCTGCAATTTTGCACCAGAAACATCTCTGGACAGAATCTGCGATAATCATGACATCAATTAATTCATTAGGAAAATCAAGTGTACTGCTTCAGAAATTCAGGCGATAGAACGCAAGCCTCCTGATAGCACGCTAAATTAGCCAAATTTTATTTGTATTCACAAATACAACTAAAATTAATATGCCTTAAGCATGGATAAAATTCTACCTGTTAAATATGGGTAAGCATCAAGCGTTCAATTTCGAAATCATTTTAGCCACACCACAAAATGCCATTTTAACATACAAAGGAATAATAATAATGATAATAATAATAATAATAATAATAATAATAATAATAATAATAATAATAATAATAATAATAATAATAATAATAATAATAATAATAATAATAATAATAATAATAGCAATAGTTAGGGGTGAGCATTCTCTACCAGAAAGCGAATTCGAATCGAACCGAACTTCAGGGTATCGAATTCGAATAGAGTTCAAATTGAGATTGAAAGATTTTCGAACAAGTTTTCGAACCACCAGTAAAAATTAGTCTTACAAAGATCATGCAAATTACTAGATTTTGTACTGCAATAAAACGACTAGTAATTTGTTTAAAATTGTGCACAGAAATCACAGCTAAATTATGCTAATTGCATGATATTTCATGGTTTTGATGATCAGGAACATGTGTGATTGAAGTGCTGAATTATTCGAATCTATAGTTTTGGATTTGAATCGAGTTCCAACTAAAAAACTCGTTTGAATCGAATTCGAGCATTCGAATTCGATTCGAATGTTCGATGCTCACCCCTAGTAATAATACTACTACTACTACTACTACTACTACTACTACTACTACTACTACTACTACTACTACTACTACTACTACTACTACTACTACTACTACTACTACTACTACTACTAATAATAATAATAATAATAATAATAATAATAATAATAATAATAATAATTGACTTCAGTAAAAAAGATATTGCAATGAAAACGAACTTTATAATAAATGTGGTCACTACTTTCCCAGGTCAACTCTCAGTTCAGGTTTTTTTACCTTAAACTGAGTGACCGGTTCTTTATCAACTACAATAGAGTTTTCTCAAATTTCATATAATTATGTAAGCATGGATTATGTTAATTTGACCTTGATCATTGTACAGGAAATGAATTAGTGCTGAGAGTAATTGAACTACAACAGGGATACTTTCCACTGAGATTTGAGTGAACACAATTAAATTGCCAATTTGCGAATTGAAAATAAGCTCTAAAAACTTTTTAGTAGCGTAACGTACCTTTTGTCAAAATTTGAGAGTGACAACACCAAGTGAAATTAATTTGAATCAACTCTTATACTCACTTAATTCTCTTGAATATTTAGATGACCTGAACGTTATTTGAAAAAATTCCAAACGCTTTTTTTAAACTACAGACCCGTAAGTAACAAAAACTTACATGAGGTGCCAGATTCTTGCCAATGCCCGTGGGGATTGGACTATAATGAGAAACAGTAAGGAAGTCGGGCACCTGGTCCAAAATCATTTTGTTTGTTGACAGATGCGCCTTCATTGACAGAAATTAGCGACATGTAGCAGACGCTGTTCGGCTGTTGACCTAAATCTGTGATAGTGTGTAGTGTGCATTAAAATGGTAGTGCATACGAATCTCGAAAACTTCCGAGTGTTCAACCGATATTACTTCTTTTTCGTAGAATGTCAATTTGCTTTTCACGAGCTTGCTTCTTTAATAATCGTCTGTCGTTATCTAATTTTAATTTGCAGAATTGTCACACTGACTTCTGTATAGTAATTTGTCAATAGGAATTTGGATACTTGTAGTTTAATGCAGTCAGCACGGTACCGTACTACCGTATAGTATGAGTATTAATCTCCTCTGTACAGCGTGCTACAGCTCGTGCCTTTTAACATGTGGTGGCATGTGTAAACGGTAATCTGATGTCTGCAGCCTGCGAAATCTTCCTCGAAATTTCTGAAACCTTGCAATGAAGTTAGTGTTTATAAACTTGTGGTCTTGCAGTCACTTCACGCTGCATTTTGCCATCATCTTTCTTTTAATTCATAAAGGTACAGGACATAATTAGTCCTAAAATATTTATGGTTCAAATTAATCTTTACCAGGTATTTAGGCCTACTTAAAGTTAACTGTGCAACTAATTGTGAATGCTTAGGAATAAAAATATTTCCATTTATGATATGACTGTAAAATTACAACTTACAAATCTCAAAAAATATCTATAATTAGAATATGCAAGTAGTTTATAAATTTATCCCTTATCACAATATATTTAACACAACAATCAATGATATTTGTTTAAAAAACAAAATGATATGACGATTAATAAATTACTAAACTTGATGCAGTGTTGACTGGTTTATTTAAAGGCGAAGAACTGAAAGTTATTAAAGTCAACCTCCTTAAATGTGTATGGCTAACAACACAATGACTGCAGTCATCTCAGTTAAAGCAATTTTTGCAAGCGGCAAAAAAGTACTTACCGTTAGCAAGATAGTTAATGCAGCCACTCTAATCGAGTACAAAAATCTATAATTACTGATCCTACATTATAAACTAGCTTGCGTGTACAGTATAGTGCCTACTGGTGTCATGTTTTGACTGACATTTTATCATGTTACCTTAAGCCACATTTCATAATTGACATCAAGTGTGTTGGTCTATTGCTTCGCCTGTTTCTAGTTGGTTAGCTCAACTCCCATCGCTGAGCAGCTGGAGCAACTAAAGCTGGGTTTCTAATTGGCTAGGTCGACTGTAGAAATAAACTGGCCGGAGCTCAACTGAAATGGCGCGGCTCAGGGCTCTAGTAATAATTAGATTTGTGTGATTTCTTTATTTTCTTTTTTATTAATTCACGTATATAAATTAGTAGTCTTAAACACTTGCACATGGGAATTTTGACTATGTTAATGTCGGAATTTCGACATTAATTAAAAGCCGTTGCAACGCATACGTATACTAAGGTGATATCTTGACTCACTATAGTAGTAATAAAAAAAATAGGCTACATCCGTCAGCTAGTTGACTCAGTTGGCTAATTGGGTCAAAACACTTCCATCCCCAAATGAGTCTGTTAAGCGATGCTTACTGTAATACAAATAAAGCACACTTGACTTTGACACTTGCAGCATAGTAATTAAGTTCTCTAGGCTCTATATTCAGATACAGTGTTTGGCGCATTAGTGCACTTAACAATTTTCAATTTGCTGCAGTGTCACTGCTTCTGTTTTTGTTGTATTTAGATACGAGTGCTCCTACCTGTGTTAAACCTTGTGAGAACGGTGGTACCTGCAAATCAAAGACTGGAGACCTTTTTCACTGTGTTTGCTTGCCAGGTTTTACTGGTGCCTGGTGCGATACAGGTAACGTAGGGCTGCTAACCATATTGTAAACATCTGTACTGTAATTCTGATTTGTAAGCGAATTAAAAGCAGGAGGTTCTAGTGCTTCTAATGATATTATTGCAGAAAATATTACACCGAAATCGTAAGGGTGTTGAATGAGAAATTCTTTTTGTAAGGCAGGGAGGACGACTGAATGAACGAAGATTTAAAGGACAAGAAAAGGGGTACCTGAAGTAAGGCTCAGAAAAATCGCGTTAAAAATTATACTATTTTATAGAAATTTTATGCATATATCGTACTCGTATTGAAAGGATTTTTTGTTTGTTTTCATTTTAAATCTCCGGCAACACTTTTCTGACCGCGCCATTGCATGATGTCATCTACGCACAACATAAATGAGAGAAGAAAAGGAGATACAAAAGTATGTCCCAAAAAACCGTCCCAAATGTAAAATTATATTACTTAGCATTTCGCTTACCTGCTCGAAAGACTCACGTAACTAGAAAAGAAAATTGTTAATTATTTAAAATGTTTTCACTTTCACCAATATGTAAGATGCCATCGACTCACCTCAGGGGGGCACCACTCACCAACCAAAAACAGATTTTTAATCTTAAGTATTGACAAGATACAGTAAGTTAAAATTTTACTTACTTAGTGATGCGTGCGCTACGAATGCTCTTCTTATTTTTTCAAACTTTACACAATGTTATCTAAACTTGTTTCAAACGATTTATCGTCAAAATGGCTGCATCTAACAGCATTTAAATTTACATGTGTTATACAGCATTACTGTCGACGCAGCCCTGTATGCAAAAAGGCAGTATGTAAGTGGTATAAAATTTCAAGATGGTTTTGTTAAGCTTTATGTAAGTGGAGAGTTCTCTTGTGCTTTAAAGAAAAAGCCAAGTCTCTCAGGAAGTTTGCAATATTTTAATATTTGAAAACTTATAATGTCTGCAATAAAATTTGATAAGTCGTCGTGCGATTAATAAAATCAATTTATAGTTGCGATCACTTCACACTTAGGTGCTCTCATTTTGAATGAAGAATGGCGTCGTCTGGTTATCGTGCAATGTAAACACTTGCCCCGTCAGAAAAAACTTTTGTAACTTATGTGAACTATAGGCTCCGTGAATTTACAGTGGATTGTTGCAAAACTTCAGATCCTGAATGTACTAGAACAAATTCTGCATCAACTGACAGAGCCAGATTTTTGATCTGCCAATTTGAATTCAAGATGGTGGCAATTTGAATTCAAGATGGCGGCAATAATGCCGCTTATGAAAACAGTGTAAGGTTCTGCCGATTCACAGCACGTCACCATGATTATTTATAGGAAGATACTGGAACAAATTCTTCACTGATTGAGGGAGTCGGATTTTTGATCTACCATTTTGAATTGCAGATGGTGGCAATAACGTCATTTTCAAAAAAAAGCCCGAGGCTCAGCCAGTTTACAACAGATCTCCACGAAACTATAGATTATACTAGAACAAATCACGCACTGACCGGCAGAGTCTGATTTTCGATCAGGCATTTCGAATTTAAGATAGCAGCGACAACATCATTTTCACAATGGATCGTCATGAATATAAGAATGTACTAGGATGAATTCTGCATTCGATTTGCCATCATGATTTCAAGGTGGCAGCATTGATGTAATTTTCTAAAAAATGTAAAACTTGAACAGAAACTTAAACGTGTGAAAACGACGTGGCAGAACGAATTTGTGTTTATTGGAGGCACCACATTTTGATCCACCATCTTGAGTCTCAACCAATGGTTCGAGTCAAGCTTGTTTATTAATGATTTCGTTCTTTAATTTTAGAAATTGATGAATGTATGTCTGAACCTTGTCAAAATGGTGCAACATGTTTTGAAGACGTTGATTTTTATAATTGTTCGTGTGCATCTGGATATGGGGGATACAACTGTCAAACAGGTAATCTTTTCCGCCTGTTAACTTTATTCTCTTCTCTTCCTGTGCCTGTCTAGAAGGTGTGACGTTACTTGACTTCTTTTACTTGAGTTTTTTCTGATAAATTGTTACATAGGGTATGGTTATTGTAAGTGAATTTAGGTTAGGTTAGACCAATGGTTCCTAACCTGGGGCACGAGTATTCCTTGGAGGTGTGAAACAGGTAAACCAGGGGTTATGTGAAAGTGGTGTCGTGTAACATGTCAGTATGTTGTTTTTTGCCGAACAGCGTACATGTACCGAGTATGAATTTTATGGGAGTAACGGCTTCGTGGCATGTAGAAAGAGTTTGCTACAAGATTTAAATCTTTAAACAAGATTGTTTGTATTTTGAAAGGTCATTGTTTTTCCAACACAGTAGCGTTTTACGGGTAATTCACAGTGCACTGCCTGGCATAATAACGGGGTTAATTTATTAGTAGAATAGACGATTGCTGCAGCAAATGCATTGGCAGATCGCGAGGTTGGCGGATTTCGGAAAAGCCAGCATGGAGGCTACTTCACAATTCGATTGCAAGTGCGTCTTCCGGTTTGACATCCGATCGTCTTTTACCTTGCATTTTGTTCTTGAGTTTGGAAATGAATAAATTGAAAATAAGGGTTTTAAGAAGGAGTATTAAGTAGAGAGAATACTATCAATGAATACATGTGTAAACTGAGAATAAGGGCTTTTTTCCAAATTAAATCCAAATTAAACTGCACAATAGTCATAAAACATGTTTTCTTGAAACTCATATTGCTAACGGGTATGCTAACTCAAAATATTAAGGGGTACGCGGCAGATCGTTGAATTTCGAAAGGGTCTTGGCTAGTAAAAGGTTAGGAACCATTGGGTCTTACGCTTTGCTCACTGTTTACTGCAGAAATATCTGCTGATTTAGTAAATGTATTGTAGATGAATATCTTATGTATCTAGGTTACTTATATAGGTTACCTATTTAACAAAAATTAGAACAACAAGCTACTGTTGATAAGTTTGAGAACTTTTTGTTTTACGATGAGAAGAAGACTCTGTAAATTGTAATGAGCAAATATCTGGACAAAAAAATAAAGGCTCTTCTGTGTTGTCAAATGTTGATTAGCTGTTTGAGAAAATCGGATGTACAAGCAGGAAGAATGGGTGAATTTCAATTCCTAAGAACAACAGTCAGTAAGCAAAGATCACGCATTTGGATTTGAGTTCAAATTGCAATGGATTGACGAGATTTTTTATGAGATATATTTTCACGCATTTCAATGGAAAGTAATTTTTGGTGGACCCCAATTACACTTCTTTTGTTTTTCTAGAGCATTATAATTATAATTATTATAACTATATACTCCATTGCCTTTTTCTGCTCTGTATGAATAAATTAAAATGATATTCCTGGATAGTTTGAACACTATGAGCCGATTACCGGACAGAGATAATTATGTGGTGTTCGGAAGATTTCTCTCCGCTTGCCCTTTAATCCAAGGTTGTACTTATTTAGAATTGCCTGTAAAACTTGGCTTCATTGTATGCATTTAGTAGGTCAGCCAATCAGAATTGAGCACGTTTTTTAGTCTGCGTATCGAAAGCGAAGAAATCGCCACGTCTTTTACTTTTTCTGTAATATTGAATTAAAAATAAAATATAATAAAATATAAAATGAAACATTTTGTGATTACTTCAAAACATGTGTGTAACTTAATTTCTTAGCATAGAGCAATTAAACTCATAGTGTTGTTCCTGTGAAAGTGTACAAGCAGTTGGTTTTACAAGGTATTGTCAGGGTCCAAGCAAAAATACGTAATTTGTAGAGCTGTAACGATACACCAAAGTCACGATACGATACGTATCGCGATACTAACCTCATGATTATGATACGTATCGCGATACTAACCTCATGATTATGATACGTATCACGATACGCATTGAGTTCGTGTTTGCAGGCTTTAATAAAAAAACTAGATTAAGCTGTTGATATATTATATGTATATATTAGATTTATCAAACAATTTTAAAATGTTAAGTGCTAAAATAATTCAACAAACTGTTTAATTTCTGTTTATGCTCTTGTATTATTTACATTGTAAGCCAGCAGAAATGCAAAACATTTCAAAACTTTTTGATTTAAAATATCCTGGTGCTTTTTATAGTTCACATTTGCTACAAACCATTTCAGAAACTTATAAGCAAAAACATAATTAGCTTTACTATACATTATTATAAGCACATTGGGCTTTCAACTGCTTTGCTTTGTCTGGCTGCTAGCAGCAGGTCTTTCTGTGTAAACCTGCCTATATGTGCTGCACTCATTGCACTGATTGTAGCTCTACAGCTGTAACTTAAATTATTTCACATGTTTTTATCAGCGGACAGTCTAACTTGTGGTAAATATCAACGATTCGCATTATTGCGATACTGGTGCATTTTGATGATATCCATATCGTTACAAAAGGTATCACGATGCATTGATGTATCGTTACAGACCTAATAATTTGCTTGATTTTCAACCTACTTATGATTAAATTTGTTATTTGGCGTGTAACATATGTTGTGTTATTTACAGCCACGCCACTGCAACAGTTGATATTACGCCAAAAGGCTTATTGGAGAATAATGCGTCGGTTACGTGAGCAGAAGGAAAAAGGTGGGTCTTGATATTTAGTGATTTGCACTGTCTGTAGCGGCTTGCTGCTCGGAATGCGTTGGCGAGTGTCCCAGGGATGAGAATTTTCCCCGGATACGCGGAATTCCGAGTTTTTAGAAGACCAGTAGTGCCATTTTTGTAAATCGCATAAATTCGTTGAAAAATTTTTTACGGACCCAGTACATTATTTCACAAGCTGACCGCTAGTTGGCAGGCCGTCACTTTGTTTACATCATGTACATCAGTGTAACCACGTGTATATCTCTATGTATAGAAATATAGAATCAATTGCGTGCAGTTATTTGAGTCAATTGCAGACAGTTTTTATATACTTTTGCATAGGAGCGGCCAGTACTTAGGCATTTTTGAGACAATTAGGTATCATGTTTCCTTGATAGTTGGGTATTTTAAATTATGCATGAAACAAGGTAATTGATATTTTAAGTCCGCTTAGAGGTTCTCTATGTTCCCAAAATTGCAATTTGTTGCTTCGCCCCCTTGAACCCCATTGGGGGCCTATGTGGCCCCAGCCTGTTTCAGTTTTTTGCAATTTGCCATTCTCATCCCTGGAGTGTCCCATAATATGTTCAATGGTGAGTATATGTAAGGCCGCAATGATTTTATGTTAATCACAAATTCAATTTGTAAAGTTAACTGAATAATTGTTTATTCCACTGTCAAAACATCAGTTACTATGTCAAAATCCACTCGGCTAATTAATGTCTCATTAAGTCACAAAAAATGTCATAAAGCATGATGTGATGCCAGCATGACTCCTGCCAACGTGTTAAGTAGATGGCAGCACCATACACATAGTGTTATTATGGTATTAATTTACACCCTCCATCCTCACATTGTGATGGTTAAATCCATTACGAAGCCATGGCATATCAGCATTGCATAGCGGTTATAGGTAGCTAGTATGGAATGGTCTCGTCGGATGGAAAGGTGTGATTAACTTCTCAGCACCTGTTCCATAGAACTAGGATGGAACTGTCACTAACAAATAAAATGCACGCTTTTGGATTTCAGTTCATATTGCAGTGGTTTCCTGAAGCTTGAAGCAGCATTTGGTTTGTGTAAAATTTTAAATTAGCTTGTTTGGCTGTACATGGCTTCACTTGTCTGGCTGTACATGGCTTCACTTGTTTGGCTATACATGGTTTCACTTGCTTGGCTATACATGGTTTCACTTGTTTGGCTATACATGGCTTCACTTGTTTTTTGTACATGGCTTCACTTGTCTGGCTGTACATGGCTTCACTTGTCTGGCTGTACATAGCTTCACTTGTTTTTTTGTACATGGCTTCACTTGTTTGGCTATACATGGCTTCACTTGTCTGGCTGTACATGGCTACACTTGTTTGGCTATACATGGTTTCACTTGTTTGGCTATACATGGTTTCACTTGTTTGGCTATACATGGCTTCACTTGTTTTTTGTACATGGCTTCACTTGTCTGGCTGTACATGGCTTCACTTGTCTGGCTGTACATGGCTTCACTTGTTTTTTTTTGTACATGGCTTCACTTGTTTGGCTATACATGGCTTCACTTGTCTGGCTGTACATGGCTTCACTTGCACGATGCAATTTTTAAAATCGTATTTTTTTGAAAAATTATAGGAATCATTAAATGTGCGTCTAAAACTTGTCAGAACAACTCAACATGTTCCAAGGGTGATGGTAATTACAACTGCTCGTGTGCACCTGGAAATGAAGGATGCGAAACAGGTAAATATTTATGTAAGGGCACTATGGCTTCAGTTGTGTCAACACTCCCCTCTGTCACTTTGGTTACATCCGACTTGTGACGTAGGCATTACTACTTAACTGTTAGCCTCCGCCCAATCTGACCTTCCCTATTGTAATCCAGCTGTAACATTACAACCTTAAGCTGTGAGTCTGTTGCCATGAAACTTCTTTACTGTTTTCAATAAAATAGTTTATTTTGCTTAAATCCTTGCAGTTTTGGTTTGTCCTGTTAGTAGGGGTGAGCATTCTCTACCAGAAAGCGAATTCGAATTTCAGTGTTTCGAATTGAGATCGAAAGATTTTCGAACAAGTTTTCGAACCACCAGTAAAAATTAGTCTTACAAAGATCATGCATATCACTAGATTTTGTTCTGCTATAAAACGGCTAGTAATTTCTTTAAAATTGTGTGCAGAAATCACAGCTAAATTATGCTAATTGCATGATGTTTCAATCATTTTAGTGGTAAAGAACATATGTGATTGAAGTGCTGAATTATTCGAATCTATAGTTTTGGATTCGAATCGAGTTTGAACAAAAAAAACTCGTTCGAATCGAATTCGAATTTTTGATGCTCACCCCTACCTGTTAGTGACTTTGCATTTGTACTTGACTGTTTTTCAAAATAATCTAGTCTATTTCTATTGCCTAGTTTGCTTTTTTATACTATAGTAAATTAATAAGCCGATAAAAATAATACAGTTAATTTTGGAAGGCGTGACAAGATGATGGCATCAGCTCCTCTGCTTGTCCGTCACTAGAAATGGTTTAGGCGCATTTCCCGGAAAAAGTGTTTCACAGAAAAGGTGTTTTCTGGAAAAGGTGTTTCCCACAAAAAAATATTTACCAGAAAGATTTTTTAACAGAAAAATAACAGTTAACATTCTTAATTGCCAGATCAGGTATTTTAGTAGGATAAAGAGGATAGGGACTCTTCTCTTTTTTTTGCATCTACTTTTCTTGCTCACCTTTCCCTTTCGCCTTATCGCTCTCTTCCTCGCTTCTTCTCTACCCTACTCACTCTCCCTCTTCTGTCACTTTTTCGTCCCTATTCTCTCCCACTCCTGCTGTCTCTCCTTTCTCTCTCCCCCTGTCTGGCTCTCCATCTCATCCTCTTTCTCTTCCTCCCTTCTCCAGTAATTATTTACAGCCTTAATGTTGTTCGAAAGAAAGTAGCCAGAAGTTTGTTCTTGAAATCTAAAATCTTTTCGTTAAAATCTAGTTACAGTTTGGAATCCTATCCTGCCAATCCTGTCTCCGCTCTTTTCCCCTCGAAGCGTAGGCGTATTTCTTCCTTAAATCTAAAATCTTTTCCTTAAAATCTAGTTACAGTTTGGAATCCCGCCAATCCTGTCTCCGCTCTTTTCCCGTCGAAGCGTAGGCGTATTTCTTCCTTAAATCTAAAATCTTTTCCTTAAAATCTAGTTACAGTTTGGAATCCTGCCAATCCTGTCTCCGCTCTTTTCCCCTCGAAGCGTAGGCGTATTTCTTCCTTAAATCTAAAATCTTTTCCTTAAAATCTAGTTACAGTTTGGAATCCTGCCAATCCTGTCTCCGCTCTTTTTCCCTCGAAGCGTAGGCGTATTTCTTCTTTAAATCTAATATCTTTTCCTTAAAATCTAGTTACAGTTTGGAATCCTGCCAATCCTGTCTCCGCTCTTTCTCCTCGAAGCGTAGGCGTATTTCTTCCTTAAATCTAAAATCTTTTCCTTAAAATCTAGTTACAGTTTGGAATCCTGCCAATCCTGTCTCCGCTCTTTTCCTCGAAGTGAAACAATGTATAGCCAAACAAGTGAAGCCATGTACAGCCAGACAAGTGAAGCCATGTACAGCCAAACAAGCTAATTTAAAATTTTACACAAACCAAATGCTGCTTCAAGCTTCAGGAAACCACTGCAATATGAACTGAAATCCAAAAGCGTGCATTTTATTTGTTAGTGACAGTTCCATCCTAGTTCTATGGAACAGGTGCTGAGAAGTTAATCACACCTTTCCATCCGACGAGACCATTCCATACTAGCTACCTATAACCGCTATGCAATGCTGATATGCCATGGCTTCGTAATGGATTTAACCATCACAATGTGAGGATGGAGGGTGTAAATTAATACCATAATAACACTATGTGTATGGTGCTGCCATCTACTTAACACGTTGGCAGGAGTCATGCTGGCATCACATCATGCTTTATGACATTTTTTGTGACTTAATGAGACATTAATTAGCCGAGTGGATTTTGACATAGTAACTGATGTTTTGACAGTGGAATAAACAATTATTCAGTTAACTTTACAAATTGAATTTGTGATTAACATAAAATCATTGCGGCCTTACATATACTCACCATTGAACATATTATGGGACACTCCAGGGATGAGAATGGCAAATTGCAAAAAACTGAAACAGGCTGGGGCCACATAGGCCCCCAATGGGGTTCAAGGGGGCGAAGCAACAAATTGCAATTTTGGGAACATAGAGAACCTCTAAGCGGACTTAAAATATCAATTACCTTGTTTCATGCATAATTTAAAATACCCAACTATCAAGGAAACATGATACCTAATTGTCTCAAAAATGCCTAAGTACTGGCCGCTCCTATGCAAAAGTATATAAAAACTGTCTGCAATTGACTCAAATAACTGCACGCAATTGATTCTATATTTCTATACATAGAGATATACACGTGGTTACACTGATGTACATGATGTAAACAAAGTGACGGCCTGCCAACTAGCGGTCAGCTTGTGAAATAATGTACTGGGTCCGTAAAAAATTTTTCAACGAATTTATGCGATTTACAAAAATGGCACTACTGGTCTTCTAAAAACTCGGAATTCCGCGTATCCGGGGAAAATTCTCATCCCTGGGACACTCGCCAACGCATTCCGAGCAGCAAGCCGCTACAGACAGTGCAAATCACTAAATATCAAGACCCACCTTTTTCCTTCTGCTCACGTAACCGACGCATTATTCTCCAATAAGCCTTTTGGCGTAATATCAACTGTTGCAGTGGCGTGGCTGTAAATAACACAACATATGTTACACGCCAAATAACAAATTTAATCATAAGTAGGTTGAAAATCAAGCAAATTATTAGGCCTGTAATGATACATCGACGCATCGTGATACCTTTTGTAACGATACGTGTATCGTCAAAATGCACCAGTATCGCGATAATGTGAATCGTTGATATTTAGCACAAGCTAGACTGTCCGCTGATAAAAACAGCATGAAATAATTCAAGTTACAGCTGTAGAGCTACAATCAGTGCAATGAGTGCAGCACATATATGCAGCTTTACACAGGTAGACCTGCTGCTAGCAGCCAGACAAAGCAAAGCAGTTGAAAGCCCAATGTGTTTATAATAATGTATAGTAAGCTAATTATGTTTTTGCTTATAAGTTTCTGAAATGGTTTGTAGCAAATGTGAACTAGAAAATGCACCAGGATATTTTAAATCAAAAAGTTTTGAAATGTTTTGCATTTCTGGTGGCTTAAAATGCAAATAATACAAGAGCATAAACAGAAATCAAACAGTTTGCTGAATTATTTTAGCACTTAACAATTTTAAAATTGTTTCATAAATCTAATATATACATATAATATATCAACAGCTTAATCTAGTTTTTTTTATTAAAGCCTGCAAACATGAACTCAATGCGTATCGTGCTACGTATCATATCATGAGGTTAGTATCGCGATACGTATCATAATCATGAGGTTAGTATCGCGATACGTATCGTATCGTGACTTTGGT